>OX344753.2:6767190-7264346 GCA_947034885.2 Thuidium tamariscinum
TATATTTATACTTTGCAAAATTCTAAACTATCTATCATTGTAAATGTTTTCAATTTGTCTTATAAAGTATAATGAATAAGCAAAAATAGAAAAAGAAATTAAATTAATTTGAAAATTTATCAAGTAGAGCAACTAGCCTTGGAGATTAGTGTGAGTTTTTATATATTATATCCTTGATCTTTACATCCTAGGGACCCTTGACAAAGATATAGTTAAATAGTAATAATAAAATATTCAATTATTGGATTTGAAAATTTAGAATGGAATTGTTGATTATAGCAAAGTACCTTACTTGCATAACTATCAATAACTAATTTACCATTTTTGACTTACTTCTATATTTGATGGTTAATATTCCTTATTATTTGGTATAGAGATTATTAATCATAGATCAATAGTTTAGTAGTTTATAATTTTTTTTTTAAAAGCCATTCTATTTTTATAACTATTGAATTCTTTATAATTAGGGATAATATCCTCTATTTTGTAATCATTTAAATGCAATTTAACAAATGATTTAAAATAAGGGTCGTTGCAAGAAACACTTACCGGTTTTGGCTCAAAATGGCTCAAAATCAATGAGTCCTGTGAGTCCTATGATCCTTTGAAATTAAAAAAATTTTAATTAAAAAAAATATGGATAATTTGAAGAGCAATGAGAATATTATGTCTCTTGAAATTCAGACCTAAGAAAAATTTTCTCTAAATGTTATAGACAATGGAAAATACAATGAAAATAGCTATTTTTTCACTAATTTGGTAAAAATAGTAAAAAAATTCAAAAAATGAAAATGAAAAATCCATTTTTTCTTCAAATAAAGGTCTTTCTTTTCCAACAAATTTCATCTTTGGAAAAAATAAATTCTATTCTCTACACTTGCGCAAAGTCAGACACTTTGACGACATGTGGAAGTTGGACAGTTTAATATTTTCAAAAATCCTTTTTAGGGATTGTGTAACTATACTCTAGGTCTAAGCATGCCAATTTTCAGCTCAAAATTTGCATTTTGGGGTCAAAAATAGGACTAAAACCCCCCAAAATGGCCAAGGTAGACAGCCAATCGGGGGCAGTTTAAAAATAGTAAACTAATTTTTAAAAAATTGAAAAAATTACAAAACATATAAAACTTTTGTGTGCACCTTCATTCCAAATTTCAAGTTGATAGGGAAAACGATGCAAAAGTTATGAGCAAAAAACTACCTGTTGGAGGTCAAGGGGACAAAAAATAGGACAAGTGTTTCTTGCAATCACCCATAAAGATATTCATTTTTTCTATAAAAAAAATTAAGAGTTAAAAATTGCACATCTGTGAAAAGGGTCTGTAGAAATATATCACTAATTTGACGCAAAGAGCCAAAACAAGAAAACACATAGCTTTTTTCTAACATTTTATATCCCAAAACTTTGAGATATATATCCAAAAAAATTTATTGCCAATTTTAAACATCAAATGTGGAATGTTCTAATGTCATTATACTTCAAACTTTCAAATTGTAGTCTACTACTCCCTCTATCCCACTAAAAGCTTCCTAATTAGGTTGATTTACAATCTTAATAGGAAGAATTTGGGAAGTTTTTAGTAGGACAAAGGGAGTAGTATGTCACAAGGAACTAATAGAATCTTTTACTTTCCTACCATAATAAGTGAGCCAAATGTATTCAACTCCAATAATTAAATATATAACTCAAGTATTAGAATGTCTTCTATAGTTTTAAAGTTCACATACAAAATCATTGGCTTTTCCTACATCCATCATTCAATCTTAAAACAACAAGCTCGCCACTATAGAAAACATATGTTCTAATGTTGTATGAATAATTTGCTAAAGAAATCTAAAATCACTAATTGAAGGTCAATCTACTATACAACACCTTTCTTTTGTACACAAAATTTCAACAATGATCATCTACACTTCTATCTTGTACAAATAGATTCTTCAACATTCATCAACAACTTTTCAACCTCTACATCCTCCCACAAGTTAAGAAGATTTAAGGTTATTGACCCCTCAATCTACCCCCCATTTCTAAAATGTAAATCTAAAGTATAGAAGATGGAAATAATCAAGCTATTATAATGCATTATGAATCATTAATTTCTACTACATTTCCTAACCAACCTATGATTGGAATTAGATATACTTGTATATTTAGAATAGTTTTCAAAAAATCCTAAACAAAAAAATTTACAATAGTTTTGTTTTTAGATGGAAAAATAGTGCATTTTTTTATAAAGAGAAATATATTTTTCTTTTTTTTAGAGAAAGAAAAATAGATGCCATATACAATAAAAGTAGTTTCATATTTTTTAGAGCAATATTGAATTAGTTATGATTTTTCAAAGATGGCAATCCTAGATATCTATTTCTAACTATAGGCTTGTCAAAATGGGAATACATGTAATATACAAAGTGAGATGGGAAAATCTAGAAGGAACTTGCTAACTTGCTACAAAGAACAAGGGAGGGTTCTTATTGTGACCAACAATAGCTTTAAAGGTTTTAGATTCTATATACTTTTTTCAAAAGCTATTGGCTATCCAAATCTGATTTTAAATTTATTAATGTACACATATTATAGCTTCTTGAATAGACCACATTGCATGTTTAACCAATCCACACTACAACCTAGTGCACCTTTACTTCTTCAAGCCATTTACTATCAATCACAATTCCCTTTTAGAACTACATCATGTCTATTTTATCCTCAATTGTAGGAGCCATTTCAAGACAACACTTGCATTTAGACCAAACTACCTTATTGGTCTGATAATCAAAGCAATTTTAGTAACTACCTTGGTCATGAGAAGCCGCATCCTCTAAGAGATAACCAAGCCTTATGAAGTCACATAACCAAGCCTTAGAATCCTTTGCCAACCTTCGTTTGGCCCAATGGGTGGCTTTTGCTTCTGCATAATTTCACATTTGAATTTACTTGCCTTTCACTCCTTAAAAAAAGAGATTAGGTATTTGTATCCAAAAATGAATTAAAGACTTGATTTTGCAATCTTCTGCCTCATTTAACTAATAAATGTAATCAATTTACGTGCTTTAGGATCAAAATCCGGTGAAACGAATCATCGTCCAATAAGCAGACAAGGTGGTAAAAATGGTACGTTCGAATTGCAGCAATTTAACCGCATTTGAAAACGGTATGAAAAGATTCCAAATCATGCACGAAGGTGCAACTTCAATTAAATTTTAACCCTTACTCGCCTGCAACCACCTGTTGAATTTATGTATGTGCTGACCAAATTGACTTCTGGTATTGCGGGCGTTCAAGGGTTAAGATTAGGCAACACAATGTTGACTCACTAAAAGCACCACTAACAAATACATCATCCAAATGGAGGGATAGTTTTTATCTCTGCAAATTCCAAGGAGGATTCAACCGAATGTCATGGTATCCAGGAGCACCTCTTGGAGTGGTGAGAAGAGAAGGAGAAGCCACTCCTTGTTGTGCTGCGATATGACCAGCTCCTGGAGATGTGCCCTGAGATATGTGACCGTGATGTCCATGCACCGAGGGCGAGACTCCATAACCACCAAAGCCTGGGGGGCCATTGTTAACTCCATTTCCGGCACCTGCAGGGCCTCCTCCTAGTATAGGGCTCATATGAGAATGACCTGCAGCTGCCGCAGCAGCTGCTACAGCAACCTTTTGAGCATGCATTGCAGCTGCATGCTGCATAACCTAATCCATGGCACACGAAAATACGATTCCAATCAAACTCGTACGTAATTCAGCACTTAAGACGCATAGCAAGAAACAAACCAGACGCGAGCAGCAAACAGATGCTGACACATGTCGTCGTTCTAAACCCAGAGAAACAAAAGCCAATGATAAATGGCGAGGAGCAACCAAGAAACGAGGAGAAGATAAGTCAAACGAGTAGACGAGACACAACATAAGTGGATGTCAAGAATATAATGACTAAAGTTGGCAGAATTGCAAACCATATGTTGCTGATACGGCCGACCACCTAAAGCAAGTGGCATGAAGGCAGTCCCCGGAGATATTGCACCCGCTAACGCAGCTGCTGCTGCCGCTGAACTTGGAGAAGGGAGACTCATTCCTTGTTGATAATAGTTCCCCCGTGCAGATCCCCCCTATAAAGCAAACCACAGTAGTATCTTAAGTACCAGTATTTATCAGCATTTGAAGAAGGACCCTTTTCACAAATGTTATCCGTCACAATGCGCAGGAGACAAAGCAGTAATGAAGTCGAAGCAAACCCGGACATGCTTAAAGAATCTCCAAGAAGCTAGCTAAATCCGTATCTTAGTAACACTCTATCCTAGTATTAGAATCTTGGGAAAATAAAATATCAGGAGCATTCAAAAACCTGGTTCAAGTGTTGTGGCTGTCTGCCAAGTAATGGACCCAACGCTGGAGTTGATCCATGAGAGTTTTGTCCATGACTAGCAGCATGTGAAGTAGATGTTGTATGGGATGGAGGACTAGGTGTCCTTGCGTATTCCAACTCTCCCTCTTCAAGATCTGCTGAAGGTTGAACTTCAGCAGCACCTGCACTAACAGACTCTGCAGGCACCTCTGAACTACCTGGAGCAGCCTGAGAAGCAGCTTGGGTCACAGGAGCAGGTGGAGAATGTGAAGCACTCTGAACCTTTTTCTTTGACTCCTCTTCGGTGCTCAACACCTGAACATGCCGTGACGAGTTAGGTTGACGCCCAAGTCTATTGGGACGAACCAGATGATTTGTTGCACTAGGAACATCTACTTTTTGCATGACTTCCACGCCAACAGCACCAGCAGTATCTGACTGTACAACTGGCGCTGCGGGCACGTCTGTACTATTTGGGTTAGCCTGGGATGCAGATGAAGGCCCAGGAGCAGAGGGAGGCCCAAGAGCAGATGGCGACTGTGATGCACTCTGAACCTTTTTCTTTGACTCCTTTTCAGTAGTCAGTACCTGAACAAGCCGTAACATGTTAAAATGACATCCGAATATAACGCACCGAACCTGCTTGTAATGTGAACTTAAACGAGACTCACATTGGCAAGCTATCCAAATGTGATCTAGGGTCAACTCTGGACAAATGGTACACCACGTCACAGCAAAATTTCTAGGTTATAAGTTGCAGGACCTGCTTCAACATCTGTACAAGGCGATGTTTTTCAGCGGTTAATATTTTGAGCTTAGCCTCCAACTCTGTTTTTATAACTTTCTTGTCACCTCTTGTGTCTGTTGCCCTAGCCTCCTCAACATTGTCCTTCCCTTCCACCTGTAAGAAAGAAACCGGAACAGAACTCAAGATCGAAAACAAACCGAAAACATATTCAAAAACATCAAAACTTTCGCCAAAATTCACTCTGCTCATAAACAATATCGCCGAATGCGTGTAGTCCGAAATATGCACATTCGAAAGAGGTCTCTTCCACTGAATGTGTACAAAACAATTAGAATTAATATTATTATTATGCAGTGAACATTAAATATACTCACAGGTTTCCCAAAATTCATCTCCTCAGAATGTACAGGTGGGGTCGATGGAGCTTCCACTTTCACAATGTCCTCCCGTTCATCATCCTCTTTTCCCTCGCCCTCGTCCACTGACATTACCAAGTCTGGCATAGCGTCGGATTCTACCTTCACGACGTTGTCCATTTCAACATTAGGTCCCTTGAAGTTGTTGGCAACAGCTTCAGCTGGTGCCTCCACGTCACCAACCTTGTGATCCAATTCCATCTCGGCACTTCCTGCATCAACCCTCATGCGATCAACTCCACCTGATGCAGTAATCTCCTCCTTCACCTTCACCTTGCCTTTGTTCGCTTCAAAAAGAGCGACTTCCTCTCTCTTCCTCTTTTTCCTCTCTTTCTTATCCATGTGATCTTCCAAATCCACCGGCTCGTGCTTCGGCTCATTGTCATCAAAAGACTGCCCTCTTACTAAAACCCGTGCAGGCGAGTCTTCCATTGGTGTACTCCCATCCCTATACTCATCTCCGAAAGACCGACAGCTTCCATGCCGGGTCTCTCCTCCGAGCTTGCTCCGGTCTTCCACATCCCCTGACTCTAAATGAACATCTTCATCCATGTAATCTGCTTTAACATGACCATCGCTCTCCCCACGTCCCTCTCGCCCGATGTCCGTCTCGGGATCCTCCCGCGACCGCAGTTGTGCAGGTGAAACATTGTGAGATCCAGAAATACAGGTGTCTTGACGTGTTAAGTAAGGAGCCGGAAAGCCAGGAGTTGATGACGAGTTAAGGCGTACAGCGTCATTTCGCTTCTCGAGTGCTTGCCTAAATGCGGATAATGAGATGCTCGGCTTTGGGAGCGGCCACTGACGCGTAATCCCAGAAACCTTGTGAAGTTCGCCTCTGTATAGTGAAATCATTGCTTCTGCCTTCTATACCTTCTATAGTCTCTCCACATCATTTCAGCTGCCAGAATCTAAACCCTAAATAATCGCGCAACGCGTCAACCTTGAGATAAAGTATCTGAAAACGAGACATAACGCTGTCAAAAAAACACTCCGGAAAATATGGCTCGCGAAAATGCACCAAAAGACTCCAGCTTACAACTCAAAAACTTCAGCAAGCGAACATGAAGTTCTGACATTCGAAAATCTCAAAAAAGACATTACTCAAACAGAGTTCTCTGCAGATTGTGCTCGTATTTTCATTCGATGGGGTGAATCTCTCTCAACACAGAATTCCAACAAAAAAAATTCCTCGCTCGAACTCGCACCTCCACACCTCAAAACGGAAACCCTACATTACAATGATGGCGGAAACCCTAGAATCAATGAACTGAACACAGAATTGGCAGAACAAAGTTTCACAAAATGCGGCGTGAACTGCAACACGTACCGCTCTGTCCCCGAACTAAAGAGCCGCTGATCGAAAAGCAAGGAGCCTGCTCTTGCCATTCCGCGACAAACTGAACGGAAAATTTCCAAACGAGCACCAAATTCGATGACGAAAAAAACAGCAAAACCCTGCGAAATCAGTCTAACTTGTTCCGACTGCGTGCAATTACAGGAACGTGAGGGAGAGAAACGAAATCGAGGAGGAAAGAAGAGCTGCCGCATGCGCGGATTGATTGGCAGCAGCCAACGGAGGTTTGAGAGAGGTCAGGTTTCATAATTCAGTGTACAGTACTGGGAAAACAGTTCTGAGTTAGAAAATGTTCCGGAGAATTCGTTCCTCTTTCATCCGTTCCTCATTCATCCGTTCCGCTTTCACCCGACGTTCCTCTTTCACCCGTTCCTCTTCCACCCGTTCCTCTTCCACCCGTTCCTCTTTCATCCGTTCCTCTTTCATTCGTTCGTTTCACTGACATGGTGATTGGGTATAAGTGGTCTACCTTAGTTAGCTATTACAATGAAGTTGTAACATTGTCAAGCACTTTGAATAAATTAGCCCTCAAGTTATCCCAATTCTTTTTTAGAAATTTTCACATTTTTGCTTACATCTTTATACAATTATGTTAATTATGTCAATTTCATCAAATTGCCATAGAAGAAGGTTAGGGTATTTTCTTCTAAGATTTAAGCATCCCATCTTTTGAATGAGTGTGAAATTATTTGTACAAATATTTTTTTTAGAAGTTCTTTGTTCATCATTAGTTTTAGAATAATTTGAAAGTGCTTAGAGGTTAAAAATCTTATTCATTTGGTTGTTTTTTCATATAGGTGTACAACATAGAAAATAAAAAACATACATTATTTTTGGGCTTGAATGTAGATTGAAAATTGGTCTACTTTCAAAAAACAAATGAAATGGTTTCTCTAAGATTAGTTTATTTCATTTTCATTTTTTTATTGCATCTTTTCCTATACTTGGTGTTTTAAGATCATTGACTACCAAAGTTCCACTTCACTAAAAACCTTGTTATTAGTATAGTGGGGTCCCAGTCAAAATGGCATTTTGGGATCCGCACTGAAATAATTTCAACTCTACTAACTTTGACAACCTCCTGAGAGCTCAAAAATTGATATTTTACTATGAAATTTTTTTACAACATCATTTGTAAGTTAATAACATCTATGCTAAATTTTAAATCCAAAAGACTTACACAAAAAAAGATATTCAAAATCTACTAACATGTATAGCTATAAGAAACATTTCATTACTTTCAACTTTGACACCTTCCGAAGGATTAATTTTTTTTTTTTTTGCTATGATATTTTTTTCACAAAATAATCTCTATGTTTTTAATATGTGTGAAAAATTTCAAGGTGAAAAAAAAGATATTCCAAATCTCCCAACATGTGTAGTTTTGAGAATTTCTTTACAATTGCCAACTTTGACACCTTCCTAAGGGCTGAAAAATTGGTTTTTTACCATGAATTTTTTTGGGTGAAATCATCTCTATGTTGATAACATGTATTTCAAATTTCAAGTTCAAATTGATTATCCAAAAAAAGATATTCCAAATCTCCCAACATGTGTAGTTGTGAAGAGGAGTTTTTAAGCACTTAGTATAGTAGAGCAAAGTTTGACACAGATGTAAAAACTCCTCTTCACAACTACACATGTTGGGAGATTTGGAATATCTTTTTTTGAGTAAGTATTTTGAACTTGAAATTTTGAACATATATTATCAACATAGAGGTGATCTTATGCAAAAAATTTCATACTGAATAGACAAATTTCTAGCCCTTGGGAGGGTGTCAAAATCGACAATATTGAAAATTTTCTCACAACTACACATGTTGGGAGATTTTGTATATCTTTTTTTTGGTAATTTTCTTAAAATTGAAATTTGAAATACTTGTTATAAACATAGATATGACTTCACAAAAAAATTCATAGTAAGAAATAAATTTCTCAGCCCTTGGGAGGGTGTCAAAATTGGCAATTCTAAAAAAATTCTCAAAACTACACATGTTGGGAGATTTCAAATATCTATTTATGAATTAATATTTTGAACTTGAAATTTTTTTATACATATTAATAACAAATATTTTATTACATGAAAAAAATTTCATGCAAAAAAAAAAAATTCAATCCTTGGGAGGATGTCAGAGTTGAAAGTAGTGAAATGTTTTTCACCACTACACATGTTGGTAGATTTTGAATATCTTTTTCTATGTAAGTCTTCTGGACTTGAAATTTGGCATGCATGTTATTAACTTACAGATGATGTTGCAAAAAACATTATATGGTAAAATATCAATTTTTGAGCTCTTGGGAGGTTGGCAAAGTTGGCAAAGCTGAAATTGTTTGTACTGTAGATCCCAAAACGCCATTTTGATTGGGACCCCACTGTATATAGGAATCCAATAATGCCCAAGGTCCTTGCCTTGAAAAAATGATTTTGATCAAATATTCAATTGATGTATATCTCTTTAATAAGTGTGAGTCCATTTTTACCAGAAGCAATTATAGAACCATTACCATTTTGGGGGGCATTTAGAAGACTATGAGTTTCCAAGCTATGAGAATTTTGAGAACATTGCCAAGTGAGAACTCTGAAAACACTGCCATGTGACTTCTACATTTCCATATCTAGAGACTACCCTAACATTTTTATTGGAAGATTACATGATGATCCAAGCAACATACAACAAAATTTAAAGAATCAATGACTCAAACATTGAGAATTAAATGGAAATTACAACCAAACATGTCTCAATGGAGGAACATACCTTCTAACAAGGGCTACGAAGGAAAAACCTCAAAGGATGTTATACTAAAGTAGTTTTTTCTAAAAGCAACCATTTGAAGACAAGTCTATCATTTTCATGAGCTTTTGTGAATGGAAAGAGTTTCAATCCATTTTCCAAACAAAAGAAATAGGTGCAACATGTAATACAAGTGATTTCAATATTTTTTTAAAGCATTATTGCATTACTTATGAATCATTAGAAACTCTTGTTGTAGGCACCTCTTTGTCACCATAGGTCTCTCAAAAATCTAATCCCTTGCAACTTTTAATAAAATAGATATAAAGAAACTAAAGAGAATGATATGCTTGTGCAATAAATAACACTTTATTGATCCTTGATCCATTCAATGGCTACCTGAAAGGTCAATCTAAGAACCACCTCATGATAATTCCAATGCTAATCATGTGATCGATTTGAAGAACCACCTCATATCTATTCCAATGCTAATTATATGATCAATTTGAAGAAGACCATCACTTTCAGAACATATTACCTTACCATGTTATAGAAAAGACCCAACGTAGATCCACATTAAACCACATATATTATCTCTTGTGGGTCTTCTTTTCATGGGTCATTTCCTTGGTCTACACATGAAAACTTCAACCCTACGTTTCCACGTTTCTTCTACTACAGATGGTGCTCACACATGCACTCCAAACATCTGGGATGTCTGTAAATGCTGTGAGCCAAGGGGCGAACCTGAGACAACCTCTTCCTCTCCGCAATAGCTTTCCGAACTCCCTCTTGGAAATGATTCCATTCCATGGTGGCGTTCCTGTCAAAAACGGCGGCCAAGCTGGGCCTCTTGGGACGTAGTGTGGGGGCGTGACCGGAGACATGGTACATCCGGTGCCCAGCCACCAGCGATGAGAGCTCGCTTCCCGAATCAGCCATGAAAAATAGATCAGCTGATGAACAGGCCAAGTAATCCAGCACTGACAACTGCATCCACAAAAACAAAAACATCCCTCCAAACATGATCAGCACCCATACTTGACACTAATAGCAACTAAGCACACACAATCAACACCCATGATTGACACTAGTAGCAACTAAGCATACATAATCAGCACCCATACTTGACACTAATAGCAACTAAGCACACACAATCAACACCCATGATTAACACTAATAGCAACTAAGCATACATAATCAACATCCATGATTGACACTAGTAGTGACTAAGCATACATAATCAACACCCATAATTGACACTAATAGCAATTGAGCATACATAGTGTTATACAACATAGATTTCAAACCTTAGATTCATTGGCAAGTGAAAGAGGAATGCAATGCACTTTAGCATGCATCATTTGGACACTGTATGAGTAAGTTACGATGTTTTAAAGTTGATTGCTTGTAGGAGTATTACAAATCAACACTAGGCTCTCTCCTAAGCACTCATGTTATGATTATGTATTGTACATCTTGTATTGTCAACATCTAGCTTAAGTGTCACTTTTGGGTTTAATGTAGGGTTACATTTTGGGCAATGATGATCATGGGTGTTCATACATGAATAGGTTTTAGTTAATGAGAGGATACTACATCCTTTACTACATTGTTTGCCTTGGCTTCATTGTACCCAACAACTTGGGGAAAAAGGGAAAATATTTTACTAAAGGCAATGACTAAAGATGAAACAAACAAGTTTTCAAGATCAAAGAAACAAGGTTCAATAGGTTCTAAAAACCTAAACTAAGTTTGAAGGTGGGAAGGAAGTTGAAAACTAGTTGCATGGTGGTTTGGTACATGTCATATCAACAAAATTAACTATGTCAAGACTTCATGACTTCCAAAGATACATCCAACTCACTATGAAATAACATAATGTTGAAGGATTTGGTACATGTCATATCAACAAAATTAACTACGTCAAGACTTTATGACTTCCAAAGATACATCCAACTCACTATGAAATAACATAATGTAAGGATCCATCCCGTCTCCTATACTACAATACCTTGTGTTACCAACAACTCATCAATGCATACACCTTGATGGAGAGAGAAATTTCAATAAGTAATGGTTGGTGTAAATGAAAAGCTTGTCCCTCAAGGTCCCATGATTAACTCCAAAGACCTAGATAAACATACTAGCAAACGGTATGCAAAACTTTGTTAAATGTCTCAAATCATTGGTCTTTGAATGGAAATGGAGTTCTCAAGTGTCATTCAATCTCCCACCTTGAGATGTAGAAGAAATCCATAAAAATTTGATCTCCACAACTCAATATTGATCTCTCCAAAATGACTCTCCTACAAATGAGTTGAATGGTTCAAATGATTACAATTTGATCTTAAATTGGCAAATGCAACAACTGCCCAAGCACAGAATGCGTATGTGTACCTGGGAGGGATAATTGCAGAATAGTTGAAGCTCCTCCACAGTGAGAATATCCTCTTTGGTCACTAAATTGGGGTACAAAAACTTTAAATTTGCCATCTTTGCTTGCCAACTAGGTAGGTGTGTGCCTGCAAGATAAATTCTTGTTGCTCGTTTAAACCCCAGCGCAGCTAAGATCAAAAAGCCCTCTTCAGGCAGGAGAGGGCAAACACCAAGCTCCCCTCGCAGTTCGGCCAAACCCGACCTGCAGAAAGGATGGGACAAATGATTCAAAAGAAAGTATAATATTTTGATTGATAATATCGTGGAAAGTATAACTTGAATAGGAAAAAAATTTACCGGTAGTTCGTTAGATTACGTGAGAAACATTGCATGCACATGTTTGTTCAAAAATATATATTATAAAACCCTAAACCAGAACCTCCACAGAAACTCTTCACAATTGCAAATAAAACATGCGCCCAATTACGGGTTTCTTCTTCCTTAAAAGGATGAAGTCTTTCCTCAAGAGAACAGGATAGGCCAAACGATTCAAAAAAAAAATTCATAAACGACCTTTTCGATTGACAATATTCTGGCAAAGTATAATTTGAAAAGAAAAGAAATTTTTAGTTCATTAGATTGCGTGAGGAACATTGAATGTGTTTGTTCAAAAATGTATATAATTGTTCAAACAAGAACCTCCACGGAAACTCTTCACAATTGCTTATAAAACATGCGCCCAAATATGGGTTTCTTCGTCCTGAAAAGGATGAAATTTTTCCATAACAGAACAGAATTTCTGGATTGTGATTCCAGCGACATGTGTGTCTTTTAAGTGGGGTTTTTAGGTTGTGAAAATTCTGAACCAGAAACGAGAGCCTTACTGTTCCCCCTCCAAGAGTAGAAAATGCTCCTCCAAGTAAGCTCGAAGCTCCTCTTTCGACGTTTCACACAAGGAACCACGGGCTGCCATGTCCACCTGAAACTCCACCTGCATAGCCACATACTTGGGGACATTCTTTACATATCGTATTCGAGGTTTTGTATCCAGTTCAAACTCGTCGTCCCCGGGTCCCCAGCGGGGATGCTTGTCTCGCATTCGCTCTGCCACCAATTTCCCTACTCTATGTAACTCCGGCACCAGCCTTAGTGCATGGAAGTTGCACCGACATCGCAGTGTCTGCGTTGCCAACAAATTCCATCAAATGGTTGTCCAGAATGCAAGCTGGTCAGGAGGAAGTCTCAAAACCGAAGGAAGAGGGAGAGGTCAGTAAAATGAGACTGTTGGAGGAACTCTTATACAATACCATAAAAATAGTCTTTTCCATGATTCATGAGTAGGGATCCTTGTCGACGAGGGAATGTGAAAGTAGAGCTTTCATTATGAGAAAGAACATCCTGAGTCACGGGAGTTGGAGGGGATGTTAATTTCACAACAAGCTCTCCTTTCACGTTATCGGACAATACCACCACAATGGTTGACTCTTGTTCGTGAAATCGTGAAATCATGAGCAACCAATGGATTCACGAGACAAATTTTTGCTAAACCCACGGCTAAACCCTAAGCCAGTCTCTCCATATCCAATGCTTGTTTACCATCTCCATGGAAATGAGCTCAATTGAGTTATGGTCGCAGTGGGCATTGATTTCGGTGGCTTCCCTATATAAGGAGAATGTATGATCGCTAGAACCATAGGGAGACCAACCCATGAATCATGAAAAAGATTCTTTTTATAATATTGTCAGAAGATCCCTAAAATAGTCTAATTTTACAAAAACCTTGTTGTTTGTAAAAATGCACCTGGATATCAGAAGGTACAGGATCAAAAGCTAAGCGATTGCCAAATCCTTCAAAAAGCACCACGCGGGTCTTCAGCAAGAGAGGAAGAATGTGCTGGAGGTAGAAACTGGGCGGGGCTTCCTTGGGAACATCATCTTCTGTCACCTACATTGTTCACATCAGAAATGGTGTAGTATCACGAGACAGGACCCCTCAATTGTCCTCCATGAAGGCAATTTCAATAACGACTAGCTACTTTTGTCAAATTTCCCCAAATTTTTCTGAGTTTTCCATCCCCAATTGACGTGAATTTGAACTTTTGGTGAAGAGCCCCTTCCGCTCCCGAAATAAAGAGCGAAATTCTGAGATCTCTGAATACTTTCACGACAGTAAACCCTAAACCCTAAACTTACCACAGCTTTAATTGAATCAATATCCAAAGATTGTAGCTCGACTGGCAGCTCTTTCACGACTCGCACATCATCTTTCAGGTAGTCAATAAAATAATCATCGACGTATAAATCTGTAAATCGACTGCACACATTCCAACAAAGTCTTGATGTTACAAGAGTTAAGAGATTAAAAAGACAGAAGTACAGGCAATCATCCTCACATGATTAATGCAAGTTAAGGAAAAAATCAGCACCTTGAGTCTCTCCACACATTGGAAAATGAAAATTTGGGCAAAACTAAAGTGGCATTCAGCATACGAGCCACCGCGACGCCATTACAGATCTGCAAAGTCATTCCAGAGATTTGACAGTGTCAATATAATCCTGCTGTGTACTAATTTCTTGGAATGGCATTGACCAGGGTAAGCAAAAGATCAAAACAAGTAGAAGGTCTACCGCAATTCGCTGCTGGCTGACGTCGCCATTGGCGTTGATCATGATGTAGCCGGTGGAATCCTCGGGTAATGGAGGAGCTGCAATACAAAACCATCATGCTCCTTAAACGGTTGCTTCCATACATGGAACTTAGGGTTTATAAAATCCACATGAACCCAACAATAGAACTAATATATTTGTCTCTTTGGTGACTAGTTTGAAGTATCGCACAATAAAGCAAGGTGTTTAGGAAAGAGAAGAACTGACGAATGTGTTCTTCGGGTCTTTGATTTGCACAAGGAAGCCATGTAGAGTTACTCTGAGTTGGCTCCTCCCACAAACCGTGAGGCTCGGGCTTGAACTCGTTCTGCATTAATAGGTAGCTATGATATTAGCTACAAAGGAAACATACGACATTTCATGATCTGTAGCAGCACAACCATAACATCCAACTACAGAAACATTTAAATAGCCCTAGTAAGAGAAACAAATAAAAGCGTAACAACCTTCTGCTCCGGCACCAAAAAGAGAAATGATATCGTTAACCCTTAAGCGTTGCAACTTCCATTTTCTGGATGATAAACAAATGTTTTTTTCAAATACCTTTCTTATTCATCCACAGCAATACATGCATCTTCGAGGGATAACTTTTCTTTTTGAATGTTATGGAGACAAATAATATACATTTGTACAAAAACCAAATCAAAACTAAAGAAATATTCAAAAGAGATTCAAGCAGTGAACGGTTAAGTGCCAAATAGGATGTCAGAAAGTCATGGGTAGAGACCTCATCACCTCTGCAAGTCCATGTGCTGCCAAGGCAAGTAATCGCTCATACAAGACAGCAGACGATCGATTCTTGGGATGATCCTCACGTACCTACAACCAAATTAATAAAAAAATCTTCCTAAAACCACTAGAATGGGGCAATAATCTCCTACTCACGTCATTACAAGATTAAGGTGAACGCCATCCTCCTAAAATTCTTCATCCCTTCGCTTCAGGTGTAAGTAGAAAACATTTGAAATTACAAATGAGCACAGGAAACTCACAATGTCAGCTTGTGAAGACACCGAATCCTCGACAGGCAGATGGAGGCTGGAGAGAAACCACCAGTCCAGTGCAAAGCACAAAACCAACACGACGAAGCAAATGATGCCACCTCTCTTCAAGAGGCTTACTACGAACCGCCCACGTCCTTTCCTTGAGAATGTGCCAGTTCTAGAAAACTGGGCGGATGTGGATCTAAATCTTGGACTTGCACTTCTTGATAAATCCAAAGCTTCAGGAGACCGAGCGTGTGGTGAATGGGGCCACGAACTGAGATCGCTCCTGGAACTGGAAGGGGAACCTGCATCCAGTGAGAGTCACGAGGGCAAAATTAAACCTATCTTTGAAATGTGCATAAAACTAGAAAATTAGGAAAATTTTTAAAATGCGAACGTCAAAAAAGGTTGTACTGGTATGTTCTGGTGGGTTATCAAATCAATTTCAATCGAAGTTTTTTCTACTAAAGTATCAGTGTTTTAAGGTTCTTGCATCAACGGAGAATATATCCATAGCTTGTGAATTTGTAATGAAACATCAAATATGGCATGAAATTGTGAGAAGAGTGGTGGAGTCTTTACACTGAAACTGAAACTCGAATGTCCGCTCTAATGAGCTCAAGTGATGCAAGAAGAACTTCACATTAATCACAATTGTGACTCTTTGGGAAGATGAGTGCTTTACAGTGTTACAAGTGAAGTAGTTGTTAGATGTAAAATGCATAGAAACATTGTAAACATTCTAAGCATTTTGAAATTAAAAGAAAAAAAGACCACGTTTACTTTGACCACACCTGCTTGTGTTCTGTTGGAATTAGAGCGTTGGAGACGTTTGGGTGAAGTGAGTCCTGAGTTTGCAGCGTATCCGCCTTGCAAAACAATATTATCTGCCCTTCGCAGTGCAGCAAGCCTGCTTTCATGCACAGGGGAGCTCGACGATTGCAGCTTCTCTCCATCGCCAGGTCTAGTTTGCAAACTCGAATCTCCAGTTGCTTCGTCCATTGCAACACCTCCTAGGCAATTACTTTCACATTCTATTGCTGAACAATAATATAATACTGATCATCTCTGAATTAACGGGACTCAGATTCTTCCTTGATTACTTACCAAGGAATCAATCCAAAAATCACTAGGATCCCGTAGGAGTGATTTCAATCATTCACATTTCTCTTCAATGACTATCAACTAGGTCCTCTATTCCACCACATTCCAAACCAAAAATGTTCCGCAAGATCGAAGTGCTCTGCAATACGGACCAGGGAACACAAGGGAACACAAGTATCAGGCACGAATGGATGTACCCGCTTATTGATTCAATGCTCTGTACTCTCAATTGCACGTCACATTTCTAGAAACAGGTTATTCAAATTAAGCCATTTTCCAAGTGACTTCTCGTTAAAAGACAGTGGTCGCAAATGACTTAACATTGAGATCCAACAGGACATTCCAGTGCTACATTACTGCAATTCAAAGCAAGGAGAGCTTACCGACAACCTAAACTTGGAATGATGAGCAGGAACAAAGACGAATTTTCCAATACACGGTGCCTTATATAATTAAAGTAGAAGATACTATATTTTATTCATTAGCGACCTGATCCCATCTCCAGAACACTGTTTACAACAGCAACTCATCTCTTTCAATCAACTCTTGACTGGGCTGCAACTAGCAAGTTGGATGTAAAAATGACTTGGCTAAATGTCTATGGCCGTTGACATCTGAATGGAAATGGGACTGACCAACAACCTCGCACTTTGAAATTGCGTAAGAACTTGTCTGTAGAGAGATAGTCTTGGTCTCCACAGATTTGACTTTTGTACCTAAAGTCATCACTCCACAGCTCTACAGCGATCTCGCAAAATGTCGCAAAATTTATATACGCTCCTACGTATATAAATTAAAATGATTAAAGTGACCCACAATAGTATCCTCTACCTTAGTTTAAATCTGTGTAGGTAGATTCAACTGCACATGCTACAAGAGTGAATTTCCATTATACTGATGACGATTTCGGTTAAAAACGTTCCTACAGTTGTACTGAACTAAATCTATACAAAAGGAAATCCATCTCCTCTTGGCATTCAGAAAACTGCCAGTTCATTCGACATAGTGTAACAAACCCTACTCTGTGCTAGGATTCTCAGCCATGCTTGAATCAACCGCTTACATTCAGTGAACCGACAATCAATAAATACATTACTACAGAATCATCACATTATTAGGCACTCTTTGAGTCAACAGAAAACGAATACTAAGTGTGATCTCACCACCTCCCAACCGACAGAACAGACAGCTCCAAACTGAGCAACCTCACAATCAACACAGACTGATCAAGAAATTTCAAACCTTAATTAGACAGACTGATTTGAAATTTCAGCAAATCACAGTCCTTACCAAAAATGCGCACTCCAATCTTCCAATTGATTCAAACTTCCCACACCTGACGGAGCTTCAATTCATGTCTGCCGCTTCAGACGAAACTCCCGGCGGTAACGGTACCCACAAGTTGAATTCCAGCACCGCGAAATATCTCGTAAAAGACAATCCAGCCGCGGGTGTCCAGCTAGCGTACTCTGTAAAATCTCCGCCTCTGACTCATTCCCATCCAAATCTTAACAACCGAACTGAAGAGATGAGCATTTTCTGAATTTGCGACGGATGTGGGCCGGGGCGGCCAAGTGTAAGTGCGCCTGACGGCGGTGATCCGTGAAGATTCGGACGATGGGTCCCAGCTTGTAGTCGGCCACTTGTAGAGACATTTCTCTAGCTTTGAGAAAATGAGGTGAAATTGGGGTGAAATTGGGGTAGAATTGGTGGTGAAAATGTAGCGTAGAGTAGCATGGCGATGGCGCTTGGTGGAAAAAAAAGTGCTTGCAAGGGGGTGCTGACCAGCGCTGGTGGCGTCGTGGAGATTGCGTCGACATCGTGAGTCGTTTGGTGTGGGACGGAGAGAAAGGGAGAACTGAAGGCGAGAATGGTGTTGGGTTCGTGACTTCGTGGGCACGGTCGAGGGCACGTGCACGGTCGTAGGGCTTGTACGGGTTTAACCGCTGCAACTACATGTCACGTTTGCGGCCACGTTTTTCCTTTTCTAGTACAAAGCTGAAAAGGTGAGTTATGCAAGCTTACAGCCTGACACCTTAAAAAAAAAGAGAAGACTTGTTTCCTCGGCGACACCTTAACTTGTGAATGAAATGACACCGTGGTCATTTTTTAGTCAGTGAATGACAAAGAATCTTTCTATATAGGACAAAAGTGCAACCATTCATCCATAGGATCTTGTGTAGGAAGGGGATGTCTTGTAGAAAAATTGACTTTTAATGAGTGCTTTTGGAATTTTGTAAACCAACCATCCACACAATGCCAAATTTTTATTATTTTTTGTTTTCTTGGTTGAATGCAACAGAAATGGCAGTTTTGAGAGGTTTTTGACCAAAAAAAAGGCCTTGGTCCTTTAGGGGTTAACTGCAATTTCAAATTTTTATGTACATAGAGTTCAACAAAATAAGGCTATATTTGTTATATTGAAACTTTTTGTAGATTTTGAGACATAATCCTAATTATTGAAAAATTCATTCTAAAAAATAGTAATTGAAAATAAAAACAAAAAAATGCTCAAATAGTAATTCTATAATGAAATTCTAAAAGTTGGTCTTGTTATCTATTTACTAAAAAAATATTAGTAAAGAGATAAAGCAATTTATCATCAAGTCAAGGATAAAAATGAGATTGTGAAAAGTCTCAATATATTGAATATGACCTTAAATGCATAAAAGATCAAATGTTTAGAGGCTACATGAATATCTTGAAAAATTTTGAACACTAGTACAAATTACTTGAAGACTACTAAAATGATCCACAAAAGACCCACATGTCGAATCTAACTATTAGTTGATCTTCTCATAATCATTTTCTTAGTCTACATGGACCCAATTTTCACTAGTGAAAGTTACTTCACTTACTTAGACTTACATGTAATTTATTCAATAGAACCTCTCTAAACATTAGATGTTTTTTCTACTAGTTAGAAGAATGCGAGTTCCCGACTGTGGGAACATTGGAGAACTCTACCATATTTGTGATCTGACGTGGCCAAGAGACTGCCGCATTAGATTTATAATAATAATAAAATCCAATTTTTTTTTAAATTTATTATTTATTATTTTGACTATTCTTAGTATTGAGAACAAGCTTGAAACAGTCTTCTAATCCTTGAAAAAACATCTAGTGGTAGTATAATGAAGATTAGATTATCTAAATTACATAAGAGAGGTTATTGCACTCAAGAAAGTCATTGCATTAATCATGAGAGAAATTTGAGGCCAGTAGAGCTATAGAGGGCCCTTCTAGATGTGTAATTATAGGGAATTCAATTTTTTTTGAAATTATTGTTTTTTTATTTATTTTTTAATCCAAAATTTGACAAGGCACATGAGTTGACTGCTCACCTTACAAATTCTTTAACTACTTTTTCAACTGATTTTTCTTCTAATTGCACATTTCATTGTAGCTAAAAGGACCCTCTACTAGCCTCAAATTTTCTCTCATGTGATGTTTATATGTGGCCCATGTCAATACTAGACATCAATACTATCATAAAGAGTTTATTACTTTAAAAGGTTCTATAGCAATAGTGTCTTCCTTTACCATCATCAAGAAACAAAGCAAATGAGAATCAAATTTTATTAACATAACAAAAAAGTTGTTCAAACTCCAAATTCTAATCTTATTTAAAGATAGCATATTTTACTAGTGACACCATCCTCGAGTGGCCTAAAATCTAGCTTGTTTTGACACTTTATTAGGCATGTACAAAATTTTAAGCTAACATTTTTTCTTTTGAAAGTTATTTGGACCTTCAATCAAAGGGTTGAGGGTTTCAAGAATACAATAAGATAACTATACCTAATTACAACTTGATTGCAAAATCATCAAACCATCTACATACTTACCTAAAACTTAAGTTGATTGAAGGTAATTTAAGCATAAATAGTAGACAAGGCTTAACTACAAAAACAACACATGGTATCTAGACGAAATGTAGTCTTGATTAACTTCCAAAGAATTAGAGAAACACATAATAGGTTAATCTCATTACAAAAAAATTCAATTGGCTATTTAACAACAAACTATTATTATTGTGAGCTTCTTTTTTTCAAATAGCTTATGCTCAACATGCCATAGACAATTTTACTTCACAAGATCTAGATTGCATGATGAATTATATATATCAAGTGAAAGTTGACTGTCAATTTTTCAACTTTTTTGAAAATTATAAGCTTAGATTTGTATAAGAAGATTTGGGTTATGATTATTTTGTGATTCAAGATATGAGGGACTTATAAACAACATATTTTCACAACAAATGTTCTTTGCTATTCTAGAACTAATCTATATATAAACATTGTAACAATGTCCAATACTACAAGGGATTGAAAAGGGTGCATTGATTTGTGTGTGAATTCACTACATTTGTTTATTTACCATAATATGCAATTTACTATCTCACCCCTTGTACAAATTTGTCCTACTACTAATTCAAGTACTTATTGGTTGTCTATTCATCTATACATTCTCTTCAATTCACCAATTTCTCCACTTTCTCAAAGCAACATTTTCCTTTGCAATGTACTTCTATAATCTTACCTCTTGTAGAACTCACCCTTTGCAGTTTACCTTCCATAGCTTCTAGAGTTGGTAGGATTTCATGAGACATAAAAATAATTACATAATTGATCGGGGGCATGGATATGAACATCTTCCTAATTATGCCAAATTTTGAATTTAGATCTACTATAGAGAAAATTATGAAGCTTTGAAGTAGAGGTATTTGGATTCTAAGGGAGCCAAAGAAGATGTATTGAAAAACTTTATTCTTATTGATATTTTGTATTATGGCAATGAAACTTAAAGATACCTTTTTTTTTTAATCTTGTCTACTATATTTTGTCAAAATTTTAGCTACAACTGACTTGAGATCTAAGAATTATTCATGAGATAATATCCTTCCAAATTGTATTTAGAATTGCTTGTTTAAAAAAAGGGCAAATACTTTAGTACATGAAGAACTTGCTGAAATCTACACTCCAAGTACATTTCAATATTTTTCCCAAATCAAGAAAAGAGTGAGGATTTCGGTAAAGAGTCTCCATACATCTACTCTACTTTTACCGAATACTTTTAGGGTCTACTTTCGCCGATTACGGTACTTCGAGTCTGGCATTTTTCAGACAAGGTCCTCATCTCTGAACTCGAGAGAAGAATCCTTTTCAATTGGTTAGCTCAAGGAAGTTGTGGTATGTCCGCCCATGTTCTATGGGGAGCTTCGCCGGCGTATCTCTCACGCATGACTAGCCGACTGATTGAGGGTTTAGTGGAAGTGGTGACTAACATGCACATTAAGTTGGTGCAGCATGATCTTGCATGTCGAAGAACTGATCTGTGATTACAAATCTGGCACATTCGAACCGTAAAATGAGAACTTCATCTGCGATTTCGAAAGCTACTTTCAATTTCCAGTCGTTTTAACATTAGTTCGAGTAGTTGACTAGCTGCGGATGGCGGAACAGAGTGCAATCGAAGAAGAAGCAGTGCAAGCTGTTTTTTGGCCACTTCAAGCAAGGTCGCTGTTCAACCGTTTTGGTAAGCTTCTATGACGTCCAATCAAGTAGTTGTCGGGAGTAGGACTACAGTTGATGAAAATTGTGACTTATATGCAATGTTGCAATTATGTCTTTGACTCTGTATGTCGGAGGACTGGCCTATGAAGCATATGTACACAGGTAGTTGCGGACTTGCAGTGACTTTCAAAGGATATATGAATGAATTCAGTCGTCCTAAAATTAGGTCGGCTCCGTAACAAATAGTGGTATGACGGACAGGAAGGACAGAAAAATGGAGTAATGCTAAGCCCTCGTTAATGCAACTTTCTGGAATTACAAAAGTCATCTGTAGCCTGAGGATAGCCTGAGGATTCATCGTCGCTGTGCGGTCAGTGTCTCTTGTATTATTCAATATGCGATGTGCTGCTATCGATTTGTGAAGAGTAGCTAAGCAACTGTGCTCAACACTTCTTGCAACATTATCCAGCCTTTGAGGTACTGAGGCGAACACTCGTGCTTTGATTTGCTCCACTCCTTGAATATTGGCTTTGACAGTCAGAGATCAAAGCTGACAGAGTGATAATGAAACGGTGTCTTCATTAGGGATGCGAAATTCCGAGAGCGACAGGCTGCGGCAACACTTTCTTGAAGCCCTTCAGGTCCGCAGACAAGCACTCCCACTTCCTGCCCGTCGTGCTTCTCAGCAAATTCATTGAAGAGCTCTGGTAGAAACAATCCGTGTAATGTAAGCTGGCGAAACCCTGACCATGTTTTAAACCACACTAGCGCATGTCGTAAGTTCATTGTAATTCAATTTCTGTTGTATGAACTAAAATAACCGACTAATCACTTGGCAATTTCATCGTGGATGACCTAATTTTCAACTTGCCAACAATAAGGACAAAACCAAATGAGGAACTAATACTTACGTTTGAATTGCGGTCTGCTGCCTGATGTAATGAAGCAATTGTCTAACAACGTACTGTCGTCGTTACCCTCCAGGTCTGCAACTTTAGACTCCTGTCCGAACCCAGCCGACGTTACCCCAGATAATGCGTTGGACATCCACAGAAAGATAACAGAGCCTCCGCAGATAACAACTCCTACAAATATGCTCACGAAATGAAGAGTAGTCTCAATGGATGCACTGAATTTTTTCCCCTCCGGCTGAAGCTTCGGGTCGGTCACGTAGTGGTAGAACAGGGCGGACATCAGCACAAATCCAGTCATCGAAGCCAGTATTAGCGCGATCATCCACAAGTTTTGGTAAGAATTAATGGTGGAAATGCCATTGCGATTGGCAGCTCCCTTCTGCGGACTGTCATTGCCGCCTACAACGTGGATTTCGCCCCCAGACATCTCCACCATAGGTAATTCGATCTGCCCTCCAGTCTTGGCTTCTCCAGTCACGTATGCTTTTAGGGTTAAGTCGAACAAGTTGAATTGTCGGTAACCATAGCTGGGGCAGAGTTGCCCGGGCTTGATCGTTCTCAAGGTGGCCAACTCTGCACTTCCTCTGACGCACCATATTAGTTGCACGGTCGTTGGCAGGCCTTCTTGTTGAACGGAATGACGCTTTAATAAGTCCTCGATAATGGCCATGAAAGGGGTGACTCCCGCTCCTCCAGCCACCAAAATCAGGTTGCTGTATCTGTCCATATTAAGAGAATATGATCGTGTTAGATCATGACGACGACTCTCACTTTCATCCTACTAATAGATACCAGCCAGCCAAAGGGATAAGTTATCGCGTAATTCACCTGCAATTTCGCAATGACTTATACGACAAATGAATTGAAGGGGGCTACTCCATACTGCTTATAAGAAAGATTACAAAATTTGCAATGCCCATGAGGTAAAATTGATTAGTAGAGGGCATTTCAAACCTGAGAAAGTAGTCCCTTTCATGACCGTAAGGACCTTCAGCATAGAGCTTCAGTGCGAATGGACACCCTGATAACTTGGTGGTGTTGGCAAATTTGGCGTCGATTTCATCGTAGAGGCCTGTCGTCCAGTCGCCCAGAGGTTTGATAAGGACAGAAATCTCATTGTTGTCGTCGAGTGGACTTGACGAGTTGCTAAATGGATGCCACTGTAGTTTTGAGAGGCCAGGGACATTGAGGTATAGGAAGCTCAACGTGTTGTATTTGAAGCCTGCGATGTCAGTGACGAACATTCAAGGTAATTGGATGGGAATGAAGCTCCAACAGATTACCATAAACGACTTAATATGTATGATCACTGCGAGTCTTATTGAACCGTACCAAGAGACCATGTGAAAAAGGGATTTAATAAACTGAATGAGGGGTTGAGGGGTTCATATACTTGAAATCATACGTACCTGGCTGCTTGGGAATCTTAAGCTCCACAAGACCGCTGGGAAGTACACGAGCGGACACGCCACTCACTTGCCTTCGAGATTGCATCATTCTAAGGAAGCGGTCAATGAAGAAGAGGAAAATCGGACCCATGGATGCGCCGGCGTGATTCCAGTCGACGTGGTATACGTAGAATGCGAAGAAGACGAGGTACAGTTGATGCATGGCGAAGAAAGTGTTGAAGTGCCTCGAACGAAAGTAAGGAATAGACGTAAACCCGATGATAATAGCTGCCAAGACTGAAATAAGGCCGGCGAAATTGCTGATTCCCCTGAGAGGCCATTCAAGCATCTGGATGCATATCAACCACTCAGTCAGGATATTATCGAGGAGGAAACGCCCCACATCGCTTCGAAGATCAATTGCATTATATCATTTGGCGCGGTTCAGAGCGCCACACTTGTGACACTCGACTGCAGAGAGCTCTAAACAGGACTGCTGGTTTAATTTCAAGAAGTCCGTCTTCGGTGATGCGGGGTTCGTGAATTTCAGCCAATATATCGAAATTGTCGCTTTCGACGTTTACGTATTGATAACCACACAAGATTTTGTTTCAAGTCAGGAGCTGGAAATCAGTATTGACTAGGTTGCATGTCTCTGACACGTACCAGCTCCATTTTGTGAATTGCGCCAGCGAAAACTGCGAATGTTGCTCCGTGCACGAAGCTAAGCGCCACGGTGAGGTAGCCGAACCACCGATGATATTTTATAGCTTGTTCAAAGGGAAGATTGATCAACCTCAGGATTGGCGATCCCCTTGAGACGGGAAGGAATAGAACAGCAATGATGTAAGGCAATGCTCGTCCTGACATTTCACAAGTCTTTTCCCACTTCAATGCCCACCTGCACGCAAAGTCTTTCAAATGAGAGCACGTACTCCAGCGGTAGTTGAATGGCAGATAAATTGGTCCTCTTCCAGGGGTCCGATACTCGCGAAGACATGCGGAACTAAATTTCTATTCAATTTCTCGCTCTCGGTTCTTTGGAAATCTCTAACAATCATACTTGTTCAGTAACAAATCATCGTCCATTCCATGTACGTTTTGACAGGGATTCTGGCAAGGACAGAGCGCTTACTTCGGCTCTCCTTCCTCAGGTTCTGCGAGATCAACCTTGGCCAGCTTTGGAATCAGTAAATGAATCCATATCCAAAGGGTGCAAACGAAAACGATGACGATGATTACAATGTCAATGAGTGTAATTATCCCAATGGGTGTTTTCACAAAAATAGGCTGCGTCCAAATGGACCGATACAGTCTCACCAATCTCGACTGCTCGCGGGATGAGCATCGGACCCTGAAAGGCAACATGCATGCGTAAGTAAGATGTTCTCTGATTTTCTATTTCATTACCGCACGCCAGTACAGGTACGTCCAATTCAGTGCATTCAAGTAAACAAAACTTTAGCAAGGAAAGGATATTTAGTAGTACTAAGCAAATTCTGCATGCAGGTGGAGCTGCAAGCTTGCAAAAAAAATTTGTCATATTTCGGCATATTGAGAGAAAGCACTCGAAGGGATGAGGGTGAAGTTCAAAGTCATTGAGGAAACAGAGCGCAGTCCAGTAAGTAGATCTACCTCTTTGGGAACCTTGCCTCCAGCTCCAGGTACAACAAGGCTAAAATTGCTAAGAGAATGACTGGCGATACAAACGTCACGTAATACTTTGCTGCACATATAATTCACATTGCACGAATTATTGTCAGAGGTATACAAATCCCGTGACATTTCAGATTGTGATTCAAATTAATAGAATTGAATGCATGCATTATTATGCCAAAGAAGAAAATGACATTGTTGACAAGGAATGCAACAAGGAGAATTCAAGATACATAATTTCCACATTCTTTCTAAACTCAAATTTTACGAATGTACCGTATCTTCCCAGGAAAGGGGATTCGGTTGCAAGCGCGACCATTTCCTTGAGGTCGTCCCATTTCTTGGTGGGCAGTAGATACCAAATCGTGATCCACCAGATGGTCACTCCCCATGAGACAAACAACAGGAATGCCTTGGCAACCTCCACTAGCAGTGGAACCTCGTGGTCGGCCAGCTTGTTGGCCACCGCCGGCTGAGCAACACCATTACCACGAGACTTCGTTTGAGAATTCATGGCCCGATTCTTGGTTGGTTGCAGGCATTGAGAGCTCTTGGAGGCTCTTGGAGCTTAGGAGTTCGAGAAAACAGATGATGGTGTGAGGCTCTACTCTACCGCTCATTATGCAACATGCAAGCGACAACTTCAGTGAAGGCAAGTTAACTACAAGAAAAATGAGTTAAAAGATTATGTGAGCAAGTTGCAATTGGTGTTGGATAGATCTGTAGAGATGGAGTCTTAGTTGTGTCATGAGATATATTTTGTGTTAAGTAAATTGAATGGAGGCTGGAAATTGGTTTGTTTGAAGTTGGAGTTTAACTAATTAAATCAACTTTTTGACTCAATTTGCATTTATTAAACTAAAGGTTAAATTTCATGTTTGAAGAAAAAAAGAAATGTGAATCACTTTAAAGCCAAGTTGCTCCATGTACAAAAGACACATACATAAAGTCATAAAGGATGTAAATTGTATTGTTTATAGGAGTTTTACAAAATGTCAAAGTGGGCATCCTTGTGCCATTGCCATAGTCTAATATAGAATAAAAATAAGGTGATTTTTCTTAATTTTTAAATTTATATAAAAACTTTGAAATTAAATAACTCTTTCATTGCAAGTCCAAACCCCATGAAACAAAGTCTATGCACACCTCCTTGTATAGGACATTTTCATGGTATGTACCAAGAATGCGACCAAAGATTATATGGTTCTAGAGATCTCACCATAACAACAAAATAAACAAAATAAAACAAAAAGCCTATCTTAAGATATGAACTCTTGAAGGGGGGCACACACCCTTACGTGCAATAAGAAGGTATTTTAACCCCTAATGAACCAAGGTATATTTTTGGCAACATAGAAACTTTGAGTAGGTATGTGTGACTAGAGATTTCTATGTTTTGGGCTCACTTTAATAGAAGGTGTAGATAAGGAATATTATTAAGGCCCAACAATTTTTGTAACTTTTGAATAGACAATTAAAAAGTTATTGTATAATGTATTGTTTTGTTTGCAACTTTGGTAGCCTTGGTTGTCCAAAAAAGTTTGAAAATGCTTTTTTTAGAAACAAAAATTTTTAATTGGTTTTCTAAATTCATATATATGTGGAAAGCTTTGAATCATTCCATTTTGATGAACAGGTCCAAAGTTATGAAGAGTTTTAGTTTGTAGATGGGTCATTGCAAGAAACACCAACCACTTTTGTAGCGCTTTGCAAAATTTGTTTTTGTCCAATGCTATAACTTTTGATTGATGAATCCATTGCCCAAAACAAAAAAATATTTTTAGAGTTTTTTATTTCAATTATATTCTATATTTTTCAAAAAAATTTAAAAATCATTTCATATTTAAAAGTTATTTTTGTTGATTTGTCACACTTTCAAGATTAGGGTTTTTTTATACTTTTGATTGATTTAAATTAATGATTTTTGGTTGAAATTTCTGTGGTATGTTCTTATAGTACTAGGTAGACATGTTCCTACCAAAGGGCATCTAAAAAACCATTATTTTATGACCTCTACATTAGTGCAAACAAGCCTCCCTTGCATGCACACTTCAAAACATTAGAAATGGTTTTGAACTAATTTTCTTAATCTAACCTCATCCATTAAGGTAGGTACACCCAAAAGCGCCCTGTTCCTGAAAGCGCCATCTATAGTGCACATACATTTTCGAAATCAGTCATGTTCACAGACTGTAGATGGCGCTTTCAGAAACAGACTTTGACTGTTAATAACTTTTGCATACGGTATCCAAATCCTGCGTTCTTTGGTGTATTGTAACATGCTTTCACTTGCCAACAAGACTACATAAAAATTTGAACTAATTAATAGCAGGAACTAGGCTCAGTATGAATAAGTGGCGCTTTTGGGTGTACCTACCTTAGAGGAGATTCGAGGGCAACAGGAGCCTGCGAAAGCCCTGTTCCCCGAATTGTTCCCGATCAGAAATTAAATTTTTTTTTTGAAAAAAGAAAAAAAAAAGTTTGTCCTGAAATGCAAAAAAAAGTCCCAAAAAAAAATTTTGAAAAAAAAAAATCAGTGACGTGGCACTCTTTCGACCACGTCAGCACAGGACAGTTCCGCATTCCTGCGGCACATTCCAGCGTTCACAGCTTCGGGAACTCACAGTCTCCCGTTGCCCCCGAATCTCCTCTAATGACCAAAAAGTCTTCTCAAGTGGCCAATTTTTAGTTTTGTTTAAATTGTTTTTCCTATTTTTTACAAATAAAAACGTCAATGTATGTATTTTCTTTACTAGAATTCAATGTCCAAGATGTTGTCCTAGAAGATACATACATTGACATTTTAATTTGTAAAAAATAGGAAAAACAATTTTGAACAAAACTAAAAATTGGCCATTTGAGAAGACTTTTTGGTGATGAGGTTTGACTAAGAAAATTAGTTCAAAACCATTTCTAATGTTTTGAAGTGTCCGCGCTGTTTGCACTAATGTAGAGGTCATAAAATAATGTTTTTTTAGATTCCCTTTGGTAGGGACATGTCTACCTACTTTAAAAACATACCACAAAAATTTCAATCAAAAACCATTAACCCCTAAACCCCTAAGCTGCATTTTTTGGTAACATAGCAATTTTGGGTAGCTCACTACAAATGGAGTTTTTATTTTTTTTCTTTGAAATTTTCACAAAAGATGTGCCCAAAGAGTATCTTTAATGCCCAATAATTTTCAAAAGTTTTGACTTTGTGGTTAAGAAGTTATGGCATGATATGTTATTTTGTTTGCTCGGCGGGCAGCCCGAGAAGATGATTTAAAAATAATTTTTTTGGAAAAGTAAAATTTCAAATTGATTCTCTAGGTTTATACAGACATGGGAAGATTTGAATCATTCCATTTGGATTCATGAGTCAAAAGTTATGAGGAATTTTAGTATGTGGGTAGGTATGGTTTTCAAAGACTCCATACCTACCGCAAACTAAAATTCCCCATAACTTTTGACTCATGAATCCAAATGGAATGATTCAAAGCTTTTCATGTCTGTATAAACCTAGAGAATCAATTTGAAATTTCACTTTTCAAAAATAAAAAATTTAAATCATCTGCCTAGGCTGCCCGTCAAGCAAACAAAATAACATATCATGCCATAACTTTTTAACCACAAAGTCAAAACTTATGAAAATTGTTGGGCCTTAAAGCTACTCCTTGGATACATCTTGTGTGAAATTTTCAAAGAAAAGAAATAAAAACTCCATTCGTAGTGAGCTAGCTGAAATTGCTATGTTGCCAAAAAATGCAGCTTAGAGGTCGTTGCAAGAAACACCGACCAAAAAGTGTAGCGTTTTTGAACATAGTCTTTTTTTTCAGGAGTACTTTAAAATTAGAAAAACAAGTTTTAAAGAAAGTGAAAAATATGTTTCATGTATAAACCTTTAAGAAGAAGGTACCCTAGAAAGGAAAGGCATAGGAAAAATCTCTAAGTAGGAAATCCAGAAAAATGCAAAATCTCATGAAAATTAGTACTTCCACATTTTAATTTGAAAAAAATAGGAAAATCAATTTTAAGTAAAACTAAAAATTGTCCATTTGAGGAAAGTTAATTTTGATGAGACTTGACCAAAAGATCAATCTTAGAACCATCATCAATGTTCAAAAATTGTGTGTCATGGGAAAAAATTTGTACTCATGTGGAGGACATAAAAAAACATATTTTTAGATTTTTATTTGGAATTTATAGGTTTTACACCTATGCAAATACATCATGAAAGTTTTGTCTTCAAATCATTAAATTTAAACACTACAATGATAACCATAAACATAATTTTATGACGCTCAACGAAAATGTTTTTGTAAATATAAAATGATTTTTTTTTATTTCTAAAAAATAAGGGATCTAATAACCTTAAAATTAGGTATGTTCAATAAAATTTTCATGTTCACTGGACTTATTCTCCAAAAGTTATAGTAAACAACAAAAAAGTGGTTCTCATTGTGACGTGAAATAGGACCGGTGTTTCTTGCAATGACCCTTAGGGGTTAATTTAAACCAATCAAAAGTATAAAAAAACCCTAATATTGAAAGTGTGAGAAAATAAAAATAAAATTTTTTAAATATGAAATGATTTTTTTTAATTTTGAAAAATATAGAATATGATTGCAATCAAAAATTCTAGAAATAATTTTTTTTGGTTTGGGCAATGGATTCATCAATCAAAAGTTATAGCATTGGACAAGAACAAATTTTGCAAAGCGCTACAAAAGTGGTCAATGTTTCTTGCAATGATCCAGATAGTTATGGATTCTTTGCTCTAAATTAAACTTTAAAGTCCTTTATTAAGCTCAATTTTCAATATTGAAAAATAAAAATTTAGTATAGATTGTTTATTACAACATTTGAACCATTGGGATTTTCAATTTCATAACTACTAAATTTCATAACAATTTCATTTTTTGAATCATTTCCTACTCCTTTCTATTTACTATTTTTTTCCACATATTGTACAATTCCAAATGATTTGAAATTTTTCAAACATATAGTCAACTTGCCTTGAAGAATGAATCCAAAGAAGCACCACCGTTTTGAACAATTTTCATACAACTAATGGAAAAACAATAACTACTTCTTTTAAGTGCATTGTGTGAGAAAGTATCACTTTTCAAGGCAAACAAAAGGGAATTTCTTTAAGCAGTGCACATGATATTATGCCATTAGCTATTAATCTCTTTTAAAGGGTTACAATAGACAAATTTCAGATTTTGTAATTGCCAAAAAGAGACATATGATATATTTTGGAGGGAAAAAACATTCAAAATGTGCATACCAAAATTATAATGGTAAAAAAGTATAATATCATTCATCTCAATGTTCAAAACTAGATTACAAAATTGTTGTCTAGGTCTCCAAAAACCATTGGAATGGCAGTAGTGCCTATTGACATTTTTTGCTACACTTGTTTTCTTTTCCCGAGCTACTCCTTTCATAATTTACAACATTGGTGGTACCATAGGGAAACCTTATTTAAAATTGAAAAGAATTACTTTCTAAAAAAGAGGTCTCTAAATGACACACAACTAGTAGAACATAACATCCTCTCATTCATATCCCTTTGAGAATTTGTCCTACATTGGAAATTACAAAGCAAGTACATTTTACATCTAGGATAGTCTAGAAACTAAGCTCCAACACTGATCCAAAATCTTAACACAAATCATATTAACCTAAAATATGGCAACTACATCCTACCTCATTGAAGATACCCAATTGCAATAACAAAAAAATTACACCTACAAACTTTGGCTTACAAACTCTTGTCATTATCAATTTCATGATTATCAATTGCTTTAAAACTAAGGCACTAATTAATCCCTCAACAATATCCCCCAACAATATCCCCCTCAAGCACCATTTTGGACATTTTTTCATACCAATGTGAACTTGTGAAGTACACCTGTCTAGTTTTTCACAAGGACAAAAAAATGATTTTTGTCAATTCAAATGCTAACATCTTGCAATCTATATGGTAGAAAATATGAAATCTTTTCCACATCTTTTCATACCTATGTACTACAAGATCCTATGGTAATATGTGTCTAAAAATGTTCTTTTTCTAAAATTTGGTACTTGTATCATACATAATAGTTTTAGAGTGTTTTGGGTGAAATCATAGTTAAATATATTTAGGAGTTAATTCAAATTCAAGACAACAATTAAAATTACCCTCCAAAACCATTCATCAACAAATTAAACCCACTAAGCATTTTTTAGGGGATCCAATGTTTGGTGCCCTATATTTTTCTACTATACAAAAAATGTGAGATTTTTCAATACCATATTTTATATATAATGATCTATAAGGCATATTACCAATGCTATAGTAGATCTACTAAAAGTATACATTTTCTCCCGGGGAGATTACTCCTTGTAATCTTAAGCATACACTTGAGTTAAGAGAGTATTTAGCATAGGGCTATTTACCTTCATTTTAGTAATTAAAATGACCGTATTTTTACATATAAATTCAATCATTTGGTTTTTATAGTTAGGCTATCTTATATACAAAATTTATATGTCTAATTTTTTCATATCCATTTACAACACACTATAAAAGTAGTGTCTTACATATACACTTTTTTTTAATATATGCACTACTTGTATTGTAGTACAATTTCAAATGACAAATAAAAATGTTAAATGCAACAATAATTTTAAATATTATAAATTCTATGCCATGTATTCTAAACAACCTAATATGGCGAATAATAAACATCATAGAAACATTAAATATAGTTATGATACTAAAACTAAGAAAAACACCAATACTAGCAATATAATATGAACAACATGAGAAATTGACACTCTAAAAACATTGTAGATTAACCCAAGAATATGACTTCTACTGTAATATAGAGACTATATATTTTATTTTTACATATGCATTTACAATGGTTTTGAATTTAGAATCAAAAAATTAAAAAGTGTTTATTAAACACTAGTAAAAAGAAGATGATTCTAAAGAGTTACAAGTATATGTTTAAGTAGTTGAGGCAAATTTAGAGTTTGTAGTGTCAAAGTATAGAAAAGATTCCATACAAATGTTGCACACTCTACACCAATTTCTTAATGGATACTTTGTGTGAACACAAATCTCCATAGTACAACCTCATTGTAAATTTATAGCTCAATTCTTTTGTCTTGGAACAATAGATTCTTACATGTTGTTACATAATTGATATATTTAAGGAAAGATTTGTATGTACAGGCTAGAATTATTTGATGATAACAACAAATCTCCTTAAAAACATCCTTAGATTTACTAAATTGTGTAAGTTTTATCATTCAATTAAAAAAGTTTGTTTACATCTATACTCAATGTACTACAAACATTTTATATGAACCCTATTTGTAAAGGCTAATTTATTAATAAAAATTCCTACTAAATGATGTTTATACATAGCCTAATTTATATATAATAGTATATGTGACATTTCAAGAACCCTATAGTAGTTCTACATATATATAAAATTTATCCCCTTTGAATTAAATAGACCCTATCTTTTAACTCACGTAGTTTTCTAAAAATTGCGAGTAATCTCCCCGGGCATTTTTTGTTTAATAATTTAAATTGACCCTGTTTTTTTATCTTACAACATTTTATACTACATTGAGAGTCCTCCCCTCAAATATGGACTAATATACCCTTTGCCATTGCCACAATATTATAAAATAAATAAAAATAAAAGTAATTTAAAAAATAATAATTCATATAAACTTCCAAATTTGATAACTTTCACAGTGTAGGTCTAAATGCTACAAAGCAAAGCATGTGCATTTGACCTTCCTAAGGGTTTTTCAACAGTACTAAGAACAACAATGCTAATATGTGAGCATGTGAGCCTTGAGCATATATATAAGTAGTCATCATGCAACCATTGAAGGTCTTTATAATATAAACACCTATAATATAGGCATTTATAGCATATATGCACTATTAATATAGAAGGTTACTATAATTTAAACACTTATATTATAGGTGTATAGTCTTCTAGGCTCATGGGCTCACACTTCTAGGCTCACATAATAGCAACCCTTGTACTAAGAATGCAACTAGAAGATGCATAAGAGGATTTTTAGCTACTCTGGAAGACTGTGAGTTATTAGGCCATGGGAACTCTCTGAACGCTGCCACTGAGGCAATCTGATGTGGCCAAGAGGCTGCCACATCAGATAAACATATTTAATTAATATTTTAATATTATTTTTTGAAAAGAAAATTATTTTTTTTTTTTTTTTTTTTTTTTTTTTTAAATTTTTTTAATATAAATTTTTTTTAATTTTATTTTATTTTTTATTTTATTTTTTATTTATTTTTTTTTATCTGACGCGTTCGCAGACAGGGGAACAGGGCTGAAACAGTCTCCTGAAGCCCTGAAAAATCCTCTTATGCATGATTCAAAAGATCTCAATGTAAAAAAAAAAAAGATATAGCCTTTTACATTTATACTTTGAAAGTATTAAAGTACCCAAAATGAACAAGTTAAGGAGATACAAATATACGGTGTTTTTTATTTCTCTTCAATTTCCAATAAGATCCAACAAAAAATTAAAGGTATTTGCATTTATAAAGGATTAGAAACCCATTTGATTTGGAATTTAAATTTCATTTTTCAGCAAACCACTATATAGTCTAACATTAGTTTTTCAAAATTTGAATGGGAACAAATATCACATGCTGATATTTTCTAGCATACAAATATGTGCTCAATTTTAAAAAGCTGATTAGAATTGAAAAGTGAAATGTGTTTTGGATCTCAAAGTCAACAACTAAGAATTAGTTTTATTTTTAGTAATTCTCTTAATTAAACAATAACATCATGCTGTCATGTAGCTAAATCTTGAAAGTATGTTCCATTAAAATTTTATAGTGAAAAATTTAATAATTGTATGATTTGTATCCTAAGAATTTATATCAACGGTTTTCCTCATCGGCTTTGTAAATGCATAGTTCAACTTTCTGAGAAAAAAACTACCATGAATGTGTTCATCTTGTAACCTATGTAAGGTGAAGATTTTCCTTGAAATTTAGTTGTGACTTCATGAATTCATGGAAGAATATTGAAAGAAAAATAACTCAATTTTCTTCCAATCCTATTGCTTGACTTATTCGTATTGAAAACCAACAAGAAGATTTAATTGAACATTGCTTTGAAAAGGTTAATTCATTCTATAAAATTATCTTACAATTGATGGGCAAAATTTCAATTGTAGGATTGCATTGCAATTGATCCTAAGTACATCCTTCTATCTTTTATAGATTGATTTTAGAAAATTTGCTCAAATGTTTATTGGTAATTTTTTTAGAACATGGTTATGTATTGTATACATTACATGTATTTTATTCAAGGATTGAATCTTCATTTTTGGCTTTAAATCCCCAAAGATAAATGGTTTTTCTTCATCAAAAAATACATAACACTACTACTCATAATGCATGAAGCAAAAAATAATAAATAAAATAGTACATAATTTATCTATAGGATCCTACATTAGATAAGTATTAGAATGTATAGACGTAATTTGAAAAAACTTCAATTCTGATGGCCCAAATTTGGAAGAAATTTACATTTCAGTTAATAGTATGATTTTTTAGTACCTTTTTGCACTAGGTGGTACATAGGCTTACCTAGTAGACTTTGAATCCTTCTATTTTTGTACTAATGGTTTCAAATTTGATTTTTTTGTTTGCTTGAAAATTAAATTGTAAATTTTCCAAAAAGAATCAAATTAAAAAAAATTGATTTGTATTCTATAAGTATTTGTTATGTAGGTATAAAAATAAGAGATTAAACTAAAATGAAATTGTTATCAATTCTAAAATGGAATTGAAACACTCTAATTCCAATAGTAAGATTGTTCAAATAAGTCAACTAAGACTAATGATAAGTGCACATTGTTATAGAAGTCTATCATAAAATAATTCATTCGCAATCACATTTTCATCTACAATATAGATTTATGAAAGGCTATTGGGAACAAACTAGTCTCGTCCTTCAATCTCATGAAAGACAACAAGTTACATGCTTTGCAAGGATTGTTGCAAAATTTGCAACAAAATATGATAATAATATTTAAATTATAAGTACACATTAAATATAAAATTACTTGCCAATAAATAATATAAATGTTAGTAGAATAAGTACCATATAAGCATTTAGCTCATTAGCTAAAATGCAGTTCAACTTTACTTATTGAATATATTATTGGATATCAAATTTTTGTCTTTAGATTATATGGTATTTGAGTACTTAATTAATTTAATAGTCTTTTCATCTTTTTAATATTAATTTCTTCTCTATTTATTTATTTCTTTTTAAAAAAATATTTTATTTCAGTTACTACTATAAGACATTATATATCTCATTAGAAGGTCAAATTATGAAATTGTATTTTCAGTCAATTTTATTCTACATCAGTAATATTACAAAATGATTTACTAATTGAAATCAAGTATACAGTACTTGCAGTCAAAACAGCTAACTCTGTACCATTGCATGAAAAAGCTACACCATACACACCTGTCCATTGTTAAGTTTCATAGTTAAGATATTAAATCAAGTATCTACCACAATATGCAAACAAGTATATGTGAATTATACTCTAGTGTATATACACTTATTTAAGTCCCATATATTGCATTGAAACTAATACATTTTCTTCAAAAATGTTATGGAGTAAATATTTTTATTATAAATTAATTAAAACACTTTTAATGGAACAAAACAAAATAAAATAAAATAAATCTTTTAAGTATTGATTAAATGCTACTTTTTGAACCTTTCTCAAACATTTCATTGAGAAACAAATTTTGTTGTGAATTTTATGATGATACAATACAAACTGTCTCTTAAATCCTTTAAGAGATTACATAAAATTTTGAAGCTTTATGGCAAAATAAGTAGTAAATTAATTTCAAATTTTGAGCTTGAAACTTGCAAATTTGAAATTTTTTGTTAGGTGATCTCTAAAAATATACAAAAGTGTTTAAATACTTCAAAATACATTTCAAACACAATTGGGCTTTAGGAGAGATTATTGAAGTGAAAAAGGTTAAACTTGTAAATCTTTTTAAGAAAATTTGTACTTTTAAAAGCCTGGTTAATGGAAGTTCAAATTTATAAATGAAGAGGAGTATTTTGTTCAATTCTTTAATGGTTTTCTACTTTACCAATACAAAATTGAATGAAATATTAGCTACTCAATTGATTTTTATGTATTTGAAAAGTTTAGACAAGGGCCTAATTTAGATTGAGGAAACATTTGTAAGTGTGTCATTCCAACTAAAAATGAAGTGATGGTATGCTAAGAATTGTATTGATTATATGTAAAATTGTACTTTATAATTTATTTCAATTATAGTGATTGTTTATGTCTTAAAAGATTGTGAATGATAACTTTTTTAGTTCAATAAACAAATAAGATTTAGAACATACCTTTGTCACCAGTAGAAATCCTTCCAAGAACCTATTTATACACAAAAAAATGTCAATTTGTGGTTTTAATGAACACATGAATTGGACCATGGATTTGTAGTTTTAGTAAAAACAAAAATAAATTGAATTTTAAAATATTAGTTTTATAAATTCATTTTCATTAAATATTTAGATTATTCATACATATTTTATTTATTGTTGATTTAATTGAAAACTATAAAATTTCTATATAATTATAATTTATGTGAAAATTTCGTAATATATTAGATTATAATAATTAATTTTTTGTATCAAAATATTGTGCTTTATATTTGATTATATAAAAATGAACACTTAAAAAATGTCTTAAGATGAAAGAAGACCTATTCAAAATTATAGTTGTATTCAAATCATTGCTAAAGTTTTAAAGGATTACAAAATAATAGAAGAAAAAAAATAACACTGGTTATAATTGACCAACGTGAATGAAAAGTCTATTGGGGAGAGTTCTACTATCTAAGCCAAATATGCTTAGGTAGCAAGTGCTATCCTTAGTATCTCCTTTTGAAGGTAGACTCTACAAAATAATACTTATTATTTAAATTACTTTAAATAAGTACTAGAATTTGAAGGATTGCAATTTTTTATCTCTTTTTTAAGAATTTTGCTTGTGTGTGTGTGTGTGTGTGTCTCTCTCTCTCTCTCTCTCTATATATATATATATATAAAACAACCTCATTGATGTATTATTGAGTTCCTATAAAGCACTGAATCATTTGGTGGTGTATTTTAGCAAGTTTTAGCTCCTAGCCCTTTTCAAAGTTTTAAGAGAAAAAAATGATGGTCTTTAAATTTGAATAAGATGAATTTAATCAAGCCTAATTTTTCTTTCAATTTTTTAAATTCAAAAACTCAAAACTCAAATATTTTACTAGAATTCAAGCATTGGACCTAAAATTACAATCCACTTGTTTCTAAATATTGAATGATGTAGGAATTTGTTTTCAACTATGATTACTTTCTACAATAGTCTAGGATATTAGTTTTTCATTTTTTATAAAGTGTCAAAGTATCCATATAAAATGTTAATTGTGGTGCTCCAAATTTCAACAATTATTTTTGTATTGGATAGAAAATATCACATATGTATATATCACTTGCCCATAATTTTGTTTTCATCCACAATCTAGCAATTTCATTCAAGAATTTTTTGTAATTCAAAGATTTTTGGCAAAAAACTTCACAATTTGTTGCCAATCTTTAGCCAAATAATTAATTTTTTTTGCAATCTAGCAATAGAAAGCATAAGAGGATTTTTGGCCCCCAAGAAGACTGTTTCAGGGGTGTTCCCAGAAACTGTTCCCACTGCTATAGACCAGCCCCCTACTGGTCTGAATTTTTGAATTTTGAATTTTTTTTTAAATTCAAAAAATTTCAGAATGTTTAAAAAAAAGAGAAAATGATTTTAAGAATTTTTTTAAAATATTAATTAATTAATTAATTAGTATTTTCTGACGTGGCAGTCGCTCGACCACATCAGCACTACGTTCCCAACGTTTAAAAACTCACAGTCTTGTAAACCAACTGAAAATCCTCTTATGCCAAAAGAAATCTATCCATACTATGGTCTACATTATATCTATAGAGAATTTTCAAAATTTTCAAGAATATTTTGTATTTGATATGAATTATATATATATATATATATATATATATATATATATATATATATATATATATCAACAATCACTATAATTTCAAATCTTCACAAAATCTTTGAAGTTTTTAATGCCAAATGGAAGAAATTTTATCCATTTTCGAAACAAAGGATCATAATTTGACCAATATATTAATTATAGCAAGAATTATATTTGACTTCAAAGTCATATGCGGTGTTTTTTTATCAGCCATAAATTGCCAAAACCTATGTACTTTGATTTTACTATAGGAATTTTAAAAAGTAAAACAAAGTCACCAAATCTTAGCCATTAGATCCCATTTTGGGTTCCACTAGTATACATCTAAAATGAAGATGGATATGTTGTGGGTTTGTTTTCTCAACAAAATTTATGTATAGCCAAAATTCATCACGTTAGCAAAATTATTTTCTCTCTAGAATGAATAGACATAACCACTTCATCAAAAGTTCATCCAAAATTATCATCAATACTTAGAAAAAGCTAAATCACTAAAAAAAATGCTAGTCATATGATCCATCTATTAACAATTTAACCCATTAAGAACCAGGTCAATGACTGTAAATGAATATCTAGCTAGAAATGACATGTTTTCATCAGTAGTTGAAGTGACTACAAATGAAAACCTGTCATTTTCATCCAAAGTCATCAACTAGTCATTGACCTGGTCCTTAACTTAATGAGTTACCAGTTTCAAAATATTAATCCTACACACATGTGCAATGAATTGACTCACTTGACTACAATATGATTAGATTTGACAATTAAAAAAATTAAAATTAAAATTAAATATATAAAGAAAGAAAATATAGACACATTACATCTTTAGAATCACTGTGAATCAAACAGGCCTCATTGGTACCACTGCCTCCAGCAGCAATCAACTTTTGTGATAGTTTGGTCCCATATTTGGCAGCATATAAGCGGCAAGGCTACAATATTATAACAATTTAAATCACAATTTTTCTTTCCATCATCAAAATGTTAACTTATTGCCAAACTTAAAACCAATAATAACCTTTAACAACAACAATTTGACATTTTGGAGTTAATGGAGAGTTAAAATGTTAAAATATAGGAAAGATAGAAAAGATTGAAGGTTAGTTGTGATTTAAAGCTAATTGTAATTTCAGGCCTCTCTATTTTAACAAACATGATAGTAGATGATAGAATAAAAATAAACAGATAAATAAATTTAAAATAAATAATAAACTCACTATGTACCTCATCAATTCCATTTCTTGTTGGCCATTTAATGTTTTGAAAGAGTTTACCGCTATCATAATCCCATTCCTTGGCCCAAGCAACACAATAGAACACAATCATGTGTACTTGTAGAGTTGTGATACTGGTGACTTTTGCATTAATCTACAACACTCTAATTAAGGTAAGAGAATCTATTGTACGCAAAATGGAAGCAAGCTAGTCTACCATGGACAAAATTATATCAATCATGTATTTGTTCAGAGTTTGAATTTATACCATGATTACAATTTTGTCCACAATGGGTTGACTCTCATTGAAGTTTGCAATAGGCTTATTTACCTTTTATGATAGAAATGCAAAATCTTGTTTCACATACTAGTGTAGTGCTTGGAGACAAGAGCATCTCTATTAGGGTATGACATTATCCTTACAAATGGTTTGGCATACCTAGGATGAAATAAGCATCCCACTAGTTGCAACCTTTGTTAAGATTCAACCAAAGCTACTTGAAAAATTTGCCTCAATACTTAAAGTTGCAATGTCACCTAGGTTTGACTTGTACCATGTTATTTAGAGAAAATTAATGATTTAACCCTATTGTTAAGGACAAAGTGTGGTTGGGTGATATTTATATTCATTGTCTTCCTTGATAAATACCACCCTCCAAAAAACAAATAAGCTTGAACATTGGAGAGTGGGCCAACTCCCACTACAAAAGAAAGGGGTGTTTTAAGTGGATTTTTAAGTATATATAGTCGTAGACATCAAATGACTTTTAAGGCAGTTTTCAGTAAAGGTTTACTAGAAATACATATCATTTGATGTCTGGGATTATATATACTTAAAAACTCACTTAAAACACTCCTTTCTTTTGTACCCACCCTACACCTTGGTCAGTATATTGTGAAGGTTGTTGATGGGAAAGCAATAACTCCCTGACCCCTTTCCCATCCCTAGCGCACACCACCCACCATCTACCACGTTCCTTGTGGCACAAGCAGGTAGAGATGCTCTAATGTTTTAAACAAGACCTTTGTTTTTATCAATATCCCCCTTGTTGGCCTTACTATATTGACCACTTTTTGAATGGATGAATGAGCAAAGGTTGTATTTTCACAAATTTGGAAAAATTTGCTAAAAAAAATCCTTGGTTTCAAATGTTTGGGCAACAACAATTCATCAGCTTAAATAGATTTTTTTTTCTTTCCAAATTTGAAAAACACCTGAAGTTGGTTAGTGCGCCGCCAGGATCCTGTTAAAATACGACCATTCTCCTTGTTGATGTCAAGAGCATCACCATACATTTCCACACCATAAATGCTACGAACCGAAGTTCCAATTCGGGCATCCCAAACCTAATATACAGCTCAGCACAAACTGGAAAGAATCATACGTGAGCTTAACAACCAACCCATAATATTATGTCACTTGGAGTGTGGGATTGATGATACAAAATTTTATAAATTTTCTACTTAACCCCTAAATGCCTAAGACACTAAAATTTGGTGTTTGTAAAACTTTCAAGTGAAATAAAACCTAAACAAATTTCTATTTTTAGTAGTTTATATTTGTGAAAACTTCTTTTGGAAGTCTAATTTGAGCATAAAAAATCTGAGCTTGAAAACGACTGATTATGATTTTTTTATTTAATATTTTGTACAAAGGTGTCTAATGCAATCTAGACTTTGCATAAGGTAGAAGGCTCTTAAATGAGCGGGTTCTAAAATGGTGTCCTATCTTAAGTGTACAGTAGTTGTACATGTTGCTTTTTCATAGCCTTCAGCAGTGTACTGGCAGTGTACATTGTAGATAGGGCACCATTTTACAGCCCTATGCCCTTTCAACTTCAAAATTTGATAACTAATTCAAAAAAGCTCAAAAAAACATGAAACGACTTGGGTTAGATGTCAATTCTATTTGTTTTTCAAGGAAAATTTACTGAAAAATATTCCTAGAGGTTTTACCTCCCTGAAATTCTGTTTCAGCCCTTAGATGGTCCATTATAGGACCTCTTACCTTAGTATGGTTTAGTGAGGTTTAGGGTTTACTAGATTAACTAGAAATTACATATGGTCTTTGTGAAAGGACTTTACAAGAATTTCTTAAAAAGGAGCTAGCAATCATATGTAATTATTTATAGGAAACTATTTGAAATTGAAATCCCATCTACTGTTACCAATGACATGTTCTATAATTGCAACTTCTTGTATGTATATCCTCCAAATTTGTTATGTTGTGAAAACATTTTGTTGAATGACTTGAATTTCAAGACAAATGAAAATGCATTAATTTCCGTCTGTTATCTAAAAAAGAAAAAAAAGAAAAAATGCATTAATTCTTAAAACATTACATTTTCTTTTAGGATTGAACAAGACTATGAGTTCTCAGACCAGAGCTAGATTTACTTAAATTTTAAAAAAATTAAAATTAAAATTAAAAAAATTCAGTGAACTATAGGGCCTAAATTGCAGTAGATAATTTTATGACTTGAATTTTTTCTTAAATGGTGAAAGAGCCCCTTTATTTACAATTGATTGGAAACTTTGCCACATCAAAAATTTGATGTACATAACATTCTGTAGCACATTGTAACTCTGCCTTTTCTCTACAGTGAAGGGTGTGGCATATTCCACACCCCACAGCCAATCATGTCTTCTTACATCAGTAGTTACTGATGAAACACTGTTGGGGTGTGGAATATTCCACATCCTTCAGAAGGCAGAGTCATCCAATGCTACTGAATGTTATGTAGTTGAGAATTTGCTACATAAGATAATGTTTTTAAACTAATTTGAAATTAACTCTTTAATAATTTTAATTTTAACTTTTTTAATTTAACTTTTATAATTTTAATTTAACTTTTATAAAATCTGACCAGCAATACAATGATTCACAACTTGTGGAACAATCCCCAAACGGTCTTCTAATGGCATGAAAAAACATCAAATGAGGCCATTTAAAGTTTTAGATACACTATCTAAATTTAGATTTCAAAATCTTTTTTAAATGGGTATCATGTAGCTTGTTCAAATGACCAATCAATGATGAGCTTTTGCCCTCCTCAAGGCCATAAACAACCTCAAAGCCACTTTGTGAGTTTGTTTTTTTATTAAACTTAACAATGCAAAAACTACAAAATAAAATTGTGATTTAGCATCCTAAGACTTAGGCTAATATATGCATTTTGCAAAGACAAAAGCAAATGACAATAAAAATGTTTAGATGTATTTGAGTACTAGAGGAGTTCCCCTAAAGATTATTTGAAAACCAACCCCTTGAGTTGGGTTTATCATTTGAAGGTTAAAAAACTTAATTGTGATTCATTTGCCATAAGATAATAGCTTTCAAGGTTACTTGTTTTGTTTATTTGTACACTAGCAAAAACAATCTTTTTTTAGAATGTTGCCAAGCTATTGTACATTCTAAATTATACTAATATAAAATAAAAATACATCCATGGAAGAAAATTCACTTATTCATCCAAAAACATTTACATTCTTCATTAAAGAAAATAATTGTCTCAAAATTTTGTACCAATCTAGAAAATTTCATCAACTAAAAAGACAAAATCACTTGGAATTTTTGGTCCACTTGAGGGGTTCATCTTTAAGAAAAATAGTTTTAGTTGAGCAATTTTTTGCTCAAAAACAATAATTTTGTATCAGAATTAACCTTGTAAGGATACGGTGGCCTAAAATTATTTGATGAATGCCACAATAAATCCTTCTATGTAAGGCAGAAGTAAGGGCAAAACACCCATTGCACATGTTCCTTGCAGTGGACTATAGATTCATCCAAATGTGTCAGTAGACTTCCCTTAATGTGTTCGCCACATGTATGATTGTAATTTGTTGACATAACTGAAGGACACATAGGGAAATTTGGTTGGCTAAGTGTTGATTTTTGCAGGGTTCAGTTTTGGGGGCACCTATAGGACGGCTCCACAGGTCTAGGGAGCCAACACTTTGAAAATTTGTAGAAATTACATACTGTATCCAAAAAGTCTAATTTTTTTCTTAATATTCATGGTTTTCACTCGCTAATACTAAAAAAATATCATTTTTAGAAAACATTACCTCGAACTATGCTGAATTCCTTATTTGGACGGTTTTGGGTGTTTCCACTGTATAGATGTTCGTCCTTAAAATTTTGTATGAAAAGAAAAAGTATTGCACAATAATTTGATCTTCAATGATTTGCACTCTTTTTTTAGCAAATGATTTTCACAGTATCAAAAAGGATGATTTCCAAAGTGACCACCCCACCCAGTGTTTTAGGGTTAAGCTTAGAGAGTGTTTGAGTATAGAGATGCTTGTAAATTTGAATTGACTCACTTGTACTGTGTTATCCCAACCCCCACTCAAAGTGATGTTGGTGTCCGATGGATGCCATTTTACTGCAAAAACACGATTGCTATGTCCTGCAGTAGTCACACCGTTCCTACAAAATCATCAAACACCATAACATTCTTGATTCTTATGTAGTCGCCTTTATTATCATTTTCAAGCAAAACTCATTCTAATTCTATTTTAATTCTACCTCAATTGGATGAGGTGGGCACCCTCCAAACTAACACTTTTGTGCTTTAGAGTTTAGTTGCTATTTTCAAATTGGTCAATTTTCATGTTTTCTTGTTGGGGCAGGTGAAAGAACGTTCCAACGCACTAAAGAACTCAACATTTGGATACCGTATGCAAAAGTTAAAAAGGATCTAAGTTTTTTTGGATATAGGTTCTAAAATTGTTTCTTCAATATAGGTACATATTGATTTTGGAGATGTACATAGAGTAATGATGGCAATTATTGGTAAAGTGTGATTTGGGGTATACCCACTTTACAATGTTATTTAACTTTTTGAGGTTTACATTTACAAACACCATTTTTTTTCTTATGTTGTACTAATTCATTAGATCTATTATGTTTTTCTATAAAAGAATCTATTTGTTTGTAGCAATGGAAACAATAGGTACAAAAATTAAGAGATATCATACATGTTTACCCTTTTTCAAATGTTTGTATAGGAAGCCGTGTAATGCCATCATATATCCTTACCTGTATCACCCACAAATACAAATACAAATACAAGTCAATTTTAGTTCTAAATGCAAGATGTTCTTTATCATCTGTGTATATTTATGAACTCTTTTTATGGAAGGAAACTTTAAAGTTTTATCTAGATTCTCATGTATAAGCTTGTTGAACTATTTTCAACAACTCTTCAATTATGGCAACTTTAGTAATTAGAGTTTCTTTTTCTTTCTTTTTCCATCAAAGAAATGAAGTTGAGATTTTGCTAAAAGAAATATCCACCTTGAAGTCATAGCCAGAGGTAGCAAATTTTTGTCCGGTTGAGCAATGATCAATGGCAAAAATTTCATTATCTTGCTCTGCACTCATTGCCAAATGCTTTTCCGAGGTAGCATGCCAATGGTGAATTTGTCCATTGACATCTTCCATGTCCAAATCCAACATAAATTTGTTAAAAATTGTTGAGAAAACTTACATGGCATAGAATTGTGAGCTACAATAGTTGAATACTAGAAGCTTGATAGAAGGAAACAATCAATTAATTAAAATTAGCAAACTAGTTGATATGAAAAAAATCTATTTGTAATAGGAGTCCATCCAAATAATTTAGTTGGAATAAGTCATTAGCCACCAATTCTATCCAAATCAGATAAATTGCCTTAAAATTAGCATGTTTTCCACAATACAAAAGTTGTCATTTATTGTGGTTAGATGAATGCAAAGGAGGAATTCATTGATTCAAACAATTTTGATCCATTGAACAAATTAAAATCTATATGAAACAATTTCCATCAATTTTTGATAGAATGATTTACAATATTTTTGAAAAATGATTAGCAACATGACCTCTCATGAATAATGTAACAAAAGGGCACCTCTAAGACTAGATCATTGAGCTTAATTTGACTCAAGAGAAGATAACGTACCAAGTTCAAAGTATAGGGTGATTTGAATTTACTTCTATAAGGAAATAACCTAACTTAATGCATAGATAGTAATAACAAGTGGCTTCAATGAATGAAGCATCCATACCACATGAAATCAAGACATTTCCAGTGACTTTCGCAAATTTTGAAGGCCTAAAACTCATAGATGTACAAGCCCATTTGTGCATTCCTTTCCTTCCAACATCCAATTTATATAACAAACGTCCACTCCTTGTATTATAGAGCTGTAATCTTATTTCCAAAAAATGATTTTAGAATTTAAAAAATAGAAATTTCAACCTTCACCATACAAGAAAGGGATGTTTTAAATATAATCCTTGTAGTATATTACTAAAAACACCCCTTTTTTAGATCATTACTACTAGGACTATACTACTAGCACTACACTTAAAACACCATATTCTCTCTTGTAGTACTTGTACTTACCTAAATTGGTGATTCTTTATTTGTTGAGAAAAAATCATTCTTCTTCATTGTGTATGTCAATGAAAAACAAAAAGAGTCAAAAGTTTGACATTCATTGTAGAGGGCACGTATGGTGTTTAGTGAGCATTAATCACTTCTTTTTTTTTGTAAATCTATTGACATTTTATTCTAAATGAATTCAAGGTTGAATATTAAAAAATAGATTTTTAAGGCCTATCATGTACAGTGGGGTACCAATCAAAATGTCGTTTTCGAATTCGCAGTGAGAAAAATTTCAGTATTGCCAACTTTGAAAGCCTACCAAGAGCTCAAAAATTAGTATTTTATCACGAAATTCTTACCACAGCATCATCTTTAAGTTAATTATATGCATGCCAAATTTCAAGGCCAAAAGATTCACCAAAAAGAAGTTATTCAAAATCTACCAACATGGGTAGTGGTGAGAAACATTTCACTACTTTCAACTTTGACACCTTCCTAAGGATTGAGTTTTTTTGCTTTTGCCATGAAATTCTTGTCATGAAACAATCTCTATGTTTTAATATGTATAAAAAATTTCAAGGTAAATTTTTTTTTAAGAATATATTTGAAATCTCCCAACATGTGTAGTTTTGAGAAAATTTTCACAATTGCCAACTTTGACACCCTCCCAAGGGCTGAAAAATTGGTTTCTTACCATGAATTGTTTTTTGTGAAGTAACCTATATGTTAATAATATGTGCTCCAAATTTCAAGTTCAAATGAATTACCAAAAAAAAGACATACAAAATCTCCCAACATGTATAATTGTGAGAAGATTTTCACTATTGCCGATTTTGACACCCTCCGAAGGGCTGAAAATTTGTCTATTTACCATGAATTTTTTTGAATAAGATTAGCTTTATATTGATAATATATGTTTCAAATTTCAAGTTCAAAACATTTACCCAAAGAAAGATATTCAAAATCTCTCAACATGTGTAGTTGTGAGGTTGAGTTTTTATATCCGTGTCAAACTTTGCTTCACAAAATAACACTATACTAAGGGCTCAAAAACTCCTCCTCACAACTACACATGTTGGGATATTTTGTATATCTTCTTTTTGATAATTCATTTGAACTTGAAATTTAGAGAACATATTACCAACATAGAGATGATTTCACAAAAAAAAATTCATGGTAAGAAACCAATTTTTCAGTCCTTGGGAGGGTGTCAAAGTTGGCAATTGTGAAAATTTTCTCAAAACTACACATGTTGGGAGATTTCAAATATCTTCCTAAAAAAAACTTTTACCTTTAAATTTTTTATACATATTAAAAACATAGATGTTGTTTCATGACAAAAATTTCATGGCAAAAGCAAAAAAACTCAATCCTTAGGAAGGTGTCAAAGTTGAAAGTAGTGAAATGTTTCTCACCACTACCCATGTTGGTAGATTTTGAATAACTTCTTTTTGGTGAATCTTTTGGCCTTGAAATTTGGCATGCATATAATTAACTTAAAGATGATGCTATGGTAAGAATTTCGTGATAAAATACTAATTTTTGAGCTCTCGGGAGTCTTTCAAAGCTGGCAATACTGAAATTTTTCTCATTGCGAATTCGAAAACGACATTTTGATTGGTACGCCACTGTACATTACTTTAAAGTATAATATAAATATATGTATAGTGTGGATGTATTTTATTTAATGAGGCACAAATTCTAAGCTTAGTTGTCTGTTTTGTGTCTAAAATAGGTTTGTGAGTAATTGAAAGGAAAATTTATTGTAAATATGAAGATTAGAATGTTCTAAATTTTTTGTATTTATAAAGGATTAATGAAAGGAATCATGGTAAAGAATTGTTGGAAGTTCCAACAATCACAAACAATTGTGATCAACTCATGACTAGAAGGAAGAACTAGCTTCAATGTGCTTTTAAGGTTGGCATATATGGAAAAAGTAGTTGTAGGTGCAAATTGTACAAGAATATATTGGTGTAAAAGGTGTTTTTATTTGAAGCATTGAGTAGACCTTGAAACCCAAGTACACCCATTGCACACCTACCCCCCCTCCCAAGTATCTATTTACAAAAAAAACTTACATAAATTTAAAGTTGTTTATCTTGGGTCCTATGTCAAGGCTTAAGTCACACCAAGGCTTCATACTTTCTCTACATAGAAAATTCTATGCTTCCTATGGAATTTTTTTCTTTCTTTTTGACAAATACTTTATAAGTAAAGTTTGGTGACCACATTATGGGCATATCAGTAAAGTAAAGTTAGTGCCTAATTTGTTGGATTTCAAATAAGGGATGATGTCTACTCACCTCAATTGTCCCCGTTGATGTACCAATGGCTAGCAAGTCATTGCTATCATTGGAGAAACGAAGGCACGTAGCATTTGTGTTTTTCCTGGAATTCCAACCAACAAAAATTCTTAAATTTGTAGAAGATTCACAAGCATAATCAAGACTACCTTCAAGGTAATTGCAATATTGGTTCTATAGCATTTTTTTTTACTCTCACATGTCTTCAATCAATTGTATGAAGAAGTTCCAAATATATAACATAGTTGCAATATAAGCTATATAAAAGTTTTTATATATTTACTTTTACAATGTTTTGATCAACTATGAGAACATGTTTCAGTTTAGTCTATTTTTTGTTGATTATGGTATCTACTCCAATTGATTAGTGTAGGTACTCAAAATTCTTAAATTTTAGAATACTAAAAATTTTGAAGATATGAAAATTTGTAGATTTCAATATTTTACAATATCTTGGAATGGAAAGATGTGAGATGTTTTTAAAATATAGACTTTAACTCTACTTATTTCTCCTACATGCCTTTCTCTTGACAATGAATCCCACAATGAATATGGGATTATTGCTCAAATAGGTCTTTGATTATAGGAAGTGCAAATCACATAATTCAAAACATTGTCTATCCTAAAAACCGATTGTTTCAAAAACACTTCAAATGAGAGAATTTGTTTTTGATCTTAATGTATCACAAAACACTATTGTAAAGAGTAACATTTGTTGTTCTAAGAGTTACTGTTAACTTATCATTGAAGTTGTCTGCAAGCAGAGCCCATTGTCAAAACAATGCCCCAATAAAAGCAAGCATTTAAAGACAAGAATGAAAAAAATTGAATCTAATATTGATAACGTCAAAAATGTTTCACTCATTATTGGGCTAATACCACCACATTTCAACATATTTTTGCCTCAGGCTACATCTCCAATTCTTTAACTAGATTTCAATAAAACCTTTGTTGTGAATTGTCAATTTTTATTTACTACATAGTATTATTGGAAATTTACTACAAAATTCACAAACTAACCCATTTCTATTAATACATACAATTTGTCAGAATGGATAGCTTAAACCCAATTCTTAGAGTCAAGGCAACAAATGGAAAGGAATGGCTGCACTATTAATAGCATAGAATGTCAAAATGAATAAAAAAAACTACTCCCTCTCTCTCTCTCTCACTACAAGCTTCCCAAATTCTTCTTGCAAAGACTATAAATCAACCTAATTAGGAAGTTTTTTGTGGGACAGACACCAGACGGAGTAATTAGAAAAGAAAAGTCGAGAGGGATCGCCCACACCGTGGGCATATTTTAATTAACGATTTAACATACATGGGGATGCCAAGAAAGGGCTGAAGGTATTCTCCGCACATTTCGTCATTTTGAAAACGCTTGATGTGTGAAGAATCATACACCCACTTTTCCATTCTCCGTGCTGTTTCTTCAAGCTCTTGTTTCATGGCCATGTACTCATTTTCCTCCTCCAAATCCAATGCGACTTCCTCATTCACCTCCGCATCCACCTTCATGTGTGTGTCATCAATCAGCGTCTTGGTTTTGAGGTCTTTGTTGCACTCCAAAAAAGTGAAGGAATTGGACTCCATTGCCTCTTCCATTGCTCTCACAATTGCCAATGTTGTAATGACTTTGTTTTGGCATTATTGATATCTGAATACTAACAGTAATTTGAAATACTTTTGCATTGTTTGAAAGGAGAGCCATTTCTGATGAACATCCATTGAAAGTAACTAACACCAAGTTCATGTGAAGTCCATTTCCATCTCTTCACATCCGTGATCTCAGATCTCAAATGGGACTCCATTTAGTGAAACTTTGACCAAGAAATATTTAACCTTTGAAGGGCATTGTGGACTAGAGTGGTAAGACGGATGATTTTACTATTCAAAACAAGAAATTGGGATGTTCTTATTCATTCACTAAGGTAGAACCACCTATTCCTAATCAAGGACCCATACCCAACTTATATGATGTGGCTATTTCCAACCAAGGCTAGAAGAGATTTACAATCAAAGCTTGGAATGTATTTTTCCCCATTTTCAAGGTTGGGACTAATAAGGTCATAACACATGTCCCAAAGTGTCATAAAGTGTGTGGGAAGTACCAATTGGGAAAGTAGTCTTGGCTATGATTCAAATTAGAAGACTTTAAACATTGGCTGTGGGTTCAAAGCACTTTTTGGCTTCTAAAAATCATAGTAATTTCAGTTTTGGAAATAAAATTATGAAAGATTTGCAATCCCCATCTTTCTTATCTTGCTACATGGAAAAAATTTGCATAGCCTCATATTCCTCATGATCTGCTCTAGAATTGCTTAAGTGATCGGGTATAGGTGGTTCTACCTTAATTGGAGTATTTTGGTGACTACCTTGGCCATTTGGGGGGTTGTTCTAGAGCTAAAGTGGTACCTAAAGTTGTCGTTAATACTTTATGTACATCTCCAAATCAACTTGTACCTCTATTTTAAATGAAACAATTTTAGAACATCTATGGAAAAACAAAACTTTGACCCTTCATAATTTTAATTTGTATATGATATTCAAATATGACATTCTTTGGTGCATTGAAAGTTCTTTTCATTTGCCAACAAGATAATGCATAAAACTGACTAGGATAGTATTAGAAACTAGATAAAAGTAGCAAAAATGATGGTTTGGGGGATACTTACTTTATAGGACTCTACAACAATTCGAACACCCTATTGCTCAATTTGAATATTTAAGCATATTTTAATTAATATTAGCAACTAGGCCTATCTATGAGAAGCAAGTGTAGGATGAAATCTCACCAAAACTAAGTAAATGAATGTATTTGGTTCAAAACTCACTTTCTATTGTGACTAATTTGTAAAAAGAACTTGAGTACAAATGTCATAGGAAGGAATTTGATAAGACTGGAAAGGATCTTAAACTATCTACTTTATTTTTTAATCTCCAATACTTTTCTAATGTCCTTATCACAAATAGCACTATATTTTTACGTCAATTTGAACTTTGGTGTTCATTTATCATATAGATTAGAATGCCCAAATGACTAGCCATTCCTTCAAATAGAAGAACAAATAGTAAGTATAAACAAAGCACATAATTGAATCCCCATAATTTGGATCCCCTCATTCATCTAACGAAAAAGGTCAATTGTCCTAGAAATTGCCTTAAAAATATATATAGGGAAAAAAATGGCATCACACCTATTGTCTTTACTTAGAATAGAATTTTATAATTTTCAAAGGTACAATCTTTAGAGATTTAAAATTTACATTTAACAGACTTCTATTTTTTTAAGATTTCTATAATCCTATATCATTGTATTAATCTTTAATTCCTAGAGGACCATTGCTTCTTTGGCCAACAAATAAGATTTTGGGCATGTACCTACAATCTCAATTTATGACATGGTTTTTTTATAATTTTTTTCCAAATTGGTGCTTAAAAACAAAAGTTATATTCAAATAAGTTCAAAATAGAAGAAATTGGGCAATACAAAAAAATTTCAAAGTTTTGAATTATATATATATAAATTTTTTTCCTTCTCATAGATTATATTTTTGTCTACATGGAAATCTTTGATTCATTTGATTTGAATAAGTTATGTCAAAGTTATAGACAATCTTATTTTTGAGCAATCTAAACACCTTCTTGGAAAAATAACTTGTGGGATTCATTTGTGAATGCAATTTTTATAATTTTTCAAAAAATAATTCCACATAATTTTTTTTTGCTAGAACAATCTCACCATTGGGATTACTGTATTTTATTTTCATGTGAAAGATATTAATAATTTAGATTTCTTTTCATCTTATACCTACTTCCACTTAACAATTTTTTTAAGAATGAAAATTAAGTTTTTTTGAATTCATTTTTCCCCTAAGCTCTCAATTAAATTTTACACTATGAAGATTTAAAGCTCACAATTCTATAGTGCAAACTTTTTTAATTTAAAAGGTACAAATTCAATAAATCTAGTCTAGCAATGCACTAAGAAACTTGTTTTTTTTTCACTTGTGGATACCTTGCAATTTTCATGGTCGAATTTTCTAAATGTTATTCTTCACATTTACATCCTAATTAACCCCAAAGTGACATTCAATTTTTGGGGTTCAAAAACATCATTGCTTTTGAAGCTTTATGGATTTAAATTTCTTCAAGTTATACTAATCTCAACCATACAATCATGTAGTGTACATGTTGTCGATGACATGTACAAAATTTGAAGTCATTTGGCCACATAGATTTCAAGATCATAATGTTTTAGTGTTGAAAATGGATGCTGAAATTTTCCCCAAAACACATTTGGAGGTGAAATTTGATTCTTAAACCTATTCAAATGAAAAAACTTTACACTACAAAATGATTCAAAACTAATATATAAACGCATTGGTGAAAAAAAATTCATTCAATTGACTCATTTTGTCTATAAAACCGCTTTGAAATGTCAAAAATCAACAAGAAAAATTGCAAAAAGCAGATCTAAAGCTAAACCTCCTTCTACTATAAGGTTCTCAGTCATTAATTAATTCTTGGATTAACATGAAATTTTAGCCACACAAACTAGACTAGTATGTGCAACTTTTCCAAAAAGAATGATTGAAAATGGACTTTGTATAAAGAAGAAATAAGCCACTAAAGTACATTGTACTCCAATAATGGCAGGATTTTGAACTTTGAATTGCTCCCAAACATTCAAAACAACTTGGATTGACATGAAAACTTTACCACAACAACTATACTTCAAGGGGAACAAAAACCCAACAAATTTTATTGAAAATTAGCAATGGATGAAGGAGATACAAGGCCTGGAAGTTGCAACCCTAAAATGCAATTTGGTGAACTCAAATTGACGTTTTGAACTTCAATTGGCTTCCAAAAAATCAATACATCTTGAATTGATTTGAAAATTTTACCACACAATCTAGAGGGAAGAATGCAACTTTTCCAACAAGTTTTAATGAATTTGGACCTTGAATGCAAAAGTACTTTGAATTGGACTTGAAACTGTATGAGGACACTTTTTGTCTTCTTTGTCACTTTGGGGATAAGAATAAGATCGAATAGTTAGATATCCAAAACTATTTATTTTTAATTTTTAATTTTCTTTGCAATAGAAATGACAATTTTGACTATTTTTTGGCAAAAAGTAGGCCTTAGGCCTTCAGAGGTTAAAAGATCAAAATGTCTAAAAACTAAACTACTACAACTAGGAGAGGCTCGATTTTAGTTGTAAGGGCAAAACACCCATTCCTGTCCATGTATCCAAAACCGTCCAAATGTAGCAGGGGTGCACATTTTTCTTTGAAAAATGTGCACCCCTGCTACATTTGGACAGTTTTGGATACATGGACGGGAATGGGTGTTTTGCCCTTAATAGTTAAGTTTTTGATTGTTCAAACTCATGTTCAAAGTCATTGGATTCCTAGTTAACTTATACAAAATTAGTCAAATAAAAGAAATTACATTAATTTTTTTTAATTTTAAAAAAAATAGAAGAAGACATCTATCAGTCAATCAAAGAAAAAATATATCTAATCGAGCTAGGAACAAAAGAATGCCCTTCATGCCCTTGCATCTCCTTATTGGTAAGAAGCTGTGGATGTGGCCTTCTCGACCAATGGGAGCCACCCTGGACGTCACGTCCAGATAGAAATGACGGACAAACCCACAGATGGATGAATCTTCCCTAACATTAACGAACCTGGATGATATCTGTTGAGTTTGTAAGCAGAGCCCATCAACTGAAGAGCTCCTCTCGCTCTGAAGACTTGCAAGTTGCTTGGCATTTGTGTAGCGATGGCGAAGGCTGCTGGGTCGGCCAACGTCGACCCCATGGGCAAGGTACCGACGCACTTTCTCAATTCGAAGCTGTTTTTATTCTGTTTTGGGATCGATTTCTGGTTCGACTGTTTTCGTTTGATTTCTCTGATGTTGTGTAGGTTTCGCTTACGAAGCTTTCTTTGTAAAGAAGCTCTTACTGGTGGAGAGGATGACGGGCTCATTTGAAGCTTAACACTATATCGAATCTTTGTATGCATTGAGAGATGAGGCGGATTGACTGGATGTGTGTGTATTTTATGTTATGTGTATTTTTTTTATTAGATCTTTGAGTTGATGTTTACAATGTTAAGAATTGTGACATTTTTTAGGGTTCCTCTGCTGCACTGAAGTATCCATATCGATCGATCGATCGATCGTTCGTAATTAGATTTGGATTCTATTAAAGGTTTCTAGAAAGTTAGTATGGTGTCTTGCTATCTTGCCATTAAATAGCATAGAGCTCGTAAGAACTCTGCGTGTGGGAGTGGAAGACTGCTTGATGAAAATTTGAGTGCAGCTTGGAGTCAATCTTGGGTAGCATGTCAGAATACAATGCCGATTCTGATTCTCAATGCAAAGACTGTATACTTAGGTTTAAGGTTTACTTTGCACAGCTTTCGTCTGGCGTAGAGAAACTTCCTCTAGGAGACGGTGATGGGTTCATTTGTAGCTTAATATTGTTTTCTGGAGGTTTTTTGTGCATTGGGAGGAGAGGCAGAAAGTTCTTCTGTGATAGTGTGTGTGTGTTGGGTGTGAGTGTGTGAGGTGTGGGGTGTGGTTTGTGCTTCTATGTGAGTGAGTCTTTTCGTCTATCAATTGTGACGTACATTCTTTGGAGATCCACTGTTGCACTCAATGTCCCTCGTCAGCAATTGTAATATTCATTCGTCAGCTGCACCCAATCCATCTGATTCTATCAAGTGGTTATAATGTTCATGTACAGTTTGCAAGCTGGTTTGCGATCTTTTCATTAGTAACATAGCACATACGTGACTACCCCAAAACTGTCTCCTTAAGCTTATTTGTGTGTATATGCATTACATATGCATTGAAAATTTTAACCGAAGATTATTTTTTATTTGGAGGCAAGTGAACATTTTGAATTTTTTTGAGAATTTCTGTGATATCTGTGAATTTTTAAAGATGCTTTTGAAGTGTCATATATGTGCAGCCTTGAACTGGAATTTGTCTTCGAGAAGACTTTTTTTCATTTATTATCACAGGCTCCTTTTTCTAAGGGTCACTTAACAATTATGTTCCGCTATGCACTGTGTGTAAAGTTAAATATATGCACCATGACATAATTGGGGAGGGCAATGGGATTGGCTAGTATGGAAATAGGCAGTGCAACCTCCATAACAGAGTGTGATTTGAGAGTGATTTGAGAGTGTTGGGATAGGGTATGTCTGTTTCTGAGGTTGTTGAGAGAACAGAGGATGTGGTATTGGAGAAGGTGCTTATAAAGAGGTACCGTTGTATATCTGTACGCTTGGCTAACAAATTGATTGTGGTGAATCAGGGAGGTTTTCAGAAGAGCGCGGGCTTCAATCCAGGGCTAATCGTTCTGATTGTGGTGGTGGGAGCATTGTTGATTTTTGGTGTGGGCAACTTCTTGTTATATCAATATGCTCAGAAAAATGCCCCGCCCAAGAAAAAGAAGCTAGTGTCGAAGAAGAAACTGAAGAAGGAGAGGTTGAAAGGAGGAGTGCGTCCAGCCGGAGACTAAATGGTCACAAGGCTTGTTGTATCTTTTTGAGAACACATATGGATGTTTTGGAAGGAAGGTTGAGCTGTTGTCCAGTTCTTTGGTATTGTACTGTACATTGACGTAACTGGTATTATTTTATTTTTTATTTCTAGCCAGCATTGGCTAGTTGGGTCTCTGCAGGGTCTCTGAACCTCTCACACCCAAAGTGATGCTTAAGCGTTGAGGTGGACATTTTGTGTCTGATGGACGACAAAGAATGTTTTTGTGTGGGATAGAAGTGTAACTACTCATCTTTGGAATTTTGTGTAGAAAGAGGAGATCTTCTATAGTAGTTTGACTTCCAATGCATACTTTTGGATTTTTTAAACCAATTATTCCCAATTTCCCATAGTATTAGAATGGATGATTTTCATAGTTTGTTTTTTAAAGGTTGAAATTGGGTATTTGATTGCTCCAAGTTGAATGGTTCAAAACAATGATAATTGTTTTTAGGAATTGACCAAACAAAGCATTGGGGATTTGGATGAATTCATTACTCTAGATGATTCAATAGAGCTTGCCAATTAGTTCATAAAATTTGAATAAGATGAATGAAGCCAATTCAAATGAAATAAAGGGATGTTGTGATGACCACATTTTTTATGAGTTATATATTTTTGAGGAACAATGTAATTCATAATATATAGTAATTGTAGCTAAAATTGATTGTATAAGTATTTGAAGTTGGTTCCTTTTATCAAACTGGGTGAATTGATGTTGGATCTTGTTGGCATGTGTTTTTAGACAACATTTGAATAAACTATAAATTTTGAAGTATTGAAAATAGATGTATTTATAATCAATTCTAGGTTTTGATATTCAAATTGACATTTTAGGCAAAAAATGTGGAATGGAGGGTTTTGCAAACATGTCATAATTAAAAAGGACAATTATTATATTTTAATATTTAGGATTTCCATTGTTGTCAAAGTTAATTTGAATAATCAAATTAAACTATATTGTAATGGTTTGAGGAATCTTTCAAGCATTTGTATATGAAATCAATATGGGATGCCATTTTATACTTGGATTTACATCCATCTTTATTCTTTGAAGTAATTAAAACTCTCATTGATGTCTATAGAAAGGTCTATTCCTAATGCTCTAACAAACCATGACTTGCCAATTGTTGAAGTGAAACTCACAAATCTTCCTTCCTTTAGTGACATCTTACATGTAAGACATTCAATGTACTATGAAGTTGGATGTGCTAAAATTACCCTTATTTTCAATGAACCTCTTAACACATGGTTACATATTGAGGTTTTCAATACACCAAACACAAGCATATTTTTAGTGTAGGTGGTGTATTTATAGCATCCCTATATTAGAAGTTAGAAAATTTGCAATTCATTCTTGAAGACTCTAAAAATTATGAATCAATGGCATTAGTTTCTGTTTTTCTTTCCAAAAAAATTGAGTGAAAATGTTTTGAAGCTTGCTTGTATACCATTAAAAAACCATATCAACAATTCATGAAGATTTATAAATTTAAAGCTTTATGGATTTGGTAATATGAATGCAAACCCTTATCATGAGAGTTAACATGTTCAACTATGGAAGGAAAAAATATTTTCTTTCTTGTGATGAGCCTCTTGATTTCTCATTACAAAACATAACTTCGAAGACCTGATGTTTGAATCTTAGTCAATCATGATCAATCAAAGGTTTAGATAGAAAGATATCATAGTCAATGTCCATCATATTTTTGAATTACACCACCTATTTTCCTTTTATTCCTTTAGTGAACCATGTTTTTAAGTGCCAAGTTTAGTTTCTCTCTCTATTTTTTATTCCAAGTAGAATTTCTATAGATTTTTTACAAGAGGGCTCTAGTGTTCTCAAATTTTAAATTGCAACTAATTCTTTTGTAGTTCTAGTGTCTAGCTAATCATGAAACAAATGGAAGTTGTTGTTGAATATCGATCATAATACTAAAACAATTCCATCTTGTGGAAAAAAACATGTCTCTTCTTGTCTTTGTCCAATGAGAGATTGCCATCTATTTTGAAATGATCTCTATTAAGGTTATGGACATTACTTCCTCGATGGAATATAAGCTAAGAGTACTTCCAATGGAGCATGGCAACATATGTACTAGCTGTATAACGACAAGGGTACCAAAAAAACAAGCCCCAATGCAATTGGCATCAACTATGCTTATTCCTAGGCTCTTCATTTACCATCCCCAACTCATCATTTTGAAGAAATATGAAGAGCCCACAAGGAAGAACACAAATTAAAGCAAAAGTAAAAAATTTCATAATCTTGTTTTATGTGCTAATAAACTCAAGCTCTCTTTTTGCATGAAAGATCTATATTTAATGTAGAATCTTCCTTCTCCTTCTTCTATAATGCAATAAAAGGTTCATTTGAGGTTTGGATTTCCAGCTTTGCATTATTGTCTTTGCATTGAGGCTTTTTTTTTTTTTCAAAAATTGTTGAATTGGAATGACGTTCACCACACATCCAGTGTGCACATTGGAAGTGCTCTTATTGTTCAATACTAAAGTAAGCGAACCCAATACCAACCATTGACCTAATACCACCCAAATGTAGAACCATTATTGATTCTACAGTGACAATCTACTATAGTAGTACATGTCTTAACTTCACTTATTGTAAAATTAAGGCATTTACTACTGCCATAGATTTTGGTCCTACATTTGGGTTTGGCTCTGTTAGTGATGGTTGTTTCAAATGGTTGTTTCAAATGGTTGTTTAATTTCAGTGGAAGTGTGTCATCCCAAGGACCTCAATGCAAGCTTGAAGAAGTCACAACTTTGACATCTCCATTTCAAGCAAGTACACATAAATGCTACCTGTCTTGATATATTTCGTTACAACTTTCCCCACCTGAGAGAAAATTCTAGTGTACTGTACTGATTTCTATCTGCACAGACTTAAGCCTCTTGCACACAAACACACACACACCAAGCTTCTACCTTAAGGTAGACTGCTCTAAAAGCAACCATGTTTCTAAAAGCGACCATGCCACAGTGGTAGATTTTGGTTTCTGCAATGTACTAAAGCTGTATATTTCAGCAGGTGGTTGCTTTTAGAGCACACTGCATTTGAACTTTGAAAATTCATAACTAATTCTACACAGGTCCAAAAAAGATGAAACAACTTGGGTTAGATGCCAATTCCATTTTCCTTTCTATGAAAATTGATTCAAGAAGTTCAGCTTCCCCGAAAAGGCAATCAGCTCTTAAGTGGTCACTATTAGAGCAGTCTACTTTAAAGTAACATAACTTGAGTTTCGAACATGCACCAAGTGGAAGCTGCAGGGAACATGAATAACATGGCTTGTACGAATTAATCAAACTCATAAAATACGTGACATGTTGCAACTGCAAATATCATGTCTCACCACCACAGAACATGACTGAGGGTGGCATGACTGAGGGTAGACTATTGTGTGCCAGCAATGTCAGCAAAAGTCTAAGACAATTAACCCCAGAAGGACGGGCTGGTCTCTGTGGATATCATACTTTTTGCAAAAGTACAAATCATCTACTTCAAAAAATTCAAAAGTATTTATTGATTCAAAATCTTTTTAAAGTATTCATTGGAAACCAAGTTCAGATAGATGTACCTATAAGCAATAAAATAAGAACATTTGGATAGGCTCAGAAATCGCTCATCTAAGGGCTGGTCCACCTTTTTCATGTATCTCCTGAGATGAAAATATTTTTAGCTTATTTTTGAGTCAAAGAGAAATAGATGAGGAATTTAACACAACTCGCTTCATTTTTTTGAAGCATTATTGAATTAGTTATAAATTTTCAAACACAATCTGATGTAGGTCCCTATTTGTGATCATAGGCCCTTGGAAACCCACCCATGCATATTTTGAAAAAAAATCAGGGCTTGTTCAAAAACTAGCATTGCTACATTTGTAAAGTAATTGAAATGATTTCTAAAAGTGTCCCTTTGAAAATCTGAAATGAATGCTTGATTTAATCACTATTTCAGATTTTTCAATACTTAAGAAGGTAGTTGAACAATGAATTCTAATATTGAATTAAATTAGTAGGCACCTAGCTACTTAGTTATGAATGAACCAATTCTAATTCTTAAACCATCCATTGAAGAAGTAAAAACAAATCACATTGAACTCCATTGTAATCTATAGTTCATTTTTCCAGAGTTCACATGTCCATTTCAGAGCCCCTACTAGATGGTTGCAAAAGCCTGCTCGATTTTAGAACCCTTTCCTATAATCCACAATAGTGCAAGGCAAAGCAAATATTTTTGGAGGTGTATTGACAAAAATGATGGGGATTGCCGAAAATTTGGTAATTTTATCTCTTGAATTGAAATTACTATAAATTTTGAAAGGCAAAAGTTGGACTTGACCCATAACCAACATTTAGAGTCATCCAATTTCCATCATTCAAGAATACTTTCCCACTAATTACTTACTACATTAATGCTCACTTTATGTGTCATTAATTTATTGGTCCGAGCCTTGAAAAAGTACAAAGACACAAATTCCAAAGAGAAAACGGAAATCCATTCCAATCTTATTTGGAATAGGGTCCCCTATTTATTGTTGATGGGACATGTGTTAGTAATGGGTACATCTACCTTATTGTTCATGGTTTTCTCCTTTTTGCACAAAATTTCAAAGATGAAGGATTGTAGTTATGTCTTACATGCAAGAATTATGTGTCATCCATCAAACACTTAGTGTCCACATTGATGTTACAAAGTTAATTATCAAAGTTTGTAATAACTTTGTCAATGTTGCCAATCAATGCCATTGCTATGCACTTCTTTATAAATAGAAGGGTAACAAGTGAAAAAGTAGGATTGTAGATTGCCTTGTTAAGAGCATCTACAGTGCTCCTTGCAACATACACAGAGTTGGCACCATGCCAAGTGCAAATTTATTTCTAAAAATTGTGCTACAATGCAACCATTATTGAAGCTTCTAATTCCATGCCCTTGGTATGTGACCACTCGGGATCATCAAATTTGCAACATGTGAAGGGTGTGCAAGTTGACTTGTTGCAGGAACAGTCATTATTGTTAAGCTTTGGTATGTGTGTCAATCAGTTCAACCTTCCTTTTGTTTCCATAGAGAGTATTCTTTCTTAGTATCTTCATTAGAATGTCACAAATAAATTATTATTCAAATTGGGCTTATTGTATACAATATATATCTCTCAACAAGACCTTTTTAGACAAAGTCCATTACCAAAGTTGATAAAGATTTATAAAGAAGGAATTTTAAAACCATAGGATTGAAGCCATTGGAAGAATTGATTGACAAAACATCATAATGTGTATCCATTGTTTGGGGTCTCATTATATCTATTCAATGATATATCATTGTATTTAATTAAGAAGCACATCTAATATCAAATATTGGATAAATATTCTTATTCATGCAACTTTTGCTTCAATAGGATTTCTTTTCTACATCCATGCATAGAATTTCACATTATTCTTTCACATAAATTTAAAACAATTTTTTAGTAATCGCATTATGTAACAATAATGATTGACTTATCTAAACCTTATGACATTTAGGAGGAAAACAAGTGTTTGATGAATAACTTTCAAGTTTTTTTGGAGTACGATGTACTTTGATCAATGTGAATGATTTGCTAAAACAAAATTTATAAAGGTTCTAACAAATTACAATAATTAAAGCACATTGCAGTCCACAAACTCTATAATTTTTTTCTTTTAATTAGCATTGAAGCTATTTATTTCGTTGTCCAATTTCTAAATTTGGATTTTCTTGTACCTATCCAAAGTACATATAGTTGTGTTTTCAATGATAACAATTTCAACTTATAATTATAAATTGGTGAAAAATTAGCAAATTTTTGAAGGTGAATGCATCACGGAGTGAATTGAGATTGTGTATTGAGAGCATCTTCAATTCAATCTTTATATTGGCCTTCAAGTGTACCTCTAGCTTTTGACTAATATATAATTCAAAGTTGAAATTATCTATTGTTGGAAGCATATTCAAAAGCTCTTTAAATATGCATGAGAAATTTCAAATTTAGACATTAAACTACTTCACAAGTAAGCTAAATGTCACAAATTATAGACACTTTGGCAATTCACACAAACCAAAGCATAATTTGACCATTGACACTTCAAATATGATATGAAATTGACCAAAACTTTGCTTTGGTACATGCAAATTGCCAAAGCTTCTACAATTTTTGTCTTTTAGCTTGTTTGTTAAACATTTGTCAAATGTTTAAATTTGAATTTCTTTCATGTCTATTCAAAATACTTTTGGATGCACTTCAAGCAATAGTAATTTCAAGGTTTAATTATATACGAGTAAAAAATTAGAGATACATTTTGGGAGTGCTAGCATATGAGTATAGTATCTATGAGCCTACAAACCTAGGCTTCTATATTATAAACACATTTTATAATGACAAGTGTTTATAATATATGTACCTATGTTATAATTTTTTTTCATATTATAGTGTACCTTTATTCAAGTTATATATGTTATAAACACCTTCAAATGATTATATATACATATATAAAACTAGATGCAAGGCTTACAAACTCATGTCTTTGTCCTCACATACTAAAATCATTGTGATAAATTTTGAAGTTTAATATATTGCTTGAATTGAGGCTACCTACTAAGGTTGTTGTTAGAGGATGCCTAATGTTTTAGATTCAATATCAAGATTTTGAAGTGGAAGTAAACTTTATTCCATTACAACAACTTTTGAAAAAATTTACTCCAATGCAACGTTGGCAATCCAAACCTCAAATGAGCCTTTACTATATTATAAAAGAAGGAGAAAAATAGATTCTAAATTAAATATAGACCTTTCAAGCAAAAAAGGGGAATTTCAATTTGTTAGCACACATAAAAAGGTTGAAAAGTTACAACAACGATGACTTTTGCTATAATTGTTAGTCACCTTAGGGCTCTTCATATATTGCTAAATTGTTGAGTGAGGGGTGGAAAATGACTGGGCCAAAAACAAAGACTGACCAATAGGATTTTTTTTTCATATTTGAAGAAGTGCGATAGTGGCAATATAAAATGTTGTAGTGGTGCTCCAAATTGCAACATTCATCCACTTATTGGATGTATAGTAAGGTTTTCATCCACAATCAAGTGATTTCATCCAATATTTTTTTAATTTCAAAGTTGTATGGTGATTTCATCCAAGTTTTTTGGCATTGTTTGTAGTGTTTTTAGCTAGATTATTCAGTTTTCTGGTGCAATCTGACACTAGAAAGCCAAAAAGAAAAGCCCTGGTGACCGGTGCCCGCTGCCTTGGGGGGGTGTTCTTGTAACTTAGTGGCCCCATCATCACGCAGTTGGCGCGTGCTGCGCTGCATTGGAGCTGCTCCTCCAACACCAAGTGCAAACATACCCTCAATAATGTTCTGATTCCTGCAGGTTGTGTAATGAAGTCCTGACACCGTCTCTGACCAGGATTGTTCAGTATTATTGAGATGGTTTCCTGTAAGCCTCATCAGTTCATCGCCCCCGACGCCATTCATCTCGCCATGGTCGATTGTAAAACCCAGCCATCAAGCTTCACCCTGCATGTTGCTTGCTGTCATTCCCCCAATCCCCGGGTAGTTTCCGCAATGGGGTTTCACCTGTGATCCACCCCTTCATCTTCATGTTATGTGCCCTGCATTGATTGATTGTTGCACCTCGGGTTGGGTAGCTAGCCAGAGCTATGAAACTGAGCAGCGCGGAGCTTCTGGCTGCGGAGCCTCTTCTCGGGGGCCAGTACATGAGTTCGCCTCCTTTGAATTCGAAGACTAGTGCATTCGGTGGAGCGGGGGATATGGCGGGGAACATGTACTCGCCCATTCTCAAGGCCAGCTTGGGGAAGTCGGAGCACGGGGGGTCGCGCATTCACTGTATCCCGCTCTTGATGTTCTTCGTCTTCTTCGTCCTCTGGGCGGCAAGTTCAGGTAAGGCTTAGACATTGCTTTGGGGGAAGGGGCTTGGAAGGAAAGGCACTGATCTTCTCTGGGTAGGGTTTAGTTAGGCTTTCTTTTGTACATTCTGATTTCGTCTCCTCTGGACTAATCCTTGCTACTCATCTCTTCCTAATGATCAACTTGGTGGGTCGTCAATGCGTGGCCATGGTAATGCTCGCACATTGCTTTGGGGACTTGGGCTTGTAAGGAAAGTTGCTGCTCTTCTCTGTTTAGGGTTTAGGCTTTCATTTGAGTTTTGGCATTCTGATCCCGTGTTTTTACTGACTGATCCCTGGAACTTATCTCTTCTAATTAATCAACTTGGCTGCTCTCCGATTAATCAACTTGGTTGGCCATCATTGCGTGGCCATGCTCGCACATTGCTTGGGGCTCATGCTTGTATGCGAATTCGCTGCGCTTCTCTGTTTAGGGTTTCTGCTTTCTTTTGAGGTTTTGCATTCTGATCCCGTGTTCTATTGACTGATCATGCATCTCATCTCTTTCAATTAGTCAACTTGGTTGGTCTTCAAGTAGCAAGCATTGTGTGTACGAAATTATGACTCGGATAAATTCATGTCTAAGGGCACTAATCTTTGGATGGAAATCGGGGTTTGAGTACTGTCCCTTCTTTATAGTGGTCTACATGAGCTCCCAGTGTTTGAATGATTGCATTAGAACTCATCGGTGAGAATGTTGAATCGGGGACTTCGCCTGCAGTATTTTCAGGCACTCCCCGAAATCTTTCAATACATTGAGTGAGAAAGCAATTGAACCTCAAAAGAGAAATAGGCTGTTGTAGTTCCGGAACCGATATCTTCAGTGAGCTCTATGACTGATCTTCCAATGAATGCATACTCCTACATTGATTGATTAGAGTGCACTCTCTCTACCTTAGGTGAAAGGGCTTGGTGCACAGAGATTAATCCTTTAGAGCTGATTCATTCGTGTTGATGTTTTGCATGGGATGAGTAGAAGTGTTGCCCGAAGTGAGAATGGCAACGACATCTGACTTTGGGACACCTGACTTGGAGCTGAAGATGGTGTCCGAGGACGAGAACAATTCTCACAGTGGTGGCAGGACAGTGCTACAGCTACACGGCTCATCTCTTCACGGAGCTATTTCAATTAGAAACATCCTTCTTGAAAAAGCCCATTTGAGAGGCAATGGAAGATCTGACACTGGGAGGTAGGGATGACTGGTACCAAAGAGTTTTGAATTTTTTTTTATTGACATTTTGTTTATCAGAAGCAGAAGAGTAACTTTGATTCTAAGTTCAACGTGGGGTAGTTCTACAAACTCTGCCACATGGACGCAGATGTAGTTATCCTTGGTAGCCTACAGCCTATGACACCGACATCTGTTAATCATGTATGAATTCATCAATAGGTACTTCAGCTGATAGGGTTTTTCACTTTTTGTATCATTCATGGAGGGGTTATCGACCCCTTCCTTTTTTCTAAGAAATTTTATATTGGTATCATTGTAGGTAACATTTCTTGATGGGATTTAAGTGCCCAAGAAGATGATGTTTATCAAATATCCACAGAGAATAAACGACTCTTATCTCGATTCTTTGTATGGGAAGCAGTGCATTCATTTGCATGAAAAGCAGACTGTTAATGTGCCTTTGACCAGCATTTGATTACCCCACAGACTCGTATTTCTATAATCTATCGAGTTCTGCACCTTGCAGAGTTGATCATTTATTCGTGTGTCAGTTGTTTGATCGATTCTTGGGATTTGATTTGACTTTTGGCATGATGGCATTGGGATAATAGGTGCAGCGTTAAATCATACCATCGAAGGTGGGCCCCGCCGCCCCGCAGGCTGAATTTACCCCAGGGAAAACGCTGATTTTTTTAATTTTTCACATTTTTAATTTTTTTCAAATTCTGAATTCAGATTCAGAATCAGAGACCCCGAATTAGCGGGAGAGACTTCGAAATTACCAAAAGACCCAACACAAATATAAACCCCAAACCTTGTCAACCCCTAGTAAAATGAGATTTATCCCACTGGGCCCACCTTCGATGGTATGATTTAACGTTCTGTAGATAATAGAGTGACTGCAAAAAAGTGGGGTCCTGGCATCACCGAAACAATGCATTGAGTGAAAAATGCTAAGAAATGAAACTCTGGACATTGAAATTGTACGTGCCCTTCACTTTACCTTTAAGGAAAATCAACCTATCATGTTCACAATAAGGAGTTTGCACTTACACCATTGCTGAATTTAAAAAAGAAATTCCACATAAAAAGACAAGTGTGAGAAATAGTGAGAGCAATTGAAATTGTATTTTTTCAACAAAGTATGGATTTGATATGAATTTTTGAAGTATTTTGCCAAACATGGTCTAAAAGAGTCTTTAGACTACCCCAAAATTTGTATTTATAATGCTCATCTTACACACTTAAAGCAATGAAATTAACTTATTATGGAGAAGGCCTAAAAAAGTCACTTCCTACAATGAAATTACATTGAAAAGTTAGAAATTCCTAATGAGGTCACTAATCACTCCATTATTGTCAAGTAAACATTGATTGTGGCCCAAATCTCATCAATTTAGTAGAGTCTTAAGAACCCCATAATGGAGACAATCTCTAGGTGTCTACTGTAGAGACTTCTAATTGCAATGGGCTTTTCTACTTTAGGTGGGCCCTTCCAATGTGGCATTGATGCAAAGCCTACCATAATCACTTAGTATATGTCTCCAAAGTCAATATATACCTATGTAGAAGAAAAAAAATTTAGAATATCTACCCAGAACAACTTTGAGTAAGGTGACCACTAAAATTGTCACATAGGTGCATCTAAATCTAAACTTTGTAAAAATCAACACTCAACAAATTAGAGTTAGGAATGTATTCTTCAAACATGTTAGCAAATTAGAGTTAAACATTTGGAGGACACATTAAGCAAAATCTAGGGACAAAATTAGATGCAATCTAGGATCCAAGAATAGGATCAAGTGCAAAAATAGGTGCTTCTATCTTATAGTAGCCAAATATTGTATTCGTAAGTGCAGTGGAACCTCTTTTCACTAACCAAAAAGAATATATGAAAATTTCTTTCGTCTAATAGTAGTAACTAAGCACAATGGTAGAAAATGATGGTCCATGGTGGTGGTGGTGGTGGGTGGATAGGGGGATCTACCTTAATCGTCACTTAATGTACTTAAGCTAGAATTGACTAGAATTTGGGTGATTGAACAATGTGTGTCCATTTGCAAATAGGGGAGATGGCATGTTGAAGTAGAAGGAGAGAGCTTTGATTAGAAAATGAAAACATTTTGACTTATAAAGTTGGAAAAAATACAATAAGCACTTTAAAAGGTGGATTCATATATAAACTATGACACATGGACAATGACTTCTTCCAATAGCTTTTCAAATTGAAGATCACAATGATTCATTTCACTAATCATCCTTATAATTTAGATGGTGATAGTTGGACAAGGTCAATAACAAGTGCTTACACCTAAACATCTTTGACAATCTTTTATATATTGTCACTAATATATTATGGCATAGGCCTTAATGGTCTAAATTCACTTTGAATAGTTTTGGAGATTTATAACATATTAAGTCCTAACGAAGATCAAAATTGAGCAACTCCAAGTATTTTTGTTCTTAATTTTGGAACAAAGAAATTAAATTATTGAGACTTCTATCCATTCAAATTGATTCTATCAAAGCAAGACACATTATTTATTATTTATTTCATTTTTATTTATCAAATATCATTTTATTTTATTTTAGTTAATTTATTGTAGTGTCTTTATAGAGGAGGTAAATTTTTTTCCTACTAAGTCATTAAATTTTTTTGGATAAATCATGTATTACATCTAACATGCTTTGAATTAACTTTGAATAGCAACTTCCTTCAAATGAGGTCCATTGTAGTATTTCTTTGCACTTAAATATTGTTGCTCACTTGCATTTAGAATTTCTCCCTTGGCTTTCATAAAATGGAGTTCATTTATTCAAAAATGTCCAAGCAAAAAAGTTAGAAACTTAGTGATTGTGTGATAGGGTACAATATTCTTACAAATTACCTATTGTGCCATTTAAAGGATTTTACATAGTATAGAATACAATTGAAATTTTTTGGTCTCACATAATAAACATTCAATTCTTACGCAATCTAGGAAATTATGCATTAATACCAAATTTCAATTTCAAAAAACCAAAAATCCATTTTTGATTAATTGTTTCATTTTATAGTAATAATTTTATGTGATACATGTAATTGATTGAAAAACATTGGTGATGAATTTTAAAATTTTGATTGCAAAGATATATAGGAAACATCCAAATACATATCTTTCATATTAAAAAGATGATCTATAAAGAGCATAACATTCTTGAATAACTAAAGAAAAGACTCCTCTACTTTTGTACCTCTCATTGGCTTTTGGTGTTTTTAAATATTTTCTTGGATTATTGAAGTTACCCAATAAAGGAACTCAACAACTTGTTAGATTTATTAGGACACTTGTTTACTTGGTGTAGTTGGATGGGTTGGAAAGGTGGGAAGGGAGTGAAAATGGACTAGATGGATTTGAGGCAAAATTCTTAAATGCAAATTCTCCCCCAAATCAAGGGACTATAGTATTGTATAACAAATACATTTGTATAATAGTGCTATTGTAGAAAACAAAACATGTTCATATTCAAGAATGTTATGATTTCAATATAAGGTACTCTATCATCAAACTTTATAAAATAAATATGTTACTATCTCTATAATTTAGCAAGAGTTTGCTGGCAAAATAATTGTACTATCGTGTTCAAAGGTACAAAATTCTTGACAATGTGAAGTTCTACCAAATAGCAAAATTTAGTTGAAATACAAAAATACTAGTATCTATTTTAGAGAGTTTGATCATACAATACCTTCCATTGACATTGAACTCTTCATAGATTACTAATATACCATGTGTCGTTGCCAAAACTACTATAATGTCATTTGTAATCACCAAATCTTTTCTTGAATCTCCTTTCATATCCATTCATTTTAAAGCAAATTATTTGTAGCATTGATAAGGTAATCTACCTAAGCTATTTATTATTTATTTATTTAATATGTATTTAAATAAATGTTTCATTGGTCTATGAAAATAGTTTGCTATTTCTCTAAAAGTAAAATAAAGATAAAAATATTGGCCTTACATTGCAATCACTAAAGCATTATCTAACTTGATATTTATTTTTAAGCCCAAAGACTTCACTGCTCTCCACAAACCATTTTCTAGTATCCATTGCCAATAAACATTTTGGAATTCAATATCTTTTGCCTTGCTAGTTAAAACACTAGAAAACTTGTTTTGAGCCCACATTCTTGCCAAGGGCTATATGAAGTTTCCAAATGGAATCCATTTCCTTATTTTTTATTGTGCACCGCCTCCCTTTGCCAAGGCATTTACAACGATACCATTGGCACCTCCATGGTTCCCAAAACAAACTATCTATTTACTTAGTATTGATATTTTTGTTACCTACTGTTTACTGCAATGTGCATATGGACATTTCCTACATATCTGTGCAATTGAAGTTTTAAAATCCATCATCCGAAACAATGTTTTTCTACCAATTATCATGTAAACCCATCGCACCAAAATTACAATGATTAAATGATTAAATGTAACATTTCACCTCAATTAGAGTTTGGCTTTTCAGAACTACTCTTCAACATGCTTGACAAGGATTATGTAAGAATTGAATGTTTATTATGCTAGACAAAAAAATGCCATTTGTATTTAGTATAATGCAAAATTTGTTGAATGGCACAATAGGCAGTTTGTAAGAATATCGTACCCCACTGTATTTGCACATAAAGTGAAAGACTGCTGCTAATACAACTCCGCTACATGCCCAAACCTGTACAGTACAGTACATTACAAATCTTCGCAACCAGAAAGCAGTGGGATGTTTCTAAGAACCGATCTGACTACCGAATGCTTCATTTGGAAAAGCCAAAACAATCCAGCCACTAGAATGACTGCATACACCGCCGCCATTACGCAACCAGGTCGATAACAAGACTCTCCAGCATGAACGAATCTTCCAAATTCAGCTGCAGACTCCTTCCATGATCTAAGCGTACTTCGAACAAGCAGCTAAGCTACAACAGGAGGCTCTATCCCTGCACCACAGACTCGGTTTTCAACTAAGGACCTACTCAAACTTCCTCACCTGCAGACTTTTGTCACCTTTCTGTTGATGCAAAGCCCTCCTCTCTTGCAATCCCGAGCCAACAAAGCGATGAGAGGCTCTGTCCTTGGAACACAGACTTGTGTTTCCAGTAAGGTAAGGTACTTCTCAAACTTTCTCCTTCTCCACTGGAAAATGTACCTTCGTCAAAGCAAAAGCCTCCTCCCCAGGCTTGGGTCCAGCGCCAACAATTTTAACAGACTTTTCTTTTGTTGAGGAAACGCAGCCATGCTTAAGTGGTTAAGCTGTCAGGGAGATTCGTTTGATTGGTGCCCAAAATGTTGCCACCGACATCAGGAAAGGTGTCAAAGTTTTCGAGCGGTCCAACCGTCCCATCCCGGTTGATATTGATGGGATACGGCAGCAGGTGGCCCTGCAAGTCTTTGACCTCCTCTGCAGTGAAGTCCTCCCAGTTGGCTTGCGCCAGTCGGTTCACTTCCTTGACACATTCCAGGCTCTCCGCTGCAGTGAACACGGGGTTCACACGACCCAAGTGCTCCGCCCACAGAGACAGACGGTATCCGTGGACCTGCAAAACCAACAGCATGTCAACTGGGATCAATTGGGACCATGTATGATTTCTTCCCTGCGCACGCCTGCTGTCACACCGCCGTAGAGGATGGAACAATAAAAAAAGGTAACTGCACGTAAATTGTACTCGTTTCAAAGACGTTTTGAAAAAACAACCCCAACTGTCTGTCTAATCACGAAACTTCGTGAGCCTAGCGTTGATTTTGGGTACCACTTCTTTTCAGCACTTAAAAACTTCACAAATCTTCATTTAGTGTCCAAATACAGCATTCGAAGACAATTTAGAATTCATTTTCGACTCCCAACACAACACAAAGCTATGATAATGAAAGTTTAATAATCGGATGCTCAAATGTTTACTAGGACGATTTTAGGTGTACTTACCATATTCCTCACACAAGATATGCCTAATTGCGACACAAATTTTGATGGCACCAAGACTGGAGCCTCAGATAAGTTGCTTTTAAGTCAGCAATCTTAAAAGTGCCCACCAAAGTAGTGCTTCTCAGCTAATGACACAAATTCCATGAAACAGGAAGAGGAACTCAGAACCAAACGCATTCAGAAATCCATGATGTGACCACGCCTAAGACCCAGTGTTGTAGAGGCAAAGTTGAATTAAACTAACCTGGCCACGAGGGTGGCCTCTGTTTCTAGACCAGGAGTAGTGGGGTTGGTAAGCTCCCATTGCAATCTCGGTGTCGCGAGACCCATCCATCGACCGCTGGTTAATGTTGGCCGACCCACAAACGATGTATTCATCGTCCACCACCATTCCCTTGGCATGCACGTAGATCATGAACCGCCTGTGCTTCAAACTTAAGCCCTGCATATCAATCACGGATGATAAGCAATAAGCTAAAGCTATGATATTAAGTAAGAAATAAAATTACTGCTTGGGGTTCTCTCTGGCAATTCAACCAAGGCAATGAGCCTAGCACTTAAACAATATCGTCTTTTGTCCATAAGTTCTTTTCACTCGAGGGTTGAATTCTTTTATGCTTGTGGGTCAGAGCGACTCATTTCTGAAAGAGTTTTCAGTAAAAATGTTTGAGGAGCTTTTAAAATATAACAGAAGAGAAATCTATTGCATGATCAATGCGATCTCCCTCTTGTTGAAGTAACCAAATGGGGGCCCGGTTTTGTATCATGGGAAGGTGGCGGGTGTCCGTGAATGATTATCACTGGTGGATTGAGAAGAATAACCTCAGTAATAACCAGGTTTTCAATATCCATCACTAGGAATAAAAAGCTGGTTGGTGATTGAGAGAATGTAACTCGATCTCCTCTTCGGAGGCTGTCTTTTGCACCTTTAAAGAACCCATTTATTCCCACTCACCAAGCAGTCGTCCTATTCGACACCTAGTAATTCCTGTGACCCTAAAGACATATCCTCATGAATTTTAGGAAAGTATGTCATTTCTTAAAAACATGAAGGTCCCTCAATCAACTTAATTTCTCTGAAAACCTTGTTGTAGAACCATTTTTATGTTATGACCTCATTTTTAAAGCCGCGGTCAATTTTCTTGCATTGTCGAGATTTGTATACACTTACGTGCTTCGAGTTTGGATCGGGCGGATTGGAAGGAGGATTTTTCTTCTCGATTTCAGTCATGGTCTCCCGGTTGCCGAGGCAATAGAAGTTCAGGTAGTCTCGAGGGTGACGATCACCAAGCTCACCAAGCTTGCCAACGTCTTTCAAGGCATCCGCAATAACACCATACATCATCTTCATCGTTTGAGTCTGCATTCAACAAAAAACAGGTCAATTTTTAAATAGGAACAGCAGTTCTCAACGTAACAAACAAAACAAACAAACAAACAAACAGCCTATCCTAAGGTACAGATTCTAGAGATATCTTCCAGTTTCCGTTATGTATATAGGATATTAGAACCGTTAGGGACCTGATCCAATCTCGTATTGACTGACAACATATCTCCCAAGACACGGTTGACCTTCAATTAGCAAGTGGGGTGTAAGTGTGACTCGGTTAATAACCTTTACGGCAATGATCTGTGAATGAAAATAAGGTTGTCTCCTGTCACTTCTATAGTGGTCTACAACCTCCACTTTGAATGATTGCATAAGAAATACATAGTGGTAAAATTCGATTTCAAATTTGGTTCTTGCACCCAAAGTGATCTGTCGAGAGCTCTGTATTGATCTCTAAAAATTCACATTCCCTGTGCAGTAAAAAGTCACTAGAATAGTAGCCTCTAACTTAGCTCAACATGCAGGCGGGGGATTAATGGTGCTTTCTCTAATATTGCTTTACGTTAAACCCAGCATTGAGACAGTGAAATGATTTCTCAAGAAATCTTTCATGCAGAAATGAAAACCACCTGAAAGAAGAGGATCTCTTGCATGGCGGCACTGTCCGGAATACCTTCGGGCCACATGGGAACCACAACATACACGGCAAACCGTTGACCTTCCCTGATCTTGGATGCCACCTTCAGTGCTAGTTCCATCGGTATCAGATGGTTCGCACCTGGAATTTGCCCACAATGGGATAAATTTCTCACAGTAGCAATGTGAAGGAAAAATTGACAGGATTGTTGATATGGGAAAAAGAACCGGCACAGGTCCAAAGATGATTGAAGAGCGTGAGATCGAGCTTTCCCAACCGAAGGGGGAACAAGAATTCAAGGTTTGAAAATAGCCAATTGATCGATAACATTGTCACCTATATAATTCAGATGAATCACAAACTTCTATCACCATAATCAGTGAAGAAAATTGCAGGTGGTAGTCAAAAAAGAAAAACTGAACAAAAGAAAGACCCCATATGCCATACATAGGATTTCTCAAAAACACGTGGGCCTCTTAGTGTTTGACAAACGAATTGGCCAAACTATTATGTGACAAAGCACTTACCGGCATTTTTGTAATCAGGCCAGTTGTAAGAGGACCCGATAAAGTACTGGTTCTCGATGTATATGAAATGTTTCGCTGACCGGATGGCTTTGATGTAGGCCATCTGTATGCTAAGGTCTACGGCAATGCTCTTTCCCCAGACAAGATGCTGCGCAATAGAGCCAGACACACAGGGTCCCGTTAGTCCAAGAAAAAGATTAGGAGAAATTCCACTCATTTGGCTGCCATGACTCCAGTTCCTTACAATCAATGATGAAAATCCTTCGCGAGTGTTGGTTTGGTATGATGAACGAAGTACTTACAGACATAAAAATTCTAGCTGACACAAACTCTGGATCATGATACGTGCACGAGTTTTCGATGCCTGAAAGGTTAACTACTTGACCTCAGGGATCAACTCTGCAAACATTTTCCTGTAATGACTAGCACGCACATCTGGCTCAAATTTAAGCTACAAGGCCTGCAAATACGAGATTTATGCCATGAAATGAACAAAGGACCTGCTTCTCGGCCTCTTTGACATTCCTTGGAAACCCTTTGACAGATCCAGAGTCGATCGAACGGAACACCTGCCAGAACATTAGGAACAATGCACGATAGTCAGATTGCCAATCACCAACTAAAACTATGATCATACAATAAGATAACTTCAAGAAAGGAAAAAAGTCGCAACATGTAGCAGATGATGCTATTGCTTCTTAATATCGAGTCCAAGTTTCAAGGCGAACAAATCACTCAAATTAGCTAGTCAGAAGAAGCTTGTAATCCTAGAATTTTGCTCAATGTGAGCCCCATCATCAGAACACACAGACCTGGATGTTCAAGATTTGGCAATTTATGTCCAATGACATTCTCGGCCCTTGAGGATCAAAGCCGGTTATCCAATTCCTACTATTCGCACATCAGAGAGAGCAAATTTGCAGGCCTTGAAGAGAGAAGATTGAGAGCTTGTAGACAAAAAACAGAACCCACTGCTTGTAAACTCACCTGGACATGCCAAGACTCAGGATCATCGTCTCTAGTGACATACAGTTTGGGGTCGCCTTCAGGAGGAAAAGGATGTTTTGGACCCAAGATCCACGAAATTCGCTCAATTTGAATGAGCTCATCATCGTGTCGACGAGTTGCCTTCCTCCATCTTTGCTCAAAATTGGTCAGAATATCATATGCTGCAGGACCATCAATCCTACAATGCCAGTCATGCCAAGGTTCCCTTGGACCTCCAGCCTCAACCTGTTCCTGTAATCAAAGGTAACCAAATAGCGTGGGTAAACAACGAAAGGAAGACTGCCTCAACACCCAGCTTTTTTTTGTTCACATTATTGAGCTCATCTCAAGTGGGAGCTACCAAAAGCAACAGGAAGAAGACAGGCACTGAACACTCAATAAACGAATGCTATGTACACTCCTTCCACTAAATTTCAAAACTTTGAGGTTTCCCCTTCTCTCCTTGTCATCTACCATCTACACTCAAACCTCATTATTCTGTCCTTCTCTTAAATAACATTCTAGAATATCGTGCATACTTACCGCACTATCAATGACCATTGCACACTCGTCCCACTTTCAAATCATGTCACACTCGCAGAGTTTAAGTCTACAGTGGAGAAGCATGATTTCTCACAACTGCTAAGCAACGTTATGAAAGAAGAGGGGGTAGGGTTGAGGGGTGGGGTGGGGTACAGAGAAATAAGAATGAAATCAGTGATAAGAATTTCCCTCACAGAAAGTAAAGAAAGAACTCACTGTAAAGGTCGGGTTGTGATAATCGTTCTTGTGAAACGTATTCAATGTGCTAAAGAGAGGGTGAGATGGGGTGTCGAAACGCCCATCACAAAGATCCAAACCACCAATGAAAGATGTCAATTTGCGTTTATTCCCAGGACCTTGAGTATCAACAATGGTACACTTCTGATGATGCGTGTACAGAGTTCCCACAACCTGCATTGAGAAACATGGCGGTCAGTTGCTGAGCCCTGGAACTCAAAAGAAAAATCCGTTACATTAAGCTAATAAATTGTTTCATACCTGAATCAGAGCGATTGACCATGAAAAATGTGAATATTTAAACATCTATAGATTAATAATATTGATTTACTAATATGAACTCACACCAATTAAAGTGTCTAAATCAAAGCTAGTGTGAGGGTAAATAGCCCTATTCAAACTCTAGCAGAACTAGTAAGAATAATTAGCGGCTAGGACCTGTTGCCTAAACCAGCTGAGTCTGGAATCAGCATAGCGTGGAGCCAGCACACAGCGAACGGCACTATGCCTGAAAAAACTCTTGGTCTCCTCATCATGAACTCCCATCATTCCTTCCTGCGTGCAAAATGACACACAAACAAGAGAATTCTCAGCTTGTCTTCCAGTGCTCGCTGTTCATTAAACCAAAGCTTAATATACTGAATAGCACTGGCTCCAAAAGTGAAACCCAAACTTTATAGGAGAACTAAAGTTTGTTCCAATGATAATTTGGTATGAATTGGGATCTACAATAATATACCGTTTTGATAAAAGGGTTCTGATGAGACGTCTTGTCATCCCAGACGAGTAAGAGCACTCTCACTCCCTCCGCAGACTTCCGCTTCAACAGATCTCCAAGGATCAAGTCCCCCCCTTCGGGAAACTCCCGTCTAGTGTCCCTCAGCAACCTGACTTTCGTATAAACAGACCACCCTGTAATATACACCAAATGATGGGCCTCCAGAATAGCTGTACAGAGCTCCTCCCAAGCTTGCCTGTGGTGAAACTCCACTCCCCCTTCCAGCTCGATCTTCGGTAAAGAGCCATCCATAATATGAGCATCTTGGTACATAGTAATCTGGCCGCCTTTCCTACAAGGAAAGTAAGTGTTCGGCACTCCATGCAGCTGGTTCGGCTCTCCAATACCGCCAGAGTAAATGGGGTTCTTCTCAACAGAAGTGAACTTCATCTTGAACCAAATCTTCGCATCGCCGTGAGCGATTTTTCCGTTGGCACCAATGATATCATGCCACCCTTCAATGTCTTCGCCGTTGATGATTCGGTCCACAGGGATATTCACATCTCCAATAAGCTGAGCTCCAAGCATGTCATTGTCTTTCACAGTGATTTGTACTTCGTTCACGTAATGTGCAACTGGGATAGAAAAATGCTCATCCCAATCGGGGTTGGTTTCATTGGAAATGACTCGGGTCCGGGCCAGACGTGCTCCAGCTAAGTTGACAGCAGCGTAAGGGTCGCTGGTGATCCCCTTGGGACGATGGCCATGTCCTAATTTTCCATCACCAAGTTCTGGTTAATAAAGAATAATCAAATTTGCCAAAACCAGTTTCTCTTGGTATAAAATTGCCAAAAATTTGAGTTCAAAATGAAGATTTTCCACCAGCGACCATGAAAAGTAAAATACACAATACACTTCTGGCATGAAATCTCGGTTACTGTAAAAATTGAAATGATGATGGGTTCGGCAAAAGGTGCTGGCACGAGCACAAATAGTCAAAAGTCTACTGTAAAAAAATGGTTGTACAGTCCATAATCCAGGGGGCGAATCTAGAGAGGAAATCTGAATCACCTTTCTCTTCTACTTTGGATTTGGCCTTCACAAAGGGTGCCTTGCACACTGTCAAATAGGAGAAGATTTGTCTGAACTTCTCACTGAACATGTCCATGTTGGGTAGATTCTTGGCCTCTTTGATATGTACCTCCAAGGTTCCGTGTAAGAGTAATTTTTCATTCACAAGCTCTGCCATGGTGTCCTGTTGTGTGTCGTGACCGTCCACGAAATGGCCTCCTTGTTCATGGCCTGATCCATGACGTCCAGCAAGGACAATAGAACTCATCAGAAACCCTCAACAACGTGCCACTCTTGATATGCATTCCAATCTCTCAAATTTAGGAAACAAAAAAATTAAAGCAACACGCTTCAAGTTCAGTCTTTCATTCTCTTGTATTGAATTTCAGTATTTAATTCACAAAACTTTCGAAGTCTATTGAAACAGCAACTGAGCATACTTACGATTAGAAAACATAAATAGCTCAGTTGCTATTAGTGCCTAATTTGGCTCTTCGAAGTCTATTGAGTCTATTGCACTTGAAGAACCAGTACACTCACAAAAGTGAATTGATTAAATGATCTAATTATAGACTCAAAATGCAACAAGCTTCGAGTGTGGTCTCCAATTCGCCTGATTACAATAAAAAAAATTCAAACCCATGATTGTAGCAGGCAAGGAGGCTTAATTGAGATATTAGGAGGTTCCGCATTCCGCAAACCTCATGCACTCAGAATTTTTTTCTTCAACATAGAGAGGAAAAAAATTTACATCTGGCAAACTCACAACATGAATTGGAGGGGAGAGTTTTATTAGTCTATTAAGAGGTTCCACATTCTACAATTCTCGTAGGTCAAATTTTCTCTTAACCTTCATGATAAATATGATTTACAAACCACTACACTCACAAACTTCGATTTGCAGAGAGGATTTCATATGTTTTACGTTTTTTTTGAAACAGGACTTCATATGTTTTGAACAGTACAAATCATAGTCACAAGCATTCTAATGAACGATACTTACAGATTAATTATTAGATACACAAACTTGAAAAGATGAGTACTTAATTAGATCACTTAACCCTTAAGAGAGCCCAGTAATTTTAACATTTACAACAATTTCAGTTTCACTGACAAACAGAACAAAAAACTAATACTCTTAAAGAGTGAGAACCACCGCCAATTGCCATTTACCTCCAGCATCTTGAGCTGCCAAAGCAATTCCCGCTCCATGCATTCCAGCTTGCGGCATCTTCTGTTGGCGAGGGTGATCTTGGTGACGAATTTGAGGGCGATGACCATGCCCCTCAGGATCATTATATAAAGGAGCAGGTGCATCATCTTCTCTCAAGGTGGCCCCATTTGATGCGGCACCTACAGGTGCCGCAGTTTCTGCCATCCTAGCTGGCTTGAATCTCTGCCTTGAATCGGTCCTACTTCTGAAATTTGGAACAAAAACAAGCTCCTCTTCTATTCTGCAACTCGCAGCTCAAGCTCGCCATATCATTGTGAGTGCATCCCAACAACCTGCGCCAATACACTCTGCCACTGAGCAACTTCAAATAAGGATACAAAACCGGATACCGTCTCAAACTGAGGAATCCCCGTTACTGGCAACAACTCATCTTGGTTGGCCTTCACATAGCTACTATTCCATGGAGGAAATAATTGCATACAGCCACTCTACTTCGAATAGAAATCATAGGCTATCTACTGTGCCTTCTTCAGTAGCACCGTCTACATGACCTCCTAATTTTTTGAACGATTGCATACAAAACCATCCCAACACATTGAGGAACACTACAGATTTGATCTACGTCGAGAGAGTTTGGCTCGAGTAAAACTCTAGTAAGCGTTGGGATTCTAAGATCTCTCCAGTGAACTCTATTGAGCAATCTCCCAATGAAATCACACTCCTACGTAAGCTTGCAAATAGAATCGTGGACCTCAAATTCTGACAAGTTAAAGATTACGACGACTCCAGGACCAAACATAGTACAACCCAAAATTTCAACTGCAACAGTACTCGCCCTGCAAATGTAAACCAAAGGAACCTCAACCCACATTTGCTCTCCCCATTGGAACTCCACAAAGCCCTAAGACCACAACAGGTCATTCAAGTCTTCGGCTCATCAAAATCTCGGGTGATCAAAAGCTTAACATAAGATTCAAACAGGAACTAAGCTTAGTGTGTGAAGAGTACACGTGAGCTCTTGGGAAAACCCACCAGGGCAACTGTGGTCTTGAAAAAATGGATGAAGTTAGAACATCGTACTGTTTCTGAATCTGGCGAGTACTCAGAAACCCTGACAAGCTAAAGATTGCGACAACTCCTAGAATCAAACAGAGTAAGCTCTAAACGTAACCAAAAATTGAACCACAACACTCCCTCCCCCCCGCCCCCCTGTTGATGTAAACCAAAGGCCCCTGAACCCACATTCGCTCTTCACATTCGAACCCAACGAATCCCTCAACCCACAACGAGTCATCCAAATCTCGCGCAATCAAAAATCATACCATAAGATTCAAAATTGGTGAAGTGTAGTAGGAAGCCCCTGGGAAAACCCACCAGGTGATATGTGGTCTAGAAAGACGGGTAAGGTTCGAAAATGCTCCGTACTATTGTATCTGAATCTGGCGAGAATTGGCGAGGATTTGTCGACGGTGATGGCAGAAACAAATCGGCGGAGGCAGAGAGACGAGAGGGACGGGAATGGAAGGGACTAGTCGTCATTGGCGGGGGGTCCTTGCAAGGGAGGTGTGTCAGATTGGGAGGGTTCTGTTGGGAGGTTCAATTGGGAGGTTTTGTGGGGAGGGTGACACGTGTCATTCTGGGAGTTACCGTTCCTTTACGCGTGTGGGTCAGCTGAAGCAATTGGCTTGGTACCTTCTTGACCCTCCGTTTTGACTGTGGGACCTGGAAAAGCAAAAGTGTTTTTAAAAAAAAGATTTAATTGGAGGTGAGTGAAGTTATCTTTTCTTCTCAAGGATTTTTGTAAGAAATGGCAAATTTCCTAATTGTAAGGAGGACCTATAAGGTAGCCGACCTATTTCCAATCACTTAATCAATTACACATAGTTAGAATGCAATTTTTTCCATTGGAAAGCTTTTCCCATGTAGAGAAATAGAGTTTGGAAGTATAGCATATTTTTCTAGAATTTTATTGCACAAAATGTAATTACTATGAGTTTTTTAGTAGAAGATTCTTTTGACCTGTAATGGTAATGTAGACCATCCTATTTCTAATCATAGGCTAATTGCATTTATAAGAGCCTTACAACCAATCTTAATGTGCCACAATTGCTCTGGAAGCTGCACCACAACTTCATAGAAAAGAAACAGCCTATAGATTGGAAATGGGGGGTGATTAGAAATGGGTTGGCTACCTTACATGAAGTAAAGTAAATGAACTCATTGTAAGTACAAATGGGAAGAAGGTAATTGTGGATAAAATTATAATAGTAGAGTACATTGAAGTTTTGAAATGTGACACCATCAATATAATTGGCTTTGTCCTTTGGATAGAGACTATTGAATTGACTCTTTGGTTTGTGAATTTGAGTTTCCAAATCTCATTTACAACTACATTCACACTATACAATATGGGTTTGCTTGGCGTAGATAGAGCCTCACAATCACATTGTTCTCGTTTTATCCACAATGGACTCACTTACCTTATGAAATCCTTAAATTAACCCGTCTCTTCAAACTACCCCTTTAAAAGAGATTAGTGCAAAATTAAAGATTGAATATCCAAAAGTTCAATATTTGTCTTAATATAGTGTCCAAACAAAATGGAAAGTTGTGCAAACAAAATTTAGCCCTAGATTAAAATGGATGAAATGAAAAAGGATGATTTTAGTACAAATGAAAACTAATGAACCTAATGAAACACTATGAATGTTACATTTTCAACTGGTAAAAATATGGTAATGAATGTTTCAATTTTGATTAGTAATGGACAATTCTAGCCCTTATATTGTGTGCCATTTGAATACAAGAGGTTTATTTTGGGGATACATCATGGTCCATTTGTAGAACTATGCCATGGCATTACTACACCACCTATGAACTACAATGTGACGAAAAGTGGCAATCACTTCTATTTGATTAATTTTCCTACCCCCTCTTGTCAGAAAAATCAACAGCCGTTGGATTTGAATTAAAAAAAATCCCATCCCCCCTCCAAGAAAAATCAACAACTGTCGAATACTGATACAAATACTGGATACAAATACCGGATATAGATATGGATATTGAATACAAATACTGAATACGACTATCAGATACAGGTATGGATATATAATACTAGTACCGGTACTAAATACATGTATCCATACTTAAAATTAAATGTTGATACTATATACGGATACTATATACGGATGCTATATATGGGATATCATTTATCCCATATCCTTTGTCTCCTATCCCACCCTATGAGAATTATAAGAGGGGGTGGGGGGAGGGTGGATTTACAAGTTAAAAAAATTTTAAAATTTAAAATTTAAAATTTATATTAGATTGGGAGGGGAAGGGGGTTAAAAAGTTTAATATTAAAAATTTAATGTTCAAATCATTAAATCAGATTGAGGGAGGTGATAAATTTTAAAATTTTAATTTTTTTTTAGTTTTTGTGCTCATTGTGACATAGTTTGTCACAATGACAATGAACTCAAAAGAGGTAGTCACTGCCTCACCTCAATAATAGCCTACTAGCTTTCACATTTAGAAATTATAATTATGTATTCAATATTCCAAAAGTCACATAGCTTCTTACAATCATTGGGATTTCATTTTCTTTTTAATAAAGATTCATTGAAATTCATCTACTACACCAAGGGACTTCAATTTCAATTCACCTTGTAAAAAGTCACTTTTCAATCCCTTATAAAGTGACTTATGATTATTCTAAAACAGTCTCAAAAATGTTATTTCTATTATCAATACCAATTTTTTTTTAAAATTTGAGATTTAAAAATGCAGGATCTTAAACTAGTTTAAGAACATGTAAATTTTTTTTTAAAAGTTTTCCACTTTGTAGATTACAAGATATTAGCATTTGAATGATTAAAAATAATTTTGTTTATTCCGTGGAAAACAAGGCAACTACACTTTAGAGGATGGCAACCATATGAAAAATGGTCCAAACTGGTGGTGCTTCTTTAGATTCATTGTTGAAGCCAAGTAGGGTATTTGCCCAAAAAATTTGAAATATTTGAAATTGTACAATATATAGGGGAAAAAATAGAAAATAGAAAGAAATAGAAAATGATTCAAAATACAAAATTGTTAATCATTTACTTATGAAATTGAAAAATGCCAATCCTAATGGTTGCAATGTTTTAATAAACAATCTACATTATACAAATTTATTTTTTTCAACTCCTATAACCATATATAAACAAAAACTCCTCATAACTTTTGAATCATTGATCAAAATGAAATGACTCAAAGCTTTCTATACATACATAAATAAAGAAAATCAATTTCAAATTTTAGTTTTTGAAAAAAGTGAATTTTTCCAACGTGCTTGAACTACAGTACCCATTTACAAAAAAAAACATATCAAGCTATAACTTTTTATTCATATTTTCAAATGTCTTTATTTTTTTGTAAATGAAAGATACTCTTTGTCTACACATTCTATTGAAATTTGGACTTGAAATATGAAAATTTCTAATCACACGTACTTGTCCAAAATTGCTTTGTTGCCAAATTTAGCATACTTGTCTTGTAGGGGTTAAACTTGTTACTCTATCCATAGAATATCGGAAAAAGCTAGTTTACAGTAGGGGGAGTTACTTATACCGATTAGCCTATTTGTCAAAAGGCTCAGAAAAGGCTTAAGCTCCTTTAAAGATGAATACAAAATCTTCAACAAATTAGAGAAAAGTAAATAAGTTAACCAATGACATTGGGCTACATCAAGCCTTCAATGAGCTAAGGTAATGAGAGGTATAAGGTATGAGGAGTACCTATAGTAAATAACTTAAGCATTTTAGCACGTAAGATGTGGAAAATTTATTGTGAAATTGAGCTCAATGTGTGCAAACATAAAGATGAGGAACAATGCAAAAAAAAAAAGATTTTTTTCCTCAAAAATGAATATTTAATTCAATATAAATGTAGATTTTTCATTAGGTTTCATTCTAACAGTTTCATAGATTCACCTATTACGGTTAGCTTTGGTACTTTTTCCTAAGCTATAAAGGAAGAGAGATGATTGGACGAGAAGGTGCAAAATGAAAATCTTTTTCAATAAATAGTGCATCCAAGTGTTGTCCACAATAGATTAGCCTGTGAAGCCATTTAAGGGGGGTTGTCAAAAACAAGTACTTCTACCATAGTATTAAAATTTTCCATAATTGTAAGGTTGAATTACCTGGAGAAGATCAAATAAGTTTGTATCATAATTATTATCATTTACTAAAAAATTCACATTTGTTAATCAATCACTAATAGATAGATTGCAATTGAAGTCTGGTGGAGTTGAAGAATCATGACGTTCAAATATAGTTAGTGAAAATAATGAGATGCCTAAGTTCAACAAATGGTTTTCTAATTCCTTGATTAATTCGAATGTATACATATTGAATACTAAGTAACAAATAACTATTTTTTTTCTAGATTTCGTAGGACACTCTTTTGGAAACAAGGTTGGTTTTTGTTTTTTACACTATAACTATAAGATATGATTGCTCAAAATTGGAAGTTTTCTTAAGATTGCACCTCAAAAAAATTTGAAAGAATTAATAGATGTTTATTGCATGATGTTCAAACTTAAAACATTGAAATTGGAGCAAAGTTTTGAAGTATCTATAAATTCATCGTAAACCTCTTATATACAATTATTTTGGTCATTTTAATATATATGTCATTCTAAAACTTCACCCAAAATTAGTTGTAATTTATCATTATGTATTTGAAGAATGTGAGAGTAGTTGCATGATATGCAACAATACTAATTGTTGGACAAATTCATTCAACTTTAGGTGACACTCTAAACTACTTAAGAGTGTTCTATTTCCACAACGTGTACTTGAAGGCAAAGAACTATAATCTTCTCATATTCTAATTAAAAAAATTTGTCTAGGAAAAAATGACTTTTTACATGCAACTCAAATAAGGTGTCCTACTTGTATCATTTGAGTTTCATCCATTCAAATGGTGGTAATAAAAATTAGTTAAAAATCTACTACAACATGTTTCATTATTTTTTGTAAAGTTTCATCAAAAGTATTCTTAATATCTTCAAATTAAACACTTAGAGATTAAACAATTAACCCCTAAAGGTTTTTGACTATGTTTTCACCAAAAACACTTTTAAACTGTCATTTTTTAGACAACTACCAAATTTTTAAAAAAAAAACATTTTTGGACAAAAGTAACTTTAGGATCTTTTAGAGCACAGATTTAAGAAGATGCGGGAAAAATTTCAGCAATTTCCACCATGTAGATTGCAAGATATTAGTGTTTGAAGTGACAAAAATCATTTTTTTACCACTGCGGAAATCTGGGCAGCTGCACTTTAGAAGATCATATTTGTGTGGAAAAATGTCCAAAATGATTGTAACTCCTTGAATTCATTTTTCAAGTAAAGTTGGCTACATTTTTGAAATTTTTCAGATCATTTGGAATTGTACAACATATAGGAAAAAAAAAGTAAGTAGAAAGAAGTAGAAAATGAGCCAAAATACTAAATTATTAACAATTTATTTATAGAGTTAAAAGCAGACCATCCCAATGGTTGTAATGTTGTGTTAAACAATATAAACCCAATGTTTTTATTATTTTTCAAAAATATTAAAAATTGAATTAAATAAAGAATTTCAAACTTTTTTTTGTAGTATAGAGATTTTATAACTAGCCAAAACTACCTCAAACTAAAAATCCTCATAACTTTTGATCATAAATAAAAATAGAACGATTCAAAGCTTTCCACTTAGATAAAAATAAAAACAAAAAATTTCAAATTTTAATTTCTTAAAAAAGTGATTTTTGAAGAAGTTTCTTTTGTTGGCTGGGCTGCCCGCCGAATAGTGAAAACTACATATTATACAATAACTTTTTCACTATGTAGTCAAAAGTTATGAAAATTATTGGGCCTTAAAGCTACTCCTCGGACACATGTTTTGTGAACATTTCAAAGAAAAACAAGAAAAACTCCATTCATAATGAGCTGGCCAAAATTGCTATGTTGCCAAAAAACAGAGTTTGGTGCTTTAGGGGTTAAGTAGTTGGAATGAGGTCCTAAGACCTCAATAATTAAGGTAGTAAGACATCCCCAAGCCCACCCTCATCCCATTAAGAATTTCTCCCTCATGCACCAAAGGTGCACATTTTCTTTTTAAAATATACATTATTGATATATGATGACAAGAATGAGTATGTCTACTTGTCATCAATCCTTTGGGATGTATGTGTCAGGAAAAGTGTCAAACAACAACATACAAAAAAAATGATGTAACCAAGTATTTTAGTATTCATCCATATTTTAGATAGAACTATCTTGTCATCCATATATTTGGTTTACAGTGGAAACACCCAAAACCGTCCATTTAAGGAATTCAACATAGTTGGAGGGAGATTTTCCTAAAATTGATATTTTTCTAGTATTAGCGAGTGAAAATTATGAATATTCAAAAAAAGAAATAAATTTTTTTGGGCATTGTATGTAATTTCTATGTTTTTTTGAAGTGATGGGTGCCTAGACCACTGAAAGTGTCCAGTAGGTGCACCCAAAACTGAACCCTGCGAAAATCAGCCCTGAGCCAACCAGATTTTCTTAAGTGTCCTTCACCTGTGTCAACAAATTATTTTTACACATGTGTCAAACACATTAACTACACTCTAGGGACATATTTGAGTGACTCTACACTCCACTGCAAGGTACAGGGACGGGAATGGGTGTTTCTCCCTTAGGTTCATATGGAATTGGCAATTTCATCCAAATAATTGAGGAGCACCAAGCCTGTAGGAAAAATTTGAAGGAAAAAAAACCCTGCCTTAGATGTACTACTGTCAATATTGATTATGGCAAGATGTTTAACCCCTAAACGACACACAAGCCATATTTTGGCCGATGAACAAGAAAGAATCTTCCTATATAGTACAGAAATATAATTATTCATCCTCAGAATTAGGGGTGGAAAGGAAAGATCTTCTATAGGGTTTTGACTTCCAATGAAAGCTTTTGAATTTTTTGGAACCAATGATTCCCACGGTATCAAAATTCAGGATTTCCGCAGCCACTGGCTTGTCGTTTAAGAGTTAAGCATTCATCAGTCAAAGAAATACTGTGACCAGCATATTAGTCTGACTGTCTCAAAAGTTGAGCTCACTTTACCAGTAAGCTTAAGTTAAATTAAACATCCAGTTACTGGGCCAGATCCACTTCACCGACTTAAGCTGATGTGGCAATCGTGGGTACCGCGGGAAAAAGGGAAGCCATAATTCTGGCTATTTGGGCTATGCTCCGTGCCACATGGCTTGCTTCCCTGCTTGCTCATACAATGTGGCTTTGAAGCGACATTCCTTTTGGATTTGGATGGGGTTTTATTTCCAAGGTAGGAGAGCTATGATCCTAAAAAGTCTTAAAAGTCACATTCTCATGGGTCCCCTAGTTTGCTACTCAAAAGTCTAGAGGTCATTTGAACTTTTTATTCAACTTAGTAGGTGGCTTTAAAAGCAACCTAACTTTTAAAAGCGACCTTTAACACAGAGGTACATTTTGCTTTCTTCAATGTACCAACACTGTACATTTCAACAAGGGGTTGCTTTAAGAAACTAATGCATTTCAACTTCAAAAATTCATTACTAATTCCATGAAGGTCCAAAAAATACGAAACGACTTGCGTTGGATGCCAATTTCATTTATCTTGCTATGAAAATTTACTAAAAATTATTTCAAGGAGTTCAACTTCCCCCAAATTGCAATCACTTCTTGAAAGGTCACTTTTAGAGCCTCCTATCTTTAACCCCTAAAGTTTTTTGACTATGTTTTCATAAAAAAAAAGCTCCAAAAGTGCGATTTTTGATACAAGTGCAAAATTTTAGAGAAAAAACATTTTTGACACGTGTAACCATAAGATCTTGTATTAAGGTGGATTGAAAGGATGCAAAAAAAATTTCAGAAATTTTCATTGTGTAGATTGCAAGATATTAGCATTTGAATTGACAAAAATCGTTTTTCATTCTTGGGGAGATCACTCCTTGTAATTTTAAGCATACACTTAAGTTAAGAAGGTATTTAATACAGGGCTATTTACCTTCATTATAGTAATTAAAATGATCGTATTTTGACATATAAATTAAATCTTTTAGTTTTTATAGTTAAGCTATCTTATATACAAAATTTATATGTCTAATTTTTTTGTACCCATTTACACCACACCATAAAAATAGTGTCTTACATATACATTTTTTTTATATATGCACTCCTTGTATTGTAGTGTAATTTCTAATGACAAATTAAAATGTGAAATGCAACAATAGTTTTGAATATTTCTAGATTCTATGCCATGTATTCTAAACAATCTAATATGGTGAATAATAAACATCATAGAAACATTAAACATAGTTATGATACTGAAACTAAGAAAAACACCAATACTAGCAATATAACATGAACAATCCGAGAAATTGACACTCTAAAAATATTATAAATTAACATAAGAATATGACCTCTATTATAATATAGAGACCATATATTTTATCTATACATATGCATTTTCATTTTGCAATGGTTTTGAATTTAGAATCAAAAAATAAAAGAATGTTTATTAAACACTAGTAAAAAGAAGATGATTCTAAACATTTACAAGCATATATTCAAGAAGTTGAGGCAAATCTAAAGTTTGTAGTGTCAAAGTATAGAAAGGATTCCATGCAAATGTTGTAAACCCTACACCAATTTCTTGTTGGGTACTTTGTGTGAATCCAAATCTCCGTAGTACAACTTCATTGTAAATTTACAGCTCAACTCTTTTGTCTTGGAATAATAGATTCTTACATGTTGTCATATAGTTGGCATACTTATAGAAAGATTTGTTTGTACAGGCTGGAATTATTTGATAGTAACAACAAATCTCTTGAAAAATATTCCTAGATTGATTAGATTGTATAAGTTTTATCATTCACTTAAAAATTTGTCTACATCTATATTCATTGTACTACAAGCTTTTTGTACAAATCCTATTTGTAAAGGCTAATTTATTAGTAAAATTCCTACTAAATGATGTTTATACATAGCCTAATTTATATATAATAAGATATGTGACATTCTAAGGACCCTATAGTAGTCCTACATATTATATAAAATTTATCCACTTTGAATTAAATAGACCCTATCTTTTAACTCACGTAGTTTTCTAAAAATCGCGAGTAATCTCCCCGGGTTTTCATTCCTACAAAAATTTGGGTGGTTGCACTTCACAAGGTCACATTTGTATAAAAAATGTTTAAAATGGTGGTTGCTCTTTAAATTCATCCTTCAATGCAAGTTGGCTATATGCCTAAAAATTTCAAATCATTTGGAATTGTACAATATATATTAGGAAAAATTATAGTGAATAGAAAGAAGTAGAAAATTATTCAAAATACTAAATTGTGAAAATTTTATTTATGGAAATGAAAAATGCCAATCCCAATGGTTGTAATATTGTAATAAACAATCTTCACCTAATGTTTTGATTTTTTTCAAAAAGATTGAAAGCTAAATTCAATAAAGGGTTTCAAACTTTTTTTTGTAGAGTCAAGATTCTAAAACTTTCCACAAACTACCCTAAACTAAAACTCCTCATAACTTTCATCTCATCAACCAAAGTGGAATGATTCAAAGCTTTCCACATTGATATAAATTAATAAACCAATTTTAAATTTTTATTTTTCGAAAAGAAAATTTTAAGAAGTTTTTTAGGTGCCTAGGCTACCCTCTAAGTAAAAAAAATGACTTAAGTTCTTAACCATCTAGTCAAAAGTTATGAAAATTGTTGGGCCTTAAAGCTATTCCTAGAAAAAAATATTTTGTGAAAATTTCAAAGAAGAAAAATAAAAACTCCATTTGTAATGAGCTAACCGAAATTGCTATGTTGCCAAAAAAACACAGTTTGGGCTTTAGGGGTAAAGTATTTCTCAAAATGACAATGATGAATGATTGCATGCAGCTAATCAAATAGGGGTGCCTTCTTTTGAAATTGACTATCAAGAAAGTAATCCCCCATTGCATCAATACTATTTCAATGAGGTTGTAATAGAGTATTGAAAACATACTATAGCAATATAAAAAGCAATATTGCAACAATATAATTGTAGTAGGTCTTTTTATTGAAACTACATTGTCAAAGTATTGCTTTTGTATTGCAATAGTATACTTTCAATATTATACTACAATCCCAATAAAACAATGTTGAACACTCAATTAGACAATAAAACAATGGAGGGCTTTTTTTTGTTGACTAGAGGTTTGAGTCTATTCCACCTTTGCAAACTAGGGATCCTAGAGAAGGTGATGTTAATGACTTTTTGGATAATTCTAGTGTATTAAATAACATTCAAAGGCAAGGAGCCTTTTACTTCTTTTTTTTGTTGAAAATCTTGTATCCAAGCTTGTCTATGAACTGTAGGCTATAGAAATGCAAATTTATTTTTAGAAAAGTAATATTGTATAAAGACACTTCAACCTCTCTATTTAAGAATGCTATGACTGAAATAATATCTAAAATTGCCCAAATAAAGAATTGAATATGGCTTACATGAATGAATTGTAAATTTGTTTGTCAAACTTTGGTAACAGTCATAAGGGGGAATGAAGGATCTCTTAGACTAATGCATTTTTATACTATATGAGTAAGCTAGAAATTTTTGAAGTGTATTTAATTTTCAATACATGTGTATACAATTAATTTTCTTGAAGTAATATATATATATATATATATATATATATATATATATATATATATATATATATATATATATATATATATAGAAAGTGCATAAACAAAATTAAAAGAAAATTCAACATATTAACCTAATTGTGAATTGTTTCTAAAAGCATCCCTACAAATTCTTTTGTAAAGTGTGTAGCCTCTATTTACAAAAACCTAAGACCAAATGAAGTTTAGATATGACCAATTTTTTTAGTTTATGCATGCAATGTCTTCTTTAGTAAAAAAATTAGGAATTTTCAAAGAACAACTACACATCATAATTTTTATTTCATCATTATTCAAATAAAATACTATTAAATTCTATCACAATCAAAGATGCTTTCATTAGGGCTTTCATAAGACCTCTTAGATGTAGTAAACCAAATTCAACAATAGTCTAGACTTGTAAATGGAACCTTGTTACTTCAAACTTCAACAATTCAAAACTCATTCATAAAAATACTAGAATATATATTTTCAATTTTCCATTAGGAAATGGAGACTTCTATACACACAAAAACATTCTTATAATAGAAAGCAATCAAAACAATTGGAAGCCAACATAATGGGTTTCTTAATTGTCACAACTTAACGAGAGTTGCTATTATGTAAGCTTGGAAGTATGAGCTCATGAGCCTAAAAGACTATCCTCCTATAATATAACTATCTATATTTTAGTAACCTTCTATGATTATAGTGCAAGTATACTATATATTATAGGTGTTTATGTTATAAATACCTTCAATGATTGTCCAATTTCTACTTATATATAATTATGCTCAAGGCTCATATGCTCAGTGTTCACAACCTAGCACCATGGACAATCTAACCATGTAACAATGAAATCTTTTAAGACTATCAAAATCCAATAACAAAACCTTTGCAACCAATCAATCTTCTAATTGTGTGCATAAAATATTGTCATTTGCAAAGGCTCAAATTGATTTACATATAGATGTAGTTGATGTTTAAGGTAAAACAACCCATTATGCTTAGAATTTGGAGTCTCCCTCATGCCATTGGTGAAATTTTTCAAATTTTTTCCTACATAAAAACATGTATAGGAAATAATGAGAACAATTAAAAAATATTTTTCAACGAAGTATGAATTTGTTATGAATTTTTGAAGTGATTTGCCCAAAAGTGTTAGTAGGCTATCCCATAACCAACAAATATTGTATCCCATATACTCATCTTAACTCAAGGCCCAAGGCCTTTTTGAGTTTATAAAACATCCTTGCTTTTTAAGCCTTATAAATCTATATATTACTAAGGTATGAAAATTTCAACCATAAAATCTTGTAAAGTGCATGTTGTAGAGGACGTGGATCAAATTTAAAGTCATTTGGTAGCGCAGATTGCAAGATTATAATGTTTTAGTGTTGAAAAAAGATATTGAAATTTTCCTAAGATCATGCTTGGAGGTGAAATTTGATTTTCTAAACTTATCCAAATGAAAAAACTTCAAACACAAAATTGCTTCATAATCAACATACAAACACATTGGTGAAAAAAATGTCATTCAATTGACTCATTGTGTTAGCAAAGTGACTTTGAAATAACAAAAAATTAGCAAAAAAGGGTGCAAAAAACACATCTAGGACTAATCCTCCTACTAAATTGCCTCATAGTCACTTATAACTTCTTGGAGTGATATAAAATCTTAGTCACACAAACTAGACCAAAGTGTGCAACTTTTCCAAGAAAAATGATTAGAAATAGATACCATATAAAGAAAAAACAAATTGCCAAAGTTCACTATAATCCAAAAATGTTTGATTTTTGAACCTTGAATTGCTCTTGAACATTCAAAACAACTTGGATTGCTATAAAAATTTGACCACAATAACTAGAACATAACCCAACAAACTTGGATGAAAACAAACATTGGATGAAGGAGATACAAGCCCTCGAAGTTGTAGCCATCAACTACAATTCAATTAACTCAAATTGAACTTATGAACTTTGATTGGTTTTCAAAAAATCTGTACATCTTAGATTGATATGAAAATTTGAACACATAGTAGACTAATATGTGCAACTTTTCCAACAAGTTTTATTGAATTCAAAAATTGAATGCAAAAGTTACAACACCTTGAATTGGACTTTCAAACTATGTGAGGCAACTTTTGAGCCCCTTGGACATTGACTAAGGGGTTAATCACCTAAAGCAGTCACAATAATTTCTAATGTAAAAGGCCATGAAAAGTCACTTCCTACAATGATTTACACTGAAAAAGTAAGGTATTCCTAATGAGGTTACTAATCACTCCATTCGTGTCAAGTTACACATTGATTGTGGCATGAAAATCCACCATGGGATCATTAGGTGTCCACTACGGGTCATCTATCCTCAATGGGCTGTAGTACAGTACTTTAATGTTTCCTGTGCAACTGATCCCTTAAATTACAATGCTATCAATGAAGGGTGCTCCACCTTTAGAGGAGCTACAGCTGATCGGTTAAAAATAATCTTGTATTTCAACTTTCATCCAACTTGCTCCCAGAAGAACTCTTGTTTAACTGCCTCGAAGCTCGCTCTTCAATGTGAGAGCCCTCATTTTCAGCCTCTAATTCTTTAAGTTGTTCCAAACGTCGTATAACATCTAAGCGCTCCCGGCCATACGCACTAGGAATCTGTACCATGGATATCAACGAAAATACAATCAGATGGCAAGAGCTGGGTGCCAGAAAATACACTAACCAGATACACTAACAATCCCTCCTCGGCCTCGACAACGCCACTTGCGCTGCAACGTCAACTACGAAAGAATTCTAAAAATAAAAAGAACATGCATAGTTCGATCTCATAACGATTATTAAAACTAAATCAACCTGAGTATCCAAAAGCTAAGAAAGATGCAGGAATTGAAAATAGTGTACCATCCGATAATATGGAAACAAAAACTTTTTAAGGTCTGCCTCACTCCAAACAGCATGATGTATGAGACGTGCACTCCACTAAACCAGATCACAGCTCTGCGTAGAGCAGAGAAATTACAAGGGAAAGAGTTACAAACCAGGGCAGGGACGTATTTTTGAATAGCAGCAAGAATAGCAGCGTGCCCAACTGCCGTGACCTGTGACGAGATGAAAAATCATTCAGGAAGTGAGGATATTATAACCATGACCTATCATATTGTAGATTAGAGTTCAATCATATAAGAGAATCTTTCGATAGAGTGAATTAGCCGTTTGATGGGCAACGGTACAGAGAAAGAAAAAGCAACCGCGAAGGAGGGCGACAGATATGGCGTCTTACAGGCAATAACATCAAAACCCCGATGGGGACTACTGAGGCTAGGTCAGTGAATGTCCTTTTCAGTATCTTTTGCTCCCGATCGGTTAGTACTTGACCAGCAACACTTCGTTTCAAGAGCAATACTGCAATACCCACATCACTTCCCAGAAGAACAGTTCCCCTCCATGCATCCTGATCCAAGTCAGAAAAAACCATATGATTAGTAGACAGAATGTAGCAGCTGAGTGTAGCTTCTTACCCCAACCATGTAAGAGGAAAGATAAACGTGAGGATTTAGGCCTCTAGAGAAAACCCCGACGTTGAACACTTCGAACAATTATTTACACATCATTTAAAAATAAAGGTAAATCCCGTTTGAAGCCATCGAATAAATTCGTCACATTGAATATGCAAGGAAATGTGGAGCGCATATATCACTAGGAGTTCAGAAAACTTCAATCCACTCTGATAACTCCCATCAAGCAATGTAAGCTACTTAGAAGCATTGCATCCGCCACAGTTACCCATCCACTAAGCTTGAATCCACAAAAGAATCCCATCCAGCACATAAAAATGTAGCATATAGGGAGCTTACAGAGCTAGCATCTTTAAGCTTCCCAATAGACTTGCCGAAAATATCTCCATACGCCCCATTAACTTCTGAATCATCAAAATCATCCTCACTGAACCTAGTTGTTAGGCTGGTAGTGGACGTACGCGTCAAACCTCCACTTGATGATGGCTGGCAGAACCAACAAGTCAGAAGGGCAAGGATATACAGGACGACCAAGCTTTCATGACAATTTGTTTTGGACCGTTACAAATTTAAAAGCATTGCATGTTCTATGTCATCGGACTGAAAGAGAAAACTTACTCTTTCTGATTCTGCTTGCACAGCAGCTTGTTGTATGCGATTCTCTAACGTAGCCAATTCACCCCTTAACTGCTCAATGGTTTCCGCTTCTTTCAGAACTGTAGATGATCCGTTTGGTGCAAGATCTGCTGTTTCATAATCAGCTGTGCCGGTCTGTATACAAAGCAAAACGTCTTGTTCAAGTCTCCAAGAGTTCTAGCAGGGATGGATACAATTGAAATCAAAATGCGATTGCATATCTTTAAGGAGATCCAAAATTTGGATAGGAATCGTGTTCAGTCTAAAACTAAGCAATATTTTTATCCATTTGACATGTTTTCGTCCAAGTGGAAGAAATGTTTTGGTGATGAAAGATTGCATTTCAAACCATACTTGATTATCAGAACATTCTTAAGCCATGCTTCCGTAATCCGTTCTTCAACGGCACTGAATATGGATACGGCATTTTGTCCACAGTACCATTAAAAACTATTGACTTCAAGATTTCCTACTCTCCTCACTTGCCACACACCAATAACTCAACAATAGGAAGGTACCTAGCACGGTGGGGTAAAGAATGTTACATAATCTATTGAGTAATTTAGCTGTATGCCAAGCGAAAAAAACAATTCCTTATAGGAATCCGAAATCAGGTTGTGCGAACTCTATTATTTTAAAGTGGGAAAATATCAAACAAATCCATCGACTTAATAACTATTCTCATAAGAAATCAGTAGCAAGTGGTGCAAAGTAGGCTTACTTTATCTTTAGATGTATAACCGTCAACATCGTCCCTTTCCTTCTTAAGATTTGAGAACGGAAACATGAAATTCACCAATTCTCGACCTAGATTCGTTGCTCCTTGGAGAAAAGGATTTTCCCTGAGTACACATATGAAGCAAAGGATCAACCACCAAGTTAGCTTCCAATGAGAATATTAGATCTGATACGGATTTCATCAGTATATTTCAAAGAAAGTTCCACTGCGGGGGGTGGGTGGGTTAAGACGTTGCAGCTCCTTAAACATCAGTTGCATACTCTGATCAAATGACCAAACTGGTCACCCTGGGCAGTTAGAGGTTAATCATGTAAATGAACATCACCGCCAGTGCTTTACTTCCAGGTTCCTAGTACAAGACGTGGACAACTAAACACTTATTCATTAAACTGCTCAAAGGCATAAAACAGTGTGGCTTGAACAGTAAGTCAACATGTAGGACACAAAAAGTAACAGATATTCCTTATTAATAGTCATGATTTTAGGATAGTAAAACTCAACATAGGGGTCTGCGGGGTCTAACCTTTTTTTTGACTGCAAACTTGTACTTCGGTAGCCAAGCTCTTCATCAGCGCTTCCCTCTGTGTTCCTCCCCAAGAATTTGCCATCCTGCACCAGGAAAAAAATTGCATGGAATTACATTGGGGTTCAGACAACGCTGGAGAATGAGTTTGAGAGAAACACTCATATATCAGCTGACTGAATGGAAGCTTGGTGTGTTACTCGTTAATTATTCAGGCATGACCCCATAGAGGGAACCGAGATGACTTCTATCTCGCTTCTCCTCTGTTTTCTCACTTCAAAGATATTCTCATTAATATTTTCAGGAATTTTCCATACATGGAACCCGAGGATAGCAGATACGTTCCATAAATCGGCAGGGACCTACCTTCACTATCAGGCTCATTCTTAAAAGACCAGCTTCTTCTTTCAAAGAGGCCTCCAGTGACTCAACTTCTCTTTTCAATGCCCATATCCTCCTTAAATCAACCCGAATAGCTGACAGGGTTTCCCTTCCAGAACTCCCATTAGATTCAGACTCTTTAAGCAACATTTCCAGTTTGTGAATAGCGAGCTCGACACTCTGTAGCTCCTGCAGCAAAGGTTCTCATGATGATGAGGACAATAGACCAATAGAATAGAAAATGGACCTTCAAATACAAGTAGTCATTTAACCCTATAAAAGATACTTTACCTTCTATATTCCAGTTCGTATAATAGTATTGCAACATGCCGTTAAGTCAACTAACTGCATGCTATTGACCCTAGAAACGTTCCAGTGTCCTCGGAAATAATCAAATTAGACATTGACCTTTGCAGAGATGCACGACTCAGATGAAGGATTTCCAAAATCGTGAACTATAACTTGAAACGTTAATATATAACCATAAGAGGAAAAAGAGTACTTTATCAAACAGCTTGAGTTGCCGCTCCATCTCCTGAAGTCCCAGCTGATCTGCTGGAAGTTTACTCGTGTTTAGCGGTGTAACACTAGGAACATTCCAGCTTCGCAGTAATTTATCCTCGCCGCGCTTTGCAATTGCATCCCTTTCTTGTCTCTGACTATCAGTATTGAAAACATCCCCTTTCTGGGCACCACTCCCATTCCTGTCACAAGGTCGTACATAGAAGTAGGGCTCAGTGCAGCTCGATCTCCCCAGACTTGACACTCTAAAGCAATTGACCGTGTTATAATGAAAGAAAGACCAACAGCACACTAACCATTCCATTGTAAAATTCAAGGGAAAACAAAAATGACCTGGAACAGAAGACACGAAACTCACCTAATAGCAGTTCTGTCGTTGATTTCGAGATTGTACGCTTTAAAGCACTCCACCAAGCGCTGCTGACTGTTGCACAGCCCCAGTGAAATTAGTAATAAGATTCATGAAATTAGGTGCTTGTGAATAAACAATTTCATCCAACGTTTACACCGGGGTTACAGGACCCTGCTCATGGCTGAGGAGGAGGGTATAACTAAAATCATTTTCATAGAGCTAACGTACTTACACTATTTTTCAAAGAAATATATCTGCCACAATCAAAGCTGCATGAATTGCATGAAAGAATAGTTTGAAGAGGTAAACAATGAATGCTCATTGTGGCACAGTCGGCTGCCTGTGAATCAACAGAGGACCAATATTTGTGAAAATGTTACCCTTTTTCTATGAACGCAGTCGCACGAAAACCTTGTGATTTCCGGACCCAGGTACTGTAACGACGAAAGCTTCCCACCCATAACGAGCACGTTTGAACTGCTACTCCAAGAGCCATCTCTTTTTCAGCTTTGCTAACTCCTGATTTCACCTTTTTGTGCTCATCACGAGACTTAGCTGGTGGATTTCCTGGATAAAAAGAAAGCCATTCCATCTCTTCACACACCACCTGCAAAAAAAGATGATCAACTATATCAAAATTATCAGAAAAAGTGAATCGAAGAAGGAAAAAATCCCAGCAAAGGAATCCAAGGACCGACACCAAGTAGAAGGAAACAATATAAGACAGAACTTGGAATGAAAGTCACCTCTTGTTCAAAATTGAGAAGACAGGCACATCAATTTAATACTTAACAACGCCAATTAATACACATATAAGGGTCCAAGTTAAGAAAATTTAAACAGAAAAATAATTTTTTCACAATTCCATAGGTCATCTTCTCACCTCTACAAAAAGCTGATAAGAGGATACCCTGGCAAGTTGCGGGTAAAACAACACACTACCACCATCTAAATACCTGTAGGAACCAAAACACATAAACACTCATAAAGGTTATACATTCATCGCATCTTAATTCTAAACTGTCATCGACTTATTTCAAGAACAAAACTAAATGGCAAGTATTCGTGACTAAAGATAAGAAAAAATTACCTTAGAAGGCTTGCAAGTGACTCCTCGGAATCCCCTACCCCTCGGCTCGCTAAGTAGGCCCGAGTGCTTCTTCCCAAAGCAACAAAGAATCCAAACAGCCCCAAGTCCTTCTGTAGATCCTGCATGCCCTTTATGGGATAAGAAAAGATAGAATATAACCGCCCCAGAGATATCTGAACCAAACGCGCTACATATCTAACCCATCTTCATAAATGCAAATTACTAACGTGCCAAAGAGTCTGTGTCACTACGCCATGTTCGTTTAAAAGACGTAACCACACGACAGAAAAGATCCAACTCAGTGTATATTTTATCATTACAATCTGTCTGAAAAGATACATTAAGCACGGATTGAAGCAGATGAGCAAAGAGTATGACGGTTGCAGAAAATTTTACCTCAATACCGTCAGTCACTTGCAGCTTTGAATTTACACCTTCCCTAACTAAAGCTGCACACAGCAGCTGCTGTATGAGGTTGATCCAGAAGGTTCCTTCACTTCCATCGCCCTGCCAGATTCTTACGTCTGCTGCTCTAGGTCCAAAATTATCAAGAAACTGCCGCTTGAATCCTACGCTACACGAAAACATGTACACCTCTTCTATTGGCATACACTCAGGCAGCTTCAGCATTTGCCTGTTAATCTCCTCCGGAAGCAACAATGTAAATGGAGGACAAGACACCGCTGTCGCACCTAGCTTCGTAATGGCTGCACTGCTGCTGAGAGAAAGCATGAGAAGTGCCACATCACTTGCATTGCTTGGGCTTGTAGTAATCCCTTCCCATCCTCTGGCGAATGAAAGAGTGGTTTTGTGAGTAGAACAGGAGATGTCGATGAGTTACAACAAAAAAAATTAACCTACTATCATACGTGAAAGAACTGTGGAAAGCCTGAAGGGGTACCATAAATAGGCCTGATAGCTACTTGCTACTTCATACCAGATCACAGAAGAGCAGACGAAGACATAGTTCCTTCTTGACTTAGCAAGTGCGGCATAGAAAACTTAGCAAAAGGTTTAGAACACATGACAAGAGAATGCCAGATATCATAGGAAAAAATATCATGGATCTGCAACATGGATATTTCCAGCATGCGTTTTCAAGCACTGGGAGAAATGCATACGTAGATGTTACAGCAGTAAAACGCTTGTCTTTCTCCAGGACACTGACAAAGCTGGCCACTGCCTGAGGGTGCTGCTGGAGCCACAACCAATCATCAGCCGAGGGGTCCCTTGTAGACAACTCGAGTCGAATTGAGTCTCTAAGTGGCACAGATTGCCGCATTAGGCTGCACAAAATATAGCACCTCGAATTAGGGAATGAGCAGAATGAAGATGAAACAACAAGGCAAGAGAATATGAAGCAAGACATAGCCGACTAAAATTGCAATTCTGCTGGAGGTCCGAATCACATTTAATTTGTTAAACAGGCTAGGCCCGTTAGTAATCATCAATGCCTAACCAGATCATCTGTGTTTATCAAATATCGATAGCATGTCCTCCATGCAGGAACGCCTTAGTGGACAGCGCTAGAGGGAAATATTAGTCAGAAAGATTCTGACATTTTAGGGCAACAAAGCATGTAGCCATGAAGGACTTACCTACGCTGTACCAGCACATTGGCATCCCTATCCCGTCCTTCACCACGCGCTGCAATCTCTTGAACCGCTTGAAGGAGCGAATGTACAGCAGCCTGCGAATCAAGAAACAAGCAAATGTGGCTAATGAGATTGACAACATCCAAAATTCAGAGCTCTCTTGTTGAAGCGATCCTCGTAGAAGATACATATCTGTGGACTTCAAAACGCAATCTTCGATAGAAATCCGGAAAATCAAAAACTACATACAAAAGTATTATCATTTGACAAATGGCAACCTATCAGGCGAGCAATCCGCTCTGGCACATTTCCTACGCAACTGATGCAGCAAGAATATGAACCTTGACTCAACTGAGGTAGTTGAGCTTTAGCGTCAACTGGACCAAGACGAAGAAAATTAGCACTACATTAAATTGATCAATTGATCGTCAAGTAATTTCAAACACTTCTGTAAGTGAGTGATTGCCTGGTACGCGAGCGCCCTCATCCAGGCATTCTTGTCAATGCCGAGCCACTTCTGAGCAAACCAAGGACCGCGCGTAAGAGACTCCTGCTCCTCCATTGCGGATTGAAACACAGCAGCAGCCTCATGAAGCGCATGAACAAGGTTTTGCCCCTGCTCCCCGCTACCGCTCGGCTTCGCTTCATCTGGTCTTAATCCCTTCGCCTCTATCCAGCTATTCTCGTTCCTAACTACATTCCCATTTTCCGAGTTCCTATCTTCGAACGCTTTCGTGCACAAAACTCCAGCTCGCGCTGGAAACACCCTAAGTTTCTCAATCCTCGATACTCCGAAAAACTCAGAGCTCGCTTTCCAATTCTTATTAAACCCTGGCCGACTCCAAAAAGCAGCCTGACAATCCATTCCATGATGCCTTTTGCAACAACTCTCCAGCAGTAGCCGTCCCGGGACGCTGCTACACACAGCCGCCGAATGCATCATCGCCGCGACCGTAACAAAATCCTCCTTCCTGCCCGCTGATCACACATGGAGATGTCCAATTCTCCACACACCCCTACTCTGCCTGAAATTGTCCAACAGCGAACACGAACGGTGAACCTGGCTCCGAAAGTAGGTGCCAATACTCTCCACCACCGCCGTCACTCTAGTTCCTATCGAAAAATCTCAGGATAAGTTCGTGTAATAAAATTTCGGAATTCACACTTGGAACTTTGGAGAAAACAATCGCGAGAGCTGGCTATGGCGAAGTGTTGAAGGTCGTGTTGCAACGAAGCGATGAGCGAGCTTGGCAGCACCACGAGCGCAGCTGTTCGAGTTACCGCTTTTGCTTCTTCATCCTCATCACCGAGTGTCCAAATCCATTGCCACTGGTTTAGTTTATAATTATATCTGGATCCCTATCCTTCTTCCATAATCCATAGTGCAGGAATTTTCTTATTTCTCAAATTAATCCGATACATTTGAGGAGGATTGTCCTCTTATTGCATGTGTGACTAAAACAATACTATTTTTTATTTTGTGCAAGTTGAAATAGTATTGAATTTGACTCTGTACCTATTAGAACCTTTATTTTGGATGAAATCTTGTTTAACCCATTAAAGACTAGGTTGATGACTAGTTGATGATTTTATTTGAAAATGATAGCTTTTCATTAGTAGTCACTCTAGCTATTGATGAAAACATGTCATTTTCACCTAGATATTCATTTGCAATCATTGACCTAGTCCTTAATGGGTTAACCCCTTAAAGACTAACACAGTTTTGACAATGGAGGTTTTCAATGAATTGTAGCACTTTTTTTTTTTTTTTAAATTTTTGTTGACACAAGTGTGTTGAGGAAACACACTGCGAGGGGTTCCATCAAGAATAGAGGCTGATTTTAAGCCAGGAACGAACCTAGCGCCACCAGGTATCGAACCCGCAACCTACTTGTTGCAAGGATCCTCTACTCCATCATCTAGTAGTTTAAGGTCAATCCGGACCAAATTGTAGCACTTTGATATTTTTTGCATATAGATGTGAATAAATTTTTTAATTTTAATTGTACAAAAGTAAAGATTACTTTATCTAGTATGCTGGAATGAATTTTAGGAAATTTGGACCGTTAGATCTTTAGATTATAACAATTCTGGATGATTAACTTCATAGGCCTAAACTGCAAGTTTTAGAGAAAAAAATTAATAAAAAGATGAATAAATGTTTTTTACCCCCCCCCAAAAAAAAATTTGGAATCTAAAGCAAATGTTGTATTTTTTTAATTTGAAAATTTGAAGGAAAAAAAATCTCTCAAATTTGTACACATTTTCAAACATAAAGACTAGAAAGTCAATTCCAAGCAAATTGGATCCTATAAAGTTCTTAAAAATTTATATATGGATAAATTTTCGAAATTTTACAACAAATGTTATTATCGTATTGTTTGGAATATCTTAAAAAAATTTGAAATCATTTTCATTATTTTGTATCATTAATTACACTTGATTGAACTTTTTATTCAAAAAATTGTTAAAAATAAGAATTTGAATTTTTTTTCAAATTTTGTTTGTTTGTGTGGATTATAGAATAAAATCGTGTAAGAAAATGGTTTTTTTCCATCTCTAATATTCTTTTCATGAAAAAACATTATACTTGCTCTCTTTTCCTATTAGACTACATTTCATAAATGAATTTTTAACTACTTCTAACATTCAAAATTAGATAATCAGAAAAATGCAAAAAATATGAAAACTTCTTTTTGTACAAGATCTTAGTTTCCAAAATATTGAGATTTGTTTCACCCTTCTAAGAAATTGCCATTGAAAACTTTGGAAAGGACACATTGTGTCTTCTTAGTCCTTGAGGGGCTAACCCCTAAAGTCCCAAAGTCCCTACAAGTAATTCTTGGGATTTCTATTAGGCTTGTGTATTCTCAATTTTTGACATGCTTTATTGAAACTTTTCTTGAACATCGGAAGCAAACTAACTTTTAGGCAATATAATTTTTTTTTCAATCATTGCTCAAGAGCAAAAGTTGTACCATCCTAAGTCTAAAAAACAAGGCAAGGGGTAGCCTAAAAATAATCACAAAAAGTTGGGAAATTTTTAATTTTTAGTTCTATACTTAAAAATTATACTATGTCTAAATTTGGAGCTTTGATTCATTCTATCTTCTTTTTCAATCAATCTATGCATTTCTTTGAAAAAAATAACTCATGGAATTCATTTTTGGATGCAATTTATGCAATTTCTCCAAAAGAAACTATCAGATAGGGTTAAGTTTATTAATTAGAACCATTGCACCATTTGGACTATTGTATTCCAATTTCACCTTAGAGCTATTAATGGTTTAGTTTTTCATTCAAATTTTAAAGCCCCTTCTACTTAAAGTTTTTTAGTAATTGTTAAGTGTGTATTTTTTGAATTTTTTTTCATAGATTTTCAACTCAATTATTCAACCAAAAAAAATCAAAATTAGTAGTTCAAAATTTTAAATCAAGAAGATTTAAAGCCAAAAAATGCAATCAAGCAAAGTATTAGAAAACTTAAGTTGTTTTGTTGACTTCAAATGCAAATTTCTTACAAGCTATGTAGTCAAAGTTTCTAAAATTTCTTCCATACATTCTTGTACTAGTCTAGTGTAAGATTCTTTGGTTCATTTTGCAAAAGTATTTTTCTAAGAGGTTTAGCTCTTTGAAATAGAAATGACAATTTTGAGTATTTTTTGATTGAAAAAGGCCTTGGAACTTTAGGAGTTAAACTCATAAATTTCTAACCTCTTTGACTTCATCCCTCTAAAATTTGGCAAGTGCTATAAAGTAAACAAGAATCACACTGGTTCAAAATAAATATGCCAATACTAATATTCTCTATTACAATGAGGACAAATCATCATAGCCACTCTTATTTGGGGTTAAGTATCAGTAGCTTTTGATAAACTTTTCAACCTATACAAATTTTTAAGAAGGAAATGCAATTCCATAGCCAAATTTAAACAAAAATATGTTGTAAGTTATTAAAACTTGAATCATACCTATTGTACCAAAATAACAAAAGTATTTACATAATTTTTTTTTGAATTAGTTACCTCAACCAAATTCTTACAATCATAATATAAATAAGGGAAAATAGAATAAAATAAATAGAAAAGTTTGCATTTAGTCTTTTATTGGAGTTTGATTCATTTGTTGTCCAAAGAAATAAAAATAATAAAGATGCATTTTTCAAAAAAATTGATACAATAGAAAATTTATAATATAGAAGCCTTTGTAAACCAAAATAAATTATTTAGTCTTATAGAAATGTTTTCTTATCAATTCAATTGGTTTCATATTAATATTATTCAATAAGATTTTTCACCATGCTTTAGAAAAACAATGGTAGAGTATTATAATATTGTCAAAGGTTGATGATTCAAAATAAATTAATAGAGAAAAAAAACAAGCTTCATGCAAGACATACTAATGCCACTTGTAGATGTTGTTTTGATTGTAATATTCTGAAGTGATTTCAATGTGGTTATTTAGGAATAAAAGTGTTTGCATTGTACTACATTTAGGATTATATTATTATTATTAACTTCTAATCACTATTGTATTTTTATTTTAGATTAAAAATTTCTTCAAAGTATTTGTAATTTTGTATCCATAGCAAGTCTAAAATCATCTATATAATTATATTAATTAACAAATCTAATTGTAGGATCCTTCAGTTAACTTGTTGAAGTTTGCCTTGCTAAAATTTCATAGCAAAAAACATTACCAATTGCAAAATCATGATGCTTCAATTTCAAAAGAAGTATTTTAATTATTTTCAAATAAATAGATTTCATCTTTCAAATTCTAATCCTAAAATGTGAATGTCCTACATTACTTGCATCTCTCTACAATATACTAAAGAAATAATTTGGGACTATGTATAAGACAATATTTAACAAAAGAACATTTCATATTCATGCTTGAAAAAATAATTAGTAGAGATAAAGTGTAATTGGAAATACTTAATTGTATTTTGGAAATCTACAATTCCAATGGACATGGCATAAGATTAATTGCACCTATTTTAAAATTATTGTAGCTTTATTTTATTCTTATGTTAACGGGGGTTCAAATCCTTCTTTCTCCATAATTTTGATTTAAATAATGAAAAAAAAATTGTAAAAATAAAAATTTGTTTTTTTATTTTATTTTAATTTACAATCTATTCTATTCTATTTCTAGTAATGATCCCGGAGATTACATTATGTATTTGTATGTATTGGAGTAGGTCTTGTCTCCATCTAATCTATGTGTAGATATTGAAATTGAATCTTCTTTCTTGTTTTATTGCCCATAGACTAGTTCATAGCATTTTAATATATTCTCCAAGCATCTATAGTAGTATGTTATTTTGAACAATTTTAGTTTTGTTTTCTACTTTGCTATAAATTCAAAACTACAAAAAATTACTTTTTATTCCAAATAGAGGGTGTAGTTGGTTGTATGCTCTTGTTGAATTTTTGTTAGGATTTTTATTTTTTTTCCGTACAAACTATATTGTTGTACTATTGTAGAGTATTGAAGTCATTTTTACATTCAAGATTCCATGATGAGCAATTCACAAATGATTTCCTAAAACTCTTAACACTCATTTTCATTTTTACAATGGTGTATTTTAGAGAGGAAGGGTGAATGCTCTTCACTATTTGCCATACACTTGTCTAGTAAAGCAATGTTGCTCTATCTAGACTATATTAATAAAGCTCTTTTTTAATTTTGAAGTGGAAACTCCATCAAATAGTCAACACAATCTTTGTTCACATCTTTTATTGCATTGAATTCTAGTCCATTGATTAAACATAATAGAAGTTTGAAGAGACTAAGAAGTGTCCATATATTGCTTTTGAAACAATTATCTACAACGGGTTTTTAACTAAGTAATGCACCATGATTGTAGCAATGTCATCTATAAGTTGCTCATTTACAATTGTCTATAATGAATATACATTGGATATACAAAAAATAATTATACAATGGATATACAATATATGCACATCTTAGTCCCAATTAAACATTTATGTATACCAATGACTTTATAAGGTGTCACATAAATTTATAAAAGAATCTTTTGGATATCAAAAACACAAGTACTTTAAGATGCCATCAATACACTAGTCAGATCTAACTTATGATTTTGGAGTACCTTGGGGTACCATCATTTTTAATAAAATCAAAGAATTTTTTTTAGTTTTAGAGGATAGCACTAGAAAGTAAATGCTAATAGTTAGCAATTATAAAGAGGCTAATACTTATCCTACATTCCTACTTGGTTGTAGAGGAGTATATATATTTTTATTTAATTATCTTGAAATGAACATCATTCTATATAGACTACACCTTAATTTTAGTCGTTGCAGTTCATAAATCCTATTGTTTTTTGTGTATGAAATTGAATGTGCAAATTGAAGTATTGTTCTAGATTAATTTTTAGGATTATTTTGAGTTTGGAAGAAATGATGAACATGCTTGTATGCAATTTGTCCAAAACAAATCATGATAAGTGGCTTTGAACAAATGTTCAATACCAAAGAAACAATGTATTTTGCACGTCCACTTAGTACCACAAAATCTATGCATAGATGCAAATGAAAAAATAGCATGTGTACTTAAATTTCCATACATCTAAATCTATTTCATTGAAAGGAGAGTTGAAGTTGAGAATTTGCAAGATGAAGGGAGATTTTCCAAAAATTGAAGAAGTGATGAACACATTGTTTGGAGTTGAATGTGTTAGATCTCAAGTACCACATTTGGAAGAAAAAAAATCCTTTGGAAGTACAAAAAAAAATTGGATCTATTTATTTGAAATTCAAGAGAGTCATATAGATTGGACAAAATCAAATTTTTTCAACCTCCTATTTGAATATGTTCTATTACAACTTTTATAGAGTGTTTGACAGCATGAGAAAACATCTTGCGGCAAATAATCCCTACATGTTCTAATTGCATATGAAAGCAACTACAACACATCAAAATAGAACATTGTAAAGATCAACTACAAATCAATCTAAGAATGTCAAGCTCAACTATTAATAATAGATGTCAAACATTGAGTGCACTATTAGAATTATAAAGAATGGTGGGAAACTTGAACTCCAACATGTCATGGGAGATAGGAAAATTATGGAAGTTATAAAGAGGGTGGTTGTAGACTTTTGGTTTTGTGGGAATGACATTGAATGATGTGTAAAAAGAATGAAGTGCCAATGAGTCATTTATTGGTCCAAGGTGCCACAAATACATGGCTTGTTTTGACAAGTACCTCAAAATGCTAATTTGTCATATTTTTCCACAATTAGAATTTTAGCCCACTCAGTCAAGATTCAATTTTGAACAATTTTTGGATGACTTTACTACAATAGATGCATGGCAAGTATATGTACATGTGGGGATTTTTTGTAATTGATTAGCAATTCATTTTGGAGTTTTTAAGGTCTTTAAGTTCTATATAAGACTTCTTTTGTGTTGTGAATTTTTGTCATTTTTAGACTTTGGCCTAAGATTCATTCACAAGATAGTCTAATCTGCTAACTATTCTTGAGATTATCATAGCAGAAAGACGGAACTATGTTTCATCTTCCCTTTTTTCACTAAGGAAAGGGCTCATAAATTGTGCAAGCTTTTGCACTTGTCTACTAGGAGGCTCTGAAATGGATAGTTGATTGTGAGAAATGAATTGTGGATTAAGGTAGATACACTAAAAAGCGCACCATTCCTAAAAGCACCATCTACAATTAATGTACATTTCTAAAATCAATGATGTTTGTAGGTTAAAGATGGCGCTTTTAGAAATGAACTTTGATCTTTAATAACTTTTGTATATTGTATCCAAATGCTACGTTCTTTGGTAGGTTGGAACGTGCTTTCACTTGCCAACAAGAATATATGAAAATATGAATAGCCTAATAATAGTCATTAGGCACAATATGAATAAGTGGCGCTTTTAGGTGTACCCACTTTACATTGAAGCAATTGAATAGATGGTTTCAAAATCCCAATGGATTCATTCCTAACTAAGCTTTTAGGTGTACTCACTTTACATTGAAGCAATTGAATGGATGGTTTCAAAATCCCAATGGATTCATTCCTAACTAAGTAGAAGGTGTCTACTGATTATATTCAAAATAAGAATTGGCTCATAACATTCAATAGCATTGGTTGGCATTGCCTTGGGATGGTGTAGAATATTCGATACCCCAATAGTGTTTCATTAATAACTACTGAAGGAAGTCAATAGGTGGAGGATGGAGAGGCTGTCGGGGTGTAGAATATGTCACACCCTTCAAAGTAGAAAGAAAGTAGTGCTACAACATGCTATTGAATGTTATGTTGTTGAACCACCTTCTTTCAAGTGTTAAAAATCTAAAATAATGACTTGTATTAGATTCTTCATCTATTTCACCTTGAGTGAAAAATACATTAAAAATATATTCCTTTTCCTTTTGGCTTGATCCTTTTTTTGTTTTGTTTCCTCATTTGTGTCTAGCCTGAGTGGGCTTAGCTATTCTTTTGTGTTCTGAATTTTTTTTAATACAATGGGTTCCCATTTGTTCAAAAAAAAATACATTAAAAATATTCCCATCTCAAGAAATACATGGAAAAGGTCATAAGGCAGACAAGCTCTTAACCCTAGAATGTCTGGATCCATATCTGAAATTGGCTACTTTGGAAAAATCATTATAAAGTATTATTTATTGGATTATTTTGGACTTGATGTACAAATAAAAGTTCTAGATTATGAATTTCAGATTCAATCTGTACAGTTAGATTCACCAATGCTATCATCAATTTTTTTTTATAAATTTTGAAAAAGAAAATTTTGAATATCTTCTGAATTCAATTACAAGCAAAATATTATCATTTTCTGAGTGAAACTTGTTGGAATGGATTTGAAATGAGGTTCTCTTCATATGCTGAATTTTTGAAATTTTTTTGTTCTTTTAATCTATGACCTCATTTTTGCAAACCCAATCCTGAACTAAAATCATTGCAATTTTTGGCTTCACAAACTTCCACATTTGTAATTTTAGAAAAATATAAACTCTAGTAACACCAAATCCATCCGACAGATAGGACAAAAACTTGATGAAGTATCACCACAAATTAGATGACTTTCATCCAATCTGTAATGAGAAAGAAAACTGAGGTTCATTCTGTACATCGTCCAGAAATTGGACGTCGGCGCGCTTAGGGGTTAAATGAGCGGTTTATGAGCCTCTTACCTTAACTGCAGCAAGCTACTCATTTATCATAAAAGCACTAGCCCATTTCATTTTTCATTGATTTTATGTGAACATATACAAAAGTATATGATCTAATTTAGAGACAAACATGCGATACAGTACAAAGTAATTGTGATGCAACATAATTGTTCATCCACACCTAAGAAGGATTTCAGAGTATTATACTGCTGCATAAGCAATTCGATAGATCTCCAACTTTTTGTCACTCCTATGCTTTTCTACTGTTTTGTCAACATTAAAATTCAAACGAGCAGTAAATAAGAACTCTAAACATGGCCAATCATCACCAAGTCTCAGACATTACCGCTGAGCGGATTCCTATGAAAAGGATTGAATTAATACACCTTGTTTCTCACGTCCTGGTGAACAAATTGCCTGTCATTACATATTAACAAAGTGGTTGATAATAAGAAATCTACTGGGTGACTTCACAACACTCCTGATTTAGTACAAAAAATAATGAAACATTCTCCTAAAAGTTGTTCATTCGAGTTAATTGCTAAAGTAGAGGATCTAGTATTGACTAACCCCTATTACTGGCAGCAATTCATCTTTTCTAATACACTTGGTTGACCTTCAATTAATTAGTCGAGTGTAACCATTACATGACTAATGTCTATGACCAGAGATCTCTAAATGGAAATGAGGTTGATTACTATCCTGTCAATAGTGGTCTACAACCTCCCAATTTCAACGATTGCATAAAATATTTATACATAATGATAAAAATCTGAACAAATTTGACTCTTGTATGCAACACGATCCCCCCGCACCCCAATATTGATATTTCAGTTCATATGTATTGATCAAAATGCTTAAAGCGATGCAATTATTATTGTTGTCATTCAACACAAAAACTTCAAGATTATATTTCAGACTGCACTCAAACTCTCAAATGGCATGTTTTTAGGGGACAAAGGGCTCCAAATAGCTTGTATTCACAACTTGACATCTGGAAGTTGTCCAATTAGATGTGGACACAACATCACAGATTACTAACATATATATACAGAGAGCTACTACAAAGCTTCGTTAAAGAGGTTCAAGTGTAATTACCTTGAAATTCTTAGTCTCAGGAGCAGAATCAAAAAGAAACCGGTAAAGCTCAGAGTAAGCGGGTCGGTGCTCCTCGTCCTGTCTTGTCACAAGCTCTGCAAAAGCATGCTTGTTTCGAAGTGCAGAGGCTATATCAGCTCCAGAGTTCTGCTGTTGCTCATGCCAGGGCCACAAAGTCAAATGAGCCAAACTAGCGGACTGTGAAAAGATAAAAAGCAATTCTGTAAAATACGGGTGAAAAAACTATTTCAGACGATAACAAAACCTCTCCACCAGTTGAGGAACTCCGTTTGCAAACTTCATGGACACCAAGAGCTGCCAGTTCAGAATGGAATAACAATTTGGTTGTAAAAAGCAAACATAAAAAAACAAGTCAAAGCCCAGCCCTTGCTTCATATGAGGTCTCACCTGTGGGTTTTGGGTGGCAAGGCCTTTATCTGGACTCCCAAATCTGGTGATCAGGATGGCCTGGGGAGACAAACTGAGCAACCCCACGAGGGCCTCCTCCCCAAGCAACTCATCCACAAACTGGTTCCACATGGTAGTCGTGCTGAAGCTCTCCGGCCAAGCAGCGTGCAATTCTTGCATTAACCTCCAGAGGTTGCGTTGCAAGATCTTCTCTTCACCGTACCGGAGGTCCATCACCTTCCCATGCGCACGGAGACGCAGAGCTCTCTGATGCCGAGCAGAAAGTGAAGTGGCCGAGAGCTTCTCAGCGATCCCCTCCCGAACTTGGTCATGGAAATGCCGCAGGTAGATGCTTTGCAGGGGGGGCAGAACTAGAGCATCTTGCTCTTCTTCTCTATTCCTTGCCTCCCGCATTTGGTGCTCTTGGAGGGGGATATTGGACTCCAGCAGTTTGATCTTCTCCGTGAGGTCCCACACATTGAACTTCAGGAGCTGCGTCTTGCGTGTCGCTAGGAGGAACTTATTTTGCAGGGCTTCCACCTTGTCCAGAATCTCAAAACCTTCAGTGATGTGCTCCTCATCCAGGACTTTTTCCAGTTCAGCAGGATCGTCACGTAGATCCTCTCCACATATTAGAGTGGCTAGATCTGCATCCACCAGAGCATTGACGAAATTCTCCACTTTGTGAGGCTCCTCCACATGCTCGGCAACTTGCTGTCGAATGTGTTTCAGGTTAATTTTTTCATGGTCGGTGGTAAAGATAGACTCCACGGTACATCCATTAAGATAGCACGCCAGGTCCAACGGAGGAATCAACTCTTCAGTTCGCCTTCCTTCAACAGGGTCCAGGTGCAACATTGTCGATTGACTGTACTCCTCCATCGTTGACACTGACTTCGAGGAATCATCCCCAGATACTGCACTGGTCCTACACCCCCTCTACTATAAACTTGTAGATATTCACAAGCAAATACCAAGAAAATTTCCGCTATAGTCAAGGTTCAGTATTGCGTCCGACAAGTGCACAACTGGTGATCAGAATTGGCTGCTCGTCACACCTTGCGCTTCCTGTTTTGAACCTATTTTCTCCTTCCCAATACTTGATTTCCAAAATTCTTTCATTCCTTTGTATTCAAGCAAGCCAAGTGTATTCCACTTACTGGAATGAAGCGTCTTTTGCTTCTCTTCACGAAGTTGTTCTGCACTCCTTCCAGCAATCTCACCATCTCCAAGCCATTGTAATTAAGAACATGAAACTCACATGAAGTTCAGATACCCTAACCTCATAGAACATCACATCACATAAATGCCATCAGTGAATAGCAATGCCAATAAACTAATAATGTGATGAACCCGTCCAATGCAAGACGGCTTCGTACCCCCCAAAGCGCCTGATCATCCGCAACAGCAACTCGAACCTTTATATTAGAGGAAAAATGTAAGATCATTCTGACCTCCTCAACATACTATTAAAGCACTAAACCACCGAATTAATCCAGGTAACCTCTCTTCTAATCCATAACTTTTATCTGCAAAATCATTAAGGACATTTTGTGTCCTTACCTAGTCTAAAACACAAACCAAGGAAATCTGAAAATGCTTGCAACATCTTCCTCAGCTTTCACGCACTCACTAGAAACTTCATGACATAATTAGACCACTACAGCAACAAAAAGAACCCTCAGATGTCTCTAGTCTATCTGCAAATCCCTGAAGAATTTTGGATGTAGATAGTTTCCAGGATCCTGAGAAAGCTCTAAACGGTAGTCTCGATAGGTTCCCTCTTATGCCTTTGGTATCAAGGGTACTCTTGCTTAGTCGTCAGAAGACTCATGAGCAGAGGAAAACTCGTAAAGCATGTGCGCCCCGCCTTGTCGCACTAATATGGCTTGCTATACGTCATCAGCAATCCAACCAGACAAAAAAAAAAGAACCAGCTTTGTTGAACAGCACGAACTCATGACACTTTAATGGCCGAAGCTCCCTTAGAAGATGTCAGAGTTTGTGCAGGTGCAGGGTCTTGAAAGTCCTCCTGCAACATACAGATGTTGAAAATGTCAAGGTTTACCTTCATTTTTATCAATGGAAACAATCATGGCAGGGGCTGTCTTAAGAAATGTTGAACCAGCCATTTTAATAATCTTGTGACAGAATCCAATTTTCAAAAACACTGAGCAAATTGAAATCATTAGAAACTCACCGGATTGTAAACCACGGTTATGTACAGGGAGCAGCTAGGACAGCGCGCAATTTCTTCGCCGATTTTGAGGTCAGCCTGCAATATGCAACAAATTTAGCAGAAATCGAAAGAACGTCAAAGATCACCGAAACTCACAACGTCATGATAATTCAGAATCTCCCAGGACAGTGGATTATTAAGTCCAATTATAGCTACATGACACCTTCGAGGCTCGTAGCAATCCCTTGAAACGATTCTGTGATTATCAAGTCTCAGTACCCAAAGATTCCGCCAATAATACGACCAACACTTGGAATCGCTAGTCAAAAAGTGGCAGCAACTTGCTACAGTTAATCAAATCGCAACTGAATTGTTGAAACCTAAATTAGGGTTTGGACGAGGACGAAACCTAAACCCTTGATAACCGAAAGATTTAACTGATGTGGCAAAAGTCGAATCACCGACGTTCACGATACTTCAGAATCTCCTAAAAAGAGTGTATTGCTAGGTCCAATCGTCGCGAACCACTACACGGCACTCAGAGGCTCCAAACAATCGTGGAAACGTTATCAAACCCTAGTTCCAAAATATTCCGTATTATAACACAGGCAACACTTGGAATCGCTCATGTGCAAGCAGCAACGATTTTCTTACGCTTAATCAAATCGCAACTAAATTGATGAACCCTAAATTTAGTTTGGGTATAGGCACCAAAATTAGGGTTTGTCGAGACGGAAACCTAACCCCTGAATACTAAGCCGGAAATGTTCAACGAGCCACGGAAACATACCTTGGTAATCTGGAAGAGGTCGCCGCAGGGACAGGGATAAGTGAAAGCTTGAATCTCTTCGTTCCACTCCATATCTTCGATTTCCACGTCGTCATACGACATGGTGACCCCAAATCGACTGGAAGCTACAATTCAAGACACCAAATCAACTGCTCTTCTCCCTCGCGAAACAACGACGTGCCAACGCAAAAACAATTGGAGATGATTGTTGGCTGGCTGACAGGCTGGTGCGAGGCTCTCAAATAGTCTCGAACACCTACCTCGGCGTCGGGCGTCGCGCGTCGAACTCAGCTTACTAGACTCGAGGCAACTCCATTTGAGCTGGATACTTCTTAGTTTATAGCAGACTGGCGACCTTTTACTTTTAGGATCCCCCAATACCCCAAAGCCAAGATATCAGAAAAAAGTTCCTTTGAAAACGTCGAAAATGAGTTTCCACGTTAGATTTCGAAACACTCTAAACCAATCACCACTTAACGTGTAACTCTTCATTAACCCAAGAAAATCTTTTATTTATGCCAGATGTATCTGACGGAAGATCCTTCACGTAGGGTCCCATACTCCCATGCTCCCATCCATAAATTGCAGCGGCTTCGCTCAGGTCAAATTAACCCCTCAGCGCCTGCGGCGCCATTCTGTGCCTTAGAGCATCCCCAACGCATGGCTCAGAATTAGACTCATAATCGGGTCTTTGGAGGGCTCTCCAACTCTGGCCGGGCCAGGTGTTATTCATCTGCCCCACTGCTGAACAGTGCAAGCAGCCCTCCAAAAGAGAATTTAAAAAAAAAATCAAGTTTTCCAATTTTTGTGCTTTCATTTTGAAGCCAAAGAACATTGGCTTTTTTTTAAATTCTTTGAGATCTCACTCTCTTTGCTTGAGGACATCTCTAAGTAATTTGAAAATGCAATAGAACTAGGCTCCTTATATCCCCATGGGGTGGAGGGAGGTGGTCCAACCCATGTGGGATATAAGGATTTGAACTAATTTGAACTAAGAATTCAAATTTTTAATTTTGAAAATTTTTAATTTAAATTTTCAAAATTAAAAATTTGAATTCTTAGTTCAAATTAGTTCAAATCCTTATATCCCACATGGGTTGGACCACCTCCCTCCAGCCCATGGGAATATAAGGAGCCTTGTTCCATTGAAAACTCACTTCTTCTTACAACCACATGAAGTGGAAGTAGGAAGGCATGAGATTCCATGGGAAGTGGAGCTCACTACATCCTCTTGAGGTGTGAGAGGAATCCCAATCCATGTGGGACTCCTCTCTCTACCTCAAGAGGATATAGTGAGCTCTATTTTTTGTGAAAAACTCAAGCCAAGATGGAAAATGAATTCCATGAAATTGCTTGTAAGCATTTCATATTTTAAAAAAATTGAAATTGGATGGTCAGTTGGGGTTTGCACTTCAACATCGGGGCCAAAAGAATAGTCAAACTCCCTTCCGGGCCCTGGCTTGAACCCACAAATTTCCCGTCTGCTCAATAAATTAAGCCGTGCTCAGCCATATTTTAAGTTTTATTTTGCGTCCGGTGGGGTACAGACAGTTGGCTGACTCGGCGAAATGCCCAGTTTGAGTCATATTTTGAGCTGCGTTGGGGATGCTCTTACAAGTGACTTCTCCACGCCACCAGAAGGCTTGAACAATAGTTTTTTCATCCATTTTTTTTCCAATGACTTTTCATGTTGAGTTATAAAGAGTGTCCAAATGAATTTTTAATGTAATTGATGTTTCTTTTCATGTAGTTGAGAAGTAATTAAGAAAAACGGATGGCAAAATTTGTCATTTAAGTGTATATTGAGAAATTGAGTAAATCTGAAATTTTTCCTTGAAAACAATATTTTTTGAATTTGAGCCCAACTAAAGAAATGGAGGTTATGTACTCTAGTTTCTTCTCCAAATGAAAATTTGGAAAAATTCGTCAAACTGAATATTTTCTTCAGTTTGAACTTTTGCTGTATTTTTAATGTCGACTACATTCTAATTATAGATGTACACGGCAAATTAGTTTATACCATGATGATTTCCACTGTATTTTTCACATATGGTGAAATTTTCAGATTTTTTGAGAATATTTTCTATTTTCTATGATTTTTTCTTCAATTTCTCTTCAAAAAAATTCAGAAAATACAATTTTCCTCAAAAAAATCTGAAATTTCTGTGAAGTACAGAGGACAAGCAATTTCCTCTCTGAAAAATAAAAATAAAAATTTCCATACACATCTAGTTACAAAATGGTAACAAACGGAGTGATAGAGAGTGCAGCCTGAAACCAGTGGTCGTAGGCCCGGCCAAACAACCAAGCACCCTCAAGTTTCAGGAAGGGCTCCCTTCATTGGGGCCCTTTAAGGCATTGACGGACCAGATGGAAGGACAAGTTGCTTGGGCCAATGTGGTAAATCTCATTTTACTAGGGGTTGACAAGGGTTTGGGGTTTATATTTGTGTTGGGTTTTTTTGGTATGTTTAGGGTTCCACTTGCTAATTTAGGGTCTCTGATTCTGAATCTGAATTTTGAATTTGAAAAATCTCATTTTACTAGGGGCTGACAAGGGTTTGGGGTTTATATTTGTGTTGGGTTTTTTTGGTATGTTTAGGGTTCCCCTTGCTAATTCAGGGTCTCTGATTCTGAATCTGAATTCTGAATTTGAAAAATCTCATTTTACTAGGTGTTGACGAGGGTTTGGGGTTTATATTTGTGTTGGGTTTTTTTGGTATGTGTAGGGTACCCCTTGCTAATTTCGGGTCTCTGATTCTGAATCTGAATTCTGAATTTGAAAAAAATAAAAAATTTCAGCATTTTCCTTGAGGGTTTTGATAGTATTATTCAATGTGCTCCCCCAAATCGTATCATGTCACGCCCTTGCATCTGGTCCGTCAATGCACTGAAGTGCCCCGATGAAGGGAGCCCTTCCTGCAACTCGAGGAACTCGAGGCTGGCTGGAGACGAGGTAGGCCCGGCGTTTCAGGGTTAATATCTACCGTTAATCCAACTGTCATCTATCTCGGATCAGCCCTGCGGAGAAATTTTTGTGGGCGCCCACAGACTAAGTTATGCTGGGCTGCCTGCTGTTACTTGCTTCGACTATCAGTTTAGTGGCATGGACGTTGCCTCCGAATAATTTGCCGAGAGCAGAATCCACGGCACTCCACACTCCACCGTTGTAACCGAGGCCTAATTTCTTCAACGTCTTTGCTTGCTTCAACTCTTTGCTAACATACATTTCATTTTCATTTTTCATTATGGCGATGTCGGACGCGCCTTCGGTCGAAACGCTCACCTGGCTCACGCAGGCGCTCTCTGGCGTGAATTCCCTTCGTGGCGTGGAACTCGACACCCGCCATGTGCTGCTGCACCAGTTCCATGCTATGTGCATGGTGTTGTTGTGGATCCTGTCGTACGCCGCCAAGATCCTCCTGGCGCTCTTGCCCTCGCTCGTGCCCGTGCCAATCTTGACCGCCTCGTTGAAGACACTGAGCACTCTCGCGGAGTTTTACGATTCCAGTGCAGTTTCGGGGACGAAGGAGGAGGCGGAGATGCAGATCGCAGATTTCTCGAAAAGCCTAGTTGCAAGAGCGCTCACTCAGGTCTGAGGTTTGAATAGTTGTTGAAGGTGATGATTGCAGGAATTTGAAGGATATTTAGGAGGCTTGAATGGTTGGAGTTTTGTGGAGTAATTCTGCTTGGTGAGTGTTTGTTTGTTTAGGTTTTGGCTTTGGTGAATGACGTGCCGGCGTCCTCCAATAAATATGAATTCTTGCAAGAGCTAGCTGATCGAGTGATAGAAGATAACAGAGTGGAGGGCGTGAAATTTAATGCTGTCAACCAAGCTGCTTTGAGGAGAGGGTTTTCCCGGACGATCAACCTCCTGGGGCAGTCGCTGGAGAGTCGCCAGCAGCGTGGCTCGTTTTGGGGGTAAGCTTGGGGCTTTGGCCTCTTCGATTTCTTCAAATTCCATGTTTATGAGGGAGTGTCTTCGGATTAGGTTACGTTTTCACGCCTTCTGTGAGATTTGAATGGGTTGATTGATTCTTCCATGTGAGCATGGAATCACCTTCCTTGAATCATTACTTCCAGGGTTGTAGGTCATGTTCTTCAGCTGAGTTATGCAAGTTTTTTTCTCTTTGTTAGGGTGATTTCAAATCGAGCCAAGATCATCTTCAAGTAGGAGGTGGATGACAATCTTAAGACACTCCCTTGCATTTATTACGCATTTCAAGTAACAAATGACCTGGATGACCCTTCTACAGTAGCACCTTTGAAATGCGTTTCATGTTTGCTGAAGCAACGTTGAATGTGATGCAGTCGAGTAGTGAGGAAGTCCAGCGGTTTGTTACCAAGTGTGGCTCTTCTGGGACCGTTTCTCAAAATCCGATCACTTATTGGAAGCATTCTGTCCCCATTGAGTATATTACGGATCGCGAGGTCCAACCCCTGTGAAGAAAATCATCTTACGAACTTCACGGACACAGACATAGCCGAGAAATTTGCTAAGGAGCTTCTTTGGATGGCGAAGAAGATGCAAAGCTGTGGCGTAATGGAGGAGGCCGTCCAACAATGGAGTTCGGTGCCAGCTCTGGCGGAGCTTTCTCTGTACGCTTCTCCTAAGGTCCAAAAGTCTCTTGTTCGACTTTCGGGTATGTTTCTCTTCTTGCACTTATTCTAGTAGTAATGCATTTTCAATTTGAATGTAAGCGGAGTTTTTTCCCCTCGTTCCTTCTTATTAAGCCACCTTGAAGTTCGTCGTATGGGACCTTTTATTTATTCGATGTTATTTACTTTTTGACCAGCAGATGCATTGTTCTTCACTGGTCCTGATGACACTAAACTTGATCCCGTTTGAATTGTATTTTTCACGATATCAACGATTGAATTGGTCAATTTCAAACCACGAATCCTTGAGCCTTTAGTGGTAGGGCTACGCTTTTCTTGTTATGAGATTGTACTGGTGTACCTGGCGCACCACGTCGTATTGACCAGGGTTTTGTTGTTTTCGCAGCACTGCTTTGTAATGGTTTGGTCGAAAACACGACCATACCACAAGAAGTATGCCTCCAGTTGGTGCTGCTATGGTTACCTCTGCTATGCAATGCAACTCACGGAGGCGACGGTCCCATATTCAGCACTGAAGAGAAAAAAGATGCGGAGAAGCAGTTGGAACGACTAGTTGCAACTTTATCACTGACGGATCAGGAGCAGGTGTTGTCCACATGGTTGCAAGAATATGCTTTGTCTCAGTCTGATTTTCCGAACTTGCAAAAATGCTACAATAACTGGTATTTTTCCATGCGAAAGTTGGAGGTTGGCATGGCAAAGATCATGAATGCATGATTCAAAGAAACTGAAGCTCTTTAGTGGCAAAGACAGACGCCGAGGGTGAATTTCAGTTGATGTATATTATTTGATTACGGTAGATCATCTGAAATGATCTAAACCAAGCATTTGGTTCATCTCCGTATTTATTCAGCAGTCGGTTCAGAAACTATGAAGGTGTGGTTAATGGATTCCTGGAGCTTCTGCCTGGCAATCCTGAGCATCTTCTGGCTGGCCATCACCAGAATGCAACAGGAAAGATTGGACTTTCTGTTCTGTGGTGTAGCTTGGAGGCTTGGATTCCAAGTACACAATTTTCCAGGGGAGGCGAAGCTTAGAATTGAGTTGCATAGGATTTAGCTATCCTTCATTCGATATTCTTATGAGCACTTCCGCTCGTCTTATATTTGTACTGTACTTGACATCTATAACTTTAGATCTGTGCTTTTGGTACTTGTAAATATATTGAAGGCAAATTCATATTGTAAATTATATTGCAATGATGTTTTAGATTCCTTTGTAAATGATGAGAATTAACTTCACTTTCTCTTCAAAATTACAATAATTTAAAATATTCACCAAAAATGGATGTATGGAAGACTTGTGATTGCATGTATGAAAAATTGAAGACACCTGCTTACATGTCTGAAAAATAAAATAAAATGTAAATTGGAGCTTGTGATAGCCTAATCTTTCAAGTACTAAGAATTCATGATATTATGTTTTGGACTTTGATTGATTATATTCTAGAATGTTTAATCTTGGAGGAAAATTTTATTACATAGTACATCATTAGCTTGAGTGAAAAACATTGCATGCATTGGTCTACAAAAGAAATTATTAAAAGAAATTAAAATCTTGATATAAACTCTTCAAGAATTGTTTAACCCCTAAAGTCCCAAGTGTTGTTTTTTGAAATCATAGATTTTTGGGTAGGTTGTAATTCTCATTTTTGGAAGTATTTGGGACTGAAATTTTATGAGAAGGTGCATTCGAAGAGTATCTTTCAAGGATACTAATTTTCAAGTGTTGGATGTTCATGGGAAAAAAAGTTATAATACTAAAGGTGATTTCTTTTCTAAGAGGGCAGGTCAGGTAGGAATATTTACATTGCATCTAAAATTTCGGGAAAGTACCCACAAGTATTTGGACAGAAGGATGGGCAGGACTTAGCAACTTGTCAAACACTGAACCCTACGCCTACCAATGTTGTACTTTTTCCTTGACAGTCTGGTTCCTGATATTGAACAATGGATGTAGTGGTGTTATGGCACAACCCAGGGAAGCATTTAGATGACATTTTTGACAACTAACTCCCTTGCAAAGAAGCCATGGAAGTTGATGTTGCAACCTAACTTGAAATGCAAATAATGAAGTAACAACCTAAATTATGCTTAGGAAAAGAGAAGTATAGCATAAATGCAAGTACCTATGACAACAATTTTTAGCATCAATTTTTATCAACATTTCTTTTTTTTATTACAAGCTTCATAAAATCTCATTTCAGTGAATGACTTTTTAAAGTGCAACATGAATGTAAGGAACATTCTTCATCTACCAATACATGCATTAGATACTCTTTATTGCTTCATGATTTCACTTCTCTCTGCATTCGTTTGGCACTTTGAATCTAATGCACTGACTAGAAACTTCTACTTGGAGCTCTAATATTAGTAATGAGCTGCTGTCAAAAAAAATTCTCAATGAAATCAGCCCACAACTGCTAAATTTGCAACATAAAGATTGAAGACAACAACAAAATTTGAAATTGGGTTTAAGATTGCATTCACTAAACCCTAGCTATGAACTACAATACAAATGCAATGAAGTGGAAACTATGAGAACCACTTCTACCTAAGTTGCATACTCCATGCTTTACTTACATACTAGTTTTTCACTTTAGACTTCAAAGATGACTGCCTGCAATTTAGCTCTTCCTAGTGTGATTGTAGAGGACCAAATCATAGAGGAAATAGTGGACATTGGAGAGAAGAAAGGGCAAGGGTCAGAAGTCCAGCTGCACAATAAACCAGAGGAAGGGGAGTATAAATGTAATGTTGCAATGGAGGGAATTGGAGAAAGGCGGTAGAGCAGCAGCAACTAGTAGAAGGTAGTGCCCAACAGGAGTAGAGTGTTGATCTCCAACAAGGAGGGCCACACCGAGAAGGAGGAGGTTTTCAACGGCAATACCGCAACCACCACCTACATTGCAGAAGCAGGCGGAATTGATTGACAGAACAACTGCATCGACAGGGGAACTGCAATCACAGAGATTGACATCAACTATACACGACAGATAAAAATTGAACCTCCAATAGTCAAAGTCGTCAATGTGAGTGCAAGAAAGGAAAAACTTCACATTCCAACACATTTGTTTTCGATTGGAGATCGACTCCTGCAGTTACTGCAAGAAACAGGAACAGCATCAGACGAACAAGCCCAATGCATTTTATAGTTATAAGAACGGGATCTACAAAGTGGCCATCTACACCAAAGCCTAATAACATACGGCACTACTTCTATAGACATGTTGTGTATACACTTGGCTGGTGTAAGAAGAGGCAATTTCACCCAAACATCCACCAGTTCATAAAAGACAGTCTATCGCCAAACCACCCTCTTGCAAGTTTGTTTGTTGGATTTAAACGCAATACCGAAATATCCAAGGTTTCAAAAGGGAAAGTGGGTATGTATATCACCTTTTAGACTTTTATGTCTTCATATTCTATCAGTTTGTAAACTCTAAATGGAATGATTCCAAAGTATACATGCAAATTTGTATTTGGCAAAGTATTCACTTGAATATGCTTACTGTGGCAGCTCGCTAGCGATGATGTCTCCCCACGCCGCAACGCTCGGATCCTACAAAATAAGAGCAACACTCTGAGAGCAGTCAATGTCGAGGTGGCAACAACGCCCGAGATATTTGGCAAACCTAGCAACACAAGTGACAGCACCACGGATGATGAAGGAGAGAATTGCAAATCACAGCTAGAATATGATAATGAAGAAAGAAACGACATTTACAACAAAGACATGCATATTGGCGATCCTCACTGGGATTTTGTAGATAGCTAGGACCAAGACTTTGCTGATGCAAGGGAGTCCACCATTGAGTATTCCTCTTACTTGGATGATGAGGAAGATGGGGCACTTAATCCAATCGATCCTACATTTGAGTAGCCGCCTAAGGTTCTTTACCGGCCTAATACCTTGAGGGACGGGGAGAGCAGTCGATGTCAACAATGCCGTCAAATCAACTGATAAATGTAATCTAGTATTACTGGCCTGGGAGAGAGAAGAAAGATTGGTACAATTGTAACATGCAACGCTTGGAAGTAGAGACGCAGGCAAAACTAGAGGCACAAATTTTGGCAACGAGCTGTTGGGTGGAAGTGCGGAGCAAATGGGCAAGGGCATCAAGGCTAGCCAAATAGTCATTGGAAGTACTTGCCTCCAGGACAGCATACGTGACTTCAATGGAGGGGTCTAGTTGCCGTTGGAGGAGGCCGGTATGGCGGATGGGGCACAATGGGAAGGCCCACCTTCTCCTAATGGTCAGTTTCAACCACAACCAGTAGTAGAGGTACATCATAGCCATGTTTTACATTATGCTACAAAGGGATTTTTCTAGGAGTTAGGAATTGAAGAGAACTATAAAGTGTTCCATGATTTGCTTAAAAATGAGTTTAGAAATGAGGAGGGGCATAATGGAAATGAGGGGCATAATAGAGATGATGGAGACCCAAGAAATCCAAATGGAATAAAGCACTTGTACCGGGACTCTACTTGGGATAGGACAAATTTCACATATTCTCCTACATCAAAACAATTTATAGGTGCATCAGCTCCAAATCGGGATTTTTGTGCCATGCCTACTTTTATGCAATTATTCAATTTGTTTTGGCCGTACACCTCGTTGCGCAAAATAGTGGTAGAAACCAACCGTTATGTAATGGCTGAAGATGAGTATAGGAAGACAAGGGGGTAATGGATGGTTACCTTTGACGGTAGCGGGTTTGAAAGCCTATTTGGCGGCACGAATCTACATGGGGTTGAAGAAACAACCCAATATAAAGACATATTAGAGTAAGGAAGGTTCATTCTTCTATTGCCCAAGAATTTCAAGAATCTTCTCATGCAATAGATTTCAAGCTATAAAAAGATGTCTCCATGTTAGCAATTCGACGTCCTATGTAATGGATAAAGCTTTGCTAGGCTATGACAAAATAGAACAAGTCTGTTGGTTGGTAAATGACATTAGAGAAAGCTTCAAGCGTCAATGGAAGTTGGGGAAGTACCTTACAATGGATGAAATGCAGGGTTGTCTATCCTGACGTGACGTGGGCTTTTCCCGTCGGGATGTCATGACGCGGCAGTCGTGACGCGGCAGGACGCGTCAGAGGCCGTCCCGAATGCTGACGGCGTCGTCGACAGCGCGGATGAAGTCCGTCAACAGCGCGCAGACGGCCTGTCGGCCGCCTCGACGACTGGCCGTCGCGTGGACGGACAGAGCGTCCGCGGCTTTAGGGTTTAGGCGCGACGGCCAGGCCGTCGCCTCGACAGTTTTCTGTTCAGCGGACGGTCACGGCGTCCAGAGTCCGTCCACGCAGCGGGGACGACCAGAGCGTCCGCGGCTTGTGCACTTCGACGTGACGGCCAGGTCATCGCCTCGACAGTTTTCCGTTCAGCGGACGGTCACGGCGTCCAGAGTCCGTCCACGCAGCGGGGACGGCCAGAGCGTCCGCGGCTTGTGCACTTCGACGGGACGGCCAGGCCGTCGCCTCGACAGTTTTCTGTTCAGCGGACGGTCACGGCGTCCAGAGTCCGTCCACGCAGCGGGGACGGCCAGAGCGTCCGCGGCTTGTGCACTTCGACGGGACGGCCAGGTCGTCGCCTCGACAGTTTTCCGTTCAGCGGACGGTCACGACGTCCAGAGTCCGTCCACGCTGCGGGGACGGCCAGGCCGTCGTCTGGACAGCGGGACGTCCGCTGGACGGCCAGAGCGTCTGCGGGGACGGCCACGACGTCCCGTCCGCGGCTGTCCACAGTGCGCCAACGGACAGGCCGTCGACTGGACGACTGCTGCCAGGCCTTCACAGTATATAGCACAAGCCGTGTATTTGAAGGTCACTTTTCCTTGCTGATCTCTGCTCTTATGACCTGGTTGGCACACAGCCATTGCACTAGAGTGAAGTCCAAGAAGAGTGTGTGGGAGGAACACTTGCTGTGAAAGCAGTAAGTGTTATTTCCACATCACATCCAAACTGAATACTAACCTGTTTTGTTTGTGCAGTTTCAAGTGAAGAACCAGTGGGAGCAATGGGAGGGGGGAGGACACAATGGGAACCCTGGTACAGGCTACAAGAGGATGGGAAAGTGGAATGCAAGTTCTGCAAAGCGAAGATTAGTTACCGCAAGGATTGCTTGCTTTTCCACTTGGGTTATAGACGAAATGACACCCTCCCCGGAGTGAGAATGTGCAACAAGGCCAGTGCAGCAGTGAAGGCTATGTTTTTCAATTGTGGGGGGAATGTTCCTACAGTCTCCGAAGACGAAGAGGAACATGATGTGGAAGTGACATCACCGTCATCGAATCCAACGAGGGTGGTACGTGATCAAGAATTACCCAATGCTTCAATCTCAATTAGTGGAGGGGGAGGAAATACTTTGGGCCAAAATTCTCAAGTTCGATCATCAGAGGCGCCTGTCCCTTCTTCGACCCATAGTCAACCGCTGAGGCAATTATCCGTACAAGAAGGGATGGACACATCCAAAAAGCAAGTACTAGACAAGAAGTGGGCAAAGTTTTTCTACGAAGCAAATATCCCATTCAATGTGGTGAGACACCCCGCTTTTGTGGATGCCGTGAAATCAACCTCCGAGTCCAGAGTTCTTTACAAACCTCCACCTTACAATGCCATACGTACGAAGCTCATGACATCAACAAAGGAGGAAGTGGCTGCACTGGTAGCGGAGAAGACAAAGGGGCCTATCCACAAGTACGGTGTCACTATATGTTCTGACGGATGGGACAATGTCAGCCATCGGCCATTGATCAATGTAATGTTGTCGTGCACGAGTGGAGAAGTATTTTTGGGATCGGTGGACACTACAGGCGAAAGCAAAGACGCTGTTTATGTGGCTAATCGCATGATCGATTACATTGACGCGGTGGGGGGACAGAATGTGGTGCAAGTTTGTACGGACAATGCGCCAAACATGCGTTTGGCTGGTACTCAAATTACTCGCGAATTCCCTCACCTATATTTCCAAGGTTGTTCCGCGCATGCACTTGACCTTCTACTTGAAGATTGGGGCAAGCAACTTTGGGTGGTCAAAATGGTGAAGAAAGCAAAATCAATCGTGAAATTCATTCGCACGCATCACATGCCACTCGCCATTTTCCGACGACATTCTCCTAACCTCATGTTGAAGAATCCCATTGAGACACGTTTTGCGACCATGTTCCTCATGATCGAGCGTTTGGCCGAGGTCAAGGAAGCCGTAGAATCTACAGTCCATGATCCGCAGTGGAACGAATATGTGAGGTCCTCGAACGCTGCAATACACAATAAGGCAGAAAAGGTTCGACGTAGGGTTCGAAAGGACGAGTTCTGGAGGAGGTGTCTCAACTTTGTGCATATGGTAGAGCCTGTGTTGGTGGCTCTTCGAGAGTTTGATGGAAAACATCCGGTCATGGGCAAAGCATGGATCGTGATGAAGAAGCTAGAAAAGCATGTTTTGGCTTTGAGGAATCGACCATTTTCATTGGAGGCAAATTATGCGGACCGTGTTGAATACGCGTTTTACGAACGATGGGATTTGATGAAGACTGATTTGCACTACGCAGCTGCCCTGCTCAATCCATTCCTCCTTGATGAAATTATACTAATAGACGATAACGAGGCAAAGGAGGCCATTCTTAGAGTACTACGCAAATTGGCAGTTGGAGGGTTGGGATATGCAGCCGCTTTGTTTGAGTACCAATCCTTTCGAGACCGCCGAGGCATGTTCGCTGGACTTCCCGATGTGAATACTTTGAATTTGGAGCCGCATGAATGGTGGGATCTTCTCGGAGCCGCTGCTCATACGCTTGCACCTATTGCAAGAAGGATCCTCGCACAAGTATGTTCCGCATCATCATGCGAACGCAATTGGAGCATGTATTCATTTGTCCACAGCAAGTCTCGCAACAGATTGACATCTGAGCGCGCGGAGGAATTGGTTTACATTTATACCAATTCGAGGACTCTCAGGGAAAGGGGTGCGGCGGATGCAGCACGATGGTACACTGAGAACATGTTGTCCGAAGATTCCATGACAACCGAATCAGATGGCTTGGATCGTGGTTCGGTTATGTCAGACGCTAACAACGATGACTCAGACGACAGTTCCAATGGCGATGATGATCCACCATTTCGGCCTTTGGGTGAAAGGCAAGAAAGGGGTCCCCTAATTGACGAGTCCGTATTTGACTTTGATGGCGCAGATAATGATGGAAATGACCACGGGGGAGATGAGGATGGAAATGACAACGGGGGAAATGATGGCAGTCCGTCATGGATGCCACGTACATCGATTGCGGGGTCAAGTGGTGGAAATCAAAACGAAGGGGTTGAAGCCCCACCTTCGCCGGTTATAGGGCCGATTGAAGAAGAAATGCGTACCCGGAGACATGAACATGTCGTTGTGGTAGAAAGACAAGGCGAAGATGAGGTCGTTGCCACAGATCCCCCAGTGGCGCGGAACACTCGTAGCCACAGATCCCCCATTGGTGTCGAGATAGACTTTCGCACATTGCGTCGAGACACGATCGGCGTGCGACCACAAGCGCCTAGCTTGGATGATCCACCCGTCCAAATTTCAGCACGGCCTTCATCTTCTAGAGTCCGCCCCAACCAAGAAACTCCATCAGTCGGTACACGATTGGCCGGTCTCTTCCCAACTCTAAATATGACCGAGCGAAGGAATGCACCTCCATCCTCAGAACAACCCGTTGCACCGCCTACACGCACTACTAATCGACGCCCGCGGCCACGTGAAGAAAGCCCTACCAATGAACGAGTGAGTAGAAGAACACGTAGAAGGCTAAGAAGGGAAGAAGCGGCGAGTATACCATTTCTCCGCGAAGGTCTTCTCCCTGGACCGACGGGGCCCAGTGTGGATACCGCTGGAGATGGAGTAGGAGGGCGAACAATCCGCAGATTGGCTTCTATAGTAGGTGAAGGCTCAGACAGCCCTGACAACTCACCAAGCGAAGTCGGTAGGGCAACGTCCAATCATGATGATGAATCCATGGGTCCTAGTATAGGTGAAGATGGTGAAGTTCCGGGAGATAGTGATTATAGAGGGACTCGTAGAGGTCCTCCACCTGCACCTCAAGACAATCAAGCAACCACGCGAGAGGCTGCTGCAAGGAGCATGGCTCCTAATCGTACACGTGCAAGACGTTGAGAGCATCTAGGGAAAAAAATGTCTCCATGTCATCTTATGTAATATTGTGTAAGGCTGAATACCTTGCATGTGAAATTCAGCATTAATTATAAATACTACACATGCTTCCTATGCTCATGTAGGGCGCATGGGTAGAAATTTTTTATCTTCACATGTCACAAATTCTACAACGCAACAACGGATCCATTTATGGATATTTGTCCCAAGAAATGGAAATATTTGCTTTGTCGTTTGCCATGTGTTCTATACTCTTAAATTTGGATTCATTCTTCGAAACTGGTTACCTACATGCTTGGATATTTTGAGATCATTATGAATTTTGCCATGTACAAGAAAACAAATGTAATCTGGAATATGGAGAAAATGATTGAAAGTACTGAATTAACCCCTAAAGGACCAAGAGTCCCCTCGGGGAACTTTAAGAATTAGGGCAAGTACTTGTGACTTCAATTTTTAATGAATTTTATTGAAATTTTCACATAAGATAAAAAAACTGATTAGCTCCGTGGAAATATTCATTTTTTTTCAATTGGTGACCGGGAGCAAAAGTTATGCCATCATAAACATTATTTTTATGTTGCCGGGCAGAAAAAAAATCTACAGAAACTTCAAAATTAAAAAAATAATTTTTTTTTCTTATAGATTATATTTTTGTCTACAAGTAAAGCTTTGATTCATTCCATTTGGATTAGTAATGTGAAAGTTATGAACAATCTTGTTTTTCGGGCAATCTAAGCATCTTCTTGAAAAAATAACTTCTAGGATTCATTTGTGAATGCAATTTCCACAATTTAAAAAAAAAAATTGTTGGACAAGGTTGATTTTGTTTTCTAGAACAATCTCACCATTGGGATTATTGTGTTTCAATTCCATCTATGAGATATTTGCAATTTAGTTTTTCTTTCAATCTTGGACCTACATCTACTTGACAATTTTTTAAAGAATGACAAAAAGTCTTTATTTTGTGAATTTTTTTTCCTAAGCTCTTAGCTCAATTTCTCAATAAAAAATTTTTAATTCAAGGTCTGTAGTGCAAAAAGATTACATAAATGGAGGACAAAGTCATTTGAAGTTGCAAACTAGTGTTTAAGAAAACTTTGTTTTCCAACTTTGAATGCTCATATCTTCCTATCTATACGGTCAAACTTCATGAAATTTTCACCACATCATCTTAGTTAAGTAAAGTTCAAGATCCTATGGTTAGATTCTAAAAATTTAGTTTTTTTGTTTTTCATGGATGAATGAACAAAAATGGCAGTTTTGAGTGGTTTTGGGTTGAAAAACGGCCGTGGTCCTTTAGGGGTTAACATGGCATTCAGTCCAAAATTTACGAAGGGACAGAACTACTCACAAATCCACTCACCGGAATCATACTCGAATGGAACAAAAAGATTTACATATATTTATTTCAAAAAGGAGTTAGTACAAAATTCAGTGACGCAAAGTTCGTGGACTATACTGTGGTAAAAGCAAGTACTAAGGTACGTCTACGATTACATTGCCACTAAAATACTATTCTCTAATCTTCATTCCTTGCTTGTTCTTGTAGAAGTACTTGCTCCTTGCGGGCCTCGCGGTAGCAATCAACGGGTGGAGTCCAAAATAAGGGGGCGCCACTAATTCGTCCCACGGCGTACGTTACCGTGCGTCGTTGTAGTGGGTCCTCTTTGCACAATTCGCCCAATGTGGCTTGAAATGTACCAAACGCTGTATGGTCGGGAAGCATTTCCGTATTTTCGCGGTCTTTCTTCCATATCTTCTCCGCAAGCTTCCCAACAGCATATCCGTCTGTATGTATACTAACACACGGTGCCCCATCTGCACGAGTGGGGGATACCGAAGTGCCCGCCTCTCCAGGAACATACATCAATTCAGGGGCCACCCACCAACGTTTCTGACGTGTAGCCCGCATTTGGCTTGCACATTGAAACTGGTACAAAGAATGGGTTTCTTCATTGATACGACTAGCCATTCCCCAATCACATAGCCCAATCCACACTGTTCGCCCATCATCATTCGGAAAATGCAACATGATGTTTTCTGGCGTGATGTCGTTGTGGAGCACCGAAGATTGTTGCACCGCATCCACGATGCAAATTAACGCCCATGCAAGCTCGGTGCGGTTTCTACGATAAGCCAAGAGTCTTTTGGCCTCTTGCATCGTCTGTGGAGTTGCATGGTAGGCAAGCTCCCCGATCTCAGCATAATCTCGGTTTTTTTGGTCCAATGCGAACATGGCTCCCAATGTTCCTCCATTCCACCATTGAGAATAACACTCCATGGTCATGTCATTTATAGCAAAAAATTTTATGACCCCTGGATGATTACATGGACAAACCAAAGCCTCGATGGACAACTTCTCCCGCGACTTCTTCAATTGATCCACATATAGGGCTGTCTTGCCCGCCAATTCCATCATGGGGGGAATGTGCCTTGAATTTTGGAGGCTCACTTTACGCACCCTCCCGTGCCCCCCTTGTTTGTTGTGGCCTAACAATGGAACCACCACCACTCCTCGTTCAAGAAATACCACTCCTCCCGCACCCGCTTGGCCTAGGGACAAGCTTTGGCTCTGCTGAAACCATGGGGCAGAGCGGATATTGCTGGAAGACAGCGCTCGCATTGCGTCATGCCACCAATACACCTTTTTGTGCAACAAATGCAATGCTTGTTGCTTCGGCGCTACATCTCGTTTGAAGCCCTTTACCGATGCGGCGACTTGGGCGATGTTGAAAACACAAGTTTGCACTTGTTCGTCAAGCCAACGACGGAAGTGTTCCTTTGTGCGATCTTCAAGCCACTCATCCTCGCCCATTGTTGTCCAAAACATGTGGGTGAATTTTTTTTTAATTGTCTCCACCCCTTGCAATCCACGCGAGACGTAGGTCGTATTCAATTGAGCAATCGTATATTGCTCCAAAAAATCCAATGCCACTTCCTGCACTTTCCTGGTCGCAGCCTTCCTTGGCCAGTCGTCTGTATTCGTAGCCTTGTGCCTCCGCCTGCTCTTTTTTTTCTTGGCCCCCGAAGATTCTCCTCCAGCCGCACCACCGACCCCTTCTCCGGCCAATACTGCCTCTGATACGCAGTCAATGGATTCTGGAGACTGCTCACCAACAGGATCTCCGATGCCTGAAAACCACTCATCAACCTTGCGCTTCGACGCACCTCGCCCGTCCATTCTGAAAAAAAATATGCGATGGTAAAACCAAGGAATTAGGGTTCAGTACTCACAAATGTGAAAACTATCCCCCCTTCCTCAGCCAAGCCTCCTCGCAAGCACCCGCGCTCCCAAGCAAGGACTGCAACCAATCCAGGGCAAGAGAGCACCGTCAGAGCAGGAGAGACTCGTGCAGAGTGGGGGACCTGGCCCACCTTATATAGTCGTTGGCGAGCCGTCGCATGGACGGCCGATCCGTCCAAGGAACTCGAAAGCCGTCGAGGGGTGTCGGGAACTCCGAGACCGTCGAGGGGACGCGCTGAAGCCATCGAGGGGAATGTCGAGGACGATGAGGCCGTCGACGGGACGCACCCATCCGTCCCGGGAATTTCGAAGTCGTCGTGGGGACCGTCGAGGAATTGCGAGACCGTCGAGGGGACGCGCTCGCCGTCCTCAGAATTGGGAAGCCGTCGAGGGGAATGTCGAGGACGATGAGGCCGTCGACGGGACGCACCCATCCGTCCCGGGAATTTCGAAGCCGTCCAGGAAACCGTCGAGGAACTGCGAGACCGTCGACAGGACGCACAAGCTGTCCTGGGAATTCGGGGGTCCGTCGTGGAACGAGGCCGTCCACGCGACCCCACAGGGCGTCCCGGGAATTCTGAACCATTAAGGGGATCGTCGGGGAAGCACAGGGCGGTGAAGATGCCAGCGAAGACTTAATGGCAAGCCTCGTGCAACTGAAATTCCTCTACAAGGTAATAAGGTAAGAGGCCAGAAACCGCCCATCTAAGGGCTGACACTGAATTTTGAGAAGGTCAAAAACCCAGCCTAAAGCCCTTGCCCAACCGAAGGTTTTAGGATTTAGGGTTTAGGGTTTAGGGTTTAGGGTTTAAGTTCCTTTTTACTTTTGCGTAAATGAGGGTAAAATGTCTAGTTTAGTAATTTAATAACTTAAGAAGTGCATTATAATTTGTATTCGGTAATTGATCTTTATTTTCCTAGCGTCAATCTAATTTTGCAAATTTTGAAGTAATTAAAAGAAATAACATGAAATGATTAAACTTATTGGTTCTAGTCTAAACACATACCTCTTCAGTTGATGCGTATCCGTTCTCAGTTGTGTCATCAAAAAGCTCTACTTCCTCCCTTTCCATCTAATTTCATTCTCCCCCGTAAATTTAGGAAATAGGAGCTAATTTTAATAATTTAATCCGGCTTAATTAGCATTTGCTATTTGATGGTCACACTATAACTCCTTGAGGAACTTAAATCATTTCCGTACAATGACTTTGCCTAAATCTAATTCAAGCGTACATACATCTATTTTACAAAATGGGGTCACATAAAATGCCTAATTGAATTCTTCAACCCAATTATATTGTTGTAACTTACTAGGAATCTAGGATGTTTTTTGGTATGAAAGATGTGCATATAGATGTTTCCTACATATCTCCTCTTTGCAAATTAATGCTAATTCATCACCAATGTTTTATAATCAATTATCATGCTAAACCATGAGTTTTGAATGAAACAATTCACCAAATACTGAATTTGACTTATGTGAAATCCACATTTGGTATGCTTGATTATATTATGCAAAATTTGTTTCAATGGCAGAATTGGATGATCCTAAACTTGTTGGTGGGTAGTGTGTAATGTACACGGCTAAAATTTTACATTGCCTTCCAGTGCTTCATCTCATATCGAGAATGGCTGAAGTGATGGACCCTAAATTTTAGAAGTTGCCCTACGGATATGTAGGGATTTAAACTTCTCAATTTTAAATTCGGGAGCCATCCGACTAGGCATGTATTTTTTAGGAAATTAGATTAGTACTACATGTACATATTAGTATATTACTATATTGCATAATATTCTGGTCATGTAGTCATGTACTCTACTTATGAGTTATGAAACTATGAGTTATGAAAGTATAAGTGAATGGCGAGCACTAATTAGGAGTTTAGGACGGGGGCACTGGCAAGCAAGACTCCGTTAGTGGGCACCAACCAATTTTCAGAATTCAGACTCTTCTGCGGAACCCTAAACCGCTCTAATCCTCTCTTTGCCGAAGTGTATGATAAACCCTAGAAGAAAGAGTTAGAATTCCGCAAGTGTGTTAATGGTTTGAACCAAAAATACACGTCAAAGGGTTAAAAAAGTTACCCCAAAAAAATATAGAAAGGGTTTGGAAAGAAATTGTCGAGCCCTGTTCGAATACAAAAAATGTGGAAATGGGTTGGAAAAAAATGTGTTAATGGTTCAATTAAAAAAAATAGGGAAAAGGTTTGAATCCCCAAAATGGAAGTGGTGTGAATAAAGCAAAACGTTAATGGTTTCGGGTGTTGGGCAAAAATATATAGAAGGGATTTGGACCAAAAAATGGGTTAATGGATCGACTAAAAAAATATGGAAATGATTCGGTTTGGAAAAAAATGTGGAAATGGTTTGAATAAAAAAAATGGGAATGGTTTGAATAAAAAAAATGGGAAAGGTTTGAATAAAAAAAATGGGAATGGTTTGAATAATAGACTTGGGGGTTCACCCCCTTTATCTTTTGGTAACCACGTGCGATAATGGGGTATTTAATGGGGGGGTATTTATGTCCTTCTCATGTTTTTTTCCCTCCCTATTAGTAGAATAAAGCTACCGGAGTGTATTTTAGAGTACCCTATTTTCTTTTGTAAATTCTTTGAAGGACTATTTTTGAACACCCTATTTTTTTTCTACATTTCATAATTACAAAATATTGAGAAGATCAAAAACATTGTATACAAGGAAACATGTGAGCTTCAAGGATTTTGATGAACTAAGAACATGGTGAAACGCACAGCATATGCTATCTATATGCCACTAAAGAGTTTGAAAATCAAAAATCAAAGCTACAACTATTTATATTTCACCATTTATAAGAAAACAAAGCACACAATAGAGAAATTAAACTATAGTATACAATCCTAATTAATGCAATATTTAAAACCAATTTAAAGGCACAAGAGCATATTCACATTCATTTATATAATAAGGAAAACTTAGGGAATTTAATAAGCCGATTGTGTTTAAAAACACAAGTATCAGTAAGTCTGCAAATCCATTCTAACATTTAAAATGAAGAAGTTCAAGGACCTCTTGCTCTCAAATCAACTATTATGGTAGGAAGCTCACACGGAGGTTAATAAACTATGCAGGCTTTTTTATCTGCTTAATAGGACTATAGGAGGGTCTGAAATCTGAATTGGAAAGCTCATTGTGAGGAAACTAATTGTGGATTATATTGAAGCATGCTAAGATTTGATTTTTACTATATGAATGGATGGTTTTAGAGTTACAATGGATTCAATCGTAACTAAGTGTACTTATAGGTGTCTACTAATTTTATTCAAAATAAAAAATGGTTGTTAAACTACCTTCTTTCAAATGTGAAATTGTTTTGAAATAATGATTAATTGAAGAATTCATTTCAGATTTTGAAAGGGACACATTTAGAAACCATTTCAAACCATTTTTTACATGTTGCATTACTAGTTTATTCACCAAACCAGATTCTTTTAGAAACTGTGCATGTATAGATTTTCAAGGCTTACTGATCACAAATAGGGTCCTATGACAAATTGTGTTTGAAAATTAATAATTAATTCAATTTTTCTTCCAAAAAATATGAAACAACTTGTATTAGATTCCTCATCTATTTCTCCTTGACTGAAAAATAAACTAAAAATATTTTCATCTAAAGACATACACGAAAAAGGCAAATCAACTCTTAATTTAAATAAGTGCAATCTTTGCCTCCTACCATGCATACATGGCTAACACACTTGTCACAATCATGAATCCCAAAAAAATTTAAAAAGAAATACAAGATCTGAATGAGTCACGCACTTGTCACAACCATGAATGAATCCCAAATTTTTTTAAAAAGAAATGCAAGTTGTGAATGTTAACTCACTGAGCTCCAATAAAAATTACAGTATACAGGTACTGCATTGGCAATCTTCACCAGTTCACCCACATTAAAATTCTGCTGTCTTACAGCTTATTGCATCTCAACTGCCTAAATGAATACCAATTGCGTAATTGGATCTTGGCTGTCTAATTGGATTCCACCTGCCTAATTGAAATTCAGTATATATTGGGCCCACCTATTGGGCCCGTCCAGGACCTGGGCAGGCCGTCACGGGGACGGAGAGCGTCCAGAAAACCGTCCAGGACCAGGGCAGGCCGTCACGGGGACGGAGGGCGTCCCTAAAACCGTCCAGGAAGACGGGCCTGTCGAGGACGGCCAGGGAGGACTGACCCCTCTATTGCCCCTTTTTTACCCTTGTAGAAAACCCTGGAATTTCTTTTATTTTTCACACAAATTCTTTTTTGCAAATTCTGAATTCTTATTTGGAATCAGAGACCTCGATTTAGCTAGGGGGCGTGTTGAAATCTAAAATTTAATCGGCACAAATTAGGGGGGAATTTTTTACATTTACCCTCCAGAGGGGCAATAGAGGGGTCAGTCCTCCCTGGCCGTCGAGGCCCTGGGCAGGCCGTCACGGGGACGGAGGGCGTCCAGAAAACCGTCCAGCAACACGGGCCCGTCCAGGACCTGGGCAGGCCGTCCGCAACGAATTTGGCTGCGGGCCGGAGCGTCGACCTGTCCGGGCAGGCTGTCCACAGCGGAACAGTGGCCGTCCAAGACCACGGGCAGGCCGTCACGAAGAGCCATTTTTGGCCATCGAATTTGCAATTCGGCGGAGTAATTATGGATTTTCGAACTCATGAGTGTTTTCGAACTCGTTGACGGCGCCGGACCTGTGGACGGCCTCTGTGACGTCATCCCGAAGCTGTCGACGGCCTCCCGAACCTCCGTCGACGCTCCCTGGACGCCCCAGCCGTCGATGGCCGTCCGCATCAACGGCTCCAGGTGGTGCATGGCGATGTGATTAGACACAAATTAACACTCCTAACGAGGCTTGGTAATGGGGAGTATAAATCCCAAATTCAGCCACAATTAACCTTGCTTTCTCTCTTGAGTTGCTCTGTCCTAGCTTGAAAAAAGCTTTGCATTGCAATTCGGGAGGAAGTCAAGCATTTGGCTATTGCTTTGCCACATTCCAGTTGCCCTCACGCAACAAGAGGCAGAGTATAGTCATCTGTACATACACATCCGTGTTGTGGCATTGTGTGCAGGTACTATGGCCTTAAACCCACTAGAGATGGTAATACATGTGGAGAACCCCCCCATGGCAGAGAACCAGGAGGTGGTAGTTCCTGGAAATCACCCCCCAGTGGTAGAAAACCAGGAGATGGTAACCCATGAAGGTGAACCCCCACACAGGAGGCGTCGTGGGAACAGGAGCACTGTAGACTGGGCGACTTTCAACACTGGAGAAGTTTTGGCCGGGCACGGGTGGGAACAGGCGCTTGAGCCATGGACCCGCACCACATGTCAGAGATACGTGGACTGGGCCCACATCAACCACCATTTTCCACGGGAGAGAAATGAGACGCAAGTGCGATCTGGCGTTGCATTGATCAAGTATTGCGTACACCCAACGTTCAAGAAGCGGTTGACCGAGGTGGCATTGGCACTTTGGGGGACCCTCTCGAAGAAGGATGGGACCCTCGCATTGTGTCAAATGGCGTATGCGGAGGTTTTTTTGGGCAAGGACGTGGATTGGAACACGTATCCGGCTAAACAACGGGGCGGCCGTTTCCCTACTAAAAGCCGTAGAATTCCACCAAATCCTGAAGTGCAATTGGAAGGCGAAGGAGTGGCTGGGGCACAAGGGGACGAAGCGGCGGCCGCGGACCCCATGGAGGTCGACAATGCACCTCAAGGCGCCAACGAACAAAATCCGGTGGCTCCCGAATTGGAAGCGCCCATTGCCGGTCCAAGCGAGCCTATGCCACTCGCCATTCACCCAATTCCCCCGTCTATGACAATTAATGAAGTATTTGGAGCAAATGGGGAATTAGAGGCATTACGTGCATTGGTGATTAAGCTGCGTGAGGATGGTGCAAAAGCTGAGCGAAGGCACGAGATGGAGGTACAAGCCCACAACGCACAAGTGAAGGCTTTGGAGGAAACGAATGCTAAGTTACTAGCAAGTAACATTGACTTGCTTGAACGTGAACGTCGCCAAAGCACGGATGGCACTCCACCATTGGATGAGGTCGTGGAGCGGGCCACATATGGTCTAATTGAGCCAGCTGACCCATTGACGGTGCGCCGGGTGCGGCCTCATGGTATATTCCCAACACCACATTTTCGTGGTGAGAGTTCAAATGCGGCAACCCAATCAACAGATGCATTGGGCCAAGAGTTCATAAGCGTTGAGCGCGTGGCATACGATGCCCTTGTGGCACGAGCGGAGCGTGCAGAGGGCGAGTGCAATGAGGCCAAGGCCAACATGGAGACTGTATCAGCGGCTTTGGAGGGACTACAAGACGAGTTGGCATTTGTAAATGCCATGAAGGATAGATTGTTGCAACAAACGTCAACTACGAGGGAGCAAAAGTTGCTTGCCATGAGCAACATGAGATTGGCATGCACTTTGGCTATGAACGAGGTCGCACAACTGCAGCGTGAAGTCAGGAGAATAGCTGCAGAATTTAGAGATGGTAGCCAACGTTATTTTGGCTTGACATCGTGGGCCCGACTGGAGGATATGTTTCCAGTTACATTGCCCCAAAATCGCGATAATGCAAGCATTGATTGGGACGGGCATCCGCATCTAGACTTCCAATTCAACACCGCGAGATATCGATACGGGCCCGTGGATAGAGAAGGCAATGCCCCCTTACTGTGGCCCATAGTTCCCGAGTTTGTGAAGGATGGAACGACGTGTACGATTTGCATGGAACCGTTTGGACCCGAAGGTGGATTTTGCCTTGGAACGTGTGGACATATGTACCACCCCGGATGTCTCATTCCGCACATGGTCACAAGAAAACGGTGCGCACAATGCAAGGCTCCTTTGCACCGGCGGTTGTACGTCCAATTTGGGTTGGAGGATTACATGCCCCCACACTTCGAGTTGAACGAAGAGAACTTTCCTGGCGATGAGAATAGAGGGAGTTGGGGTAATGACATGATATGGATGTGGAAGTGGGGCCATGACAGTAGACACCTCGCCGTGCGCAGCGTGCAAGACATTCCGTGGAACGATGATGCGGAGATTACGGAGGTGTGCAAGAAGCTGATTAGTGCGGGCGATCCAGGGCGGCGAGTATTTTTTGGCCAACTTGCTGGTGGCCATTGGGACTTGGATCGACAAGAGTTCGTGCGCCAACCACATCCAGAGAATGTGGTTTTTGACTCCAGTGGAAATCCTATCGGAATACTCCAAGACATGGATCATGAGGCACAAATGAGGTTCATCGAAGACACTACGTTCAATGAGGTGCAAATGTTGTCAACCATTTCTTCCTACTTGCACGATCGATATGATCGGACCGTAGTGGCTACGTTGAACAGTTTGCAATCTAGAGAAGGATTGCAAGATTTTTTGAGAAATAGTATAGGCAGAGGCATTGTAGAACCAGAACAAGGTTGAATACCTTCTGGTGATGAGTTAGGCCATTAGACGGATGTATAGTATATTAGTATTGTAAATAGTATTTGGCTATGACGACCATTTACGAGCGTTTGTTGCTCATGTTGCAAAAGTACATTTTTTGGGCAATGAAGCATTTTCATTTTTCTCGTACAACTGTATTGTTTGTTAAACACTTAAACTGAAAACTTAACCATGAACAAATGAAAAGAATACTCAATACGTTTGCTTGAAATGTATGTGCAACAAGTTCATTTAAATCCAATGCCATACTTTCACTTAAAGTAGATTTTGTAAGTTCACTTTTAAAAATTTCCAAAATTCTATTTTTTACATATGCCACAAGTATATATGCTTTTGTTTTTGATTCCCACCATTTCGAATTTTTTTAATCAAACCATTAACCCAAGTTTTTCCCACCGCATTTTTCCACATTTTTTTTTTCCACATGTCAAACCATAACCATTTTTTTACCCTAACCCATTTCCATTTGTTAGATTCAAACCCTTTCCATATTTTAGATTGAACCCATTTCCATATTTTTATTAGTCGAACCATGAACACATTTTTTTAAACCATTTCTATATTTTTTTGTCGTCCACATTTCAAACCATCAACGTTCTTTTTTATTCAAAGCATTCCCATTTTATTGATTCAAACTATTTCCAATTTGAGCCTTAACCATTAAGGCATTAACATTTTTTTTCCAAACCATTTCTAAATGTTTTTTATTCAACATTTCAAACCATTTCCATATTACTTTTAATCAAACCCTGAACACATTTTCTTTCTAACTTATTTCCATATTTTTTTTAGTCAAACCATTAACACATTTTTTTTCACGACCCTTTCTATAAGTTTTTTTCCAACCTTTCAAACCATTGCCTTTTTTTTTATTCAACCCATTTCCATATTTTTTTTTTATTCGAAGCATTTTCATATATTTTTTAGTCGAAACATGAACACATTTTTTTTCCAAACCATTTCTATATTTTTTTGTATTCAACATTTCAAATTATTAACTTTTTTTTAATTCAAAGCATTTCCTTTTTCTTTTTCTTTGATTCAAACCATTTCCATATTTTTTTTAGTTGAACCATTAACCCATCTTTTTTCCAAACCATTTCTATATTTTTCTTTCTAACACCCTATACCATTACCGTTTTTCTTTACTCAAAACTTGGCCATTTTTTTACCCTAAACCATTTCCATATTTATTCTAGTCAAACAATTAACACATTTTTTCTCCAAACCATTTCTAAATTTGTTTTTCCAACATTTCAACCCATTTCCATATTTCTTTTAGTCAAACCCTAATCACATTTTTTTCCCAACCCATTTCCAAATTTTTTTGGTCGAGCCATTAACACATTTTTTTCCAAACCCTTTCTATATATTTTTTTCATTCAACATTTCAAACCATTAACGTTTTTTTTATTCAAACCATTTCCATAATTTTTTTATTCGAACAATTAACACATTTTTTTTCAAAACCAGTTTTACATTTTTTTTTATTCACAATTCCAAACCATTAACGTTATTTTCATTCAAACCATTTCCTTTTTTTTGATTCAAACCACCAAAACCTTTTTTTTAAATACAAAATATATATTATATTTAGACTATGGAAGGCCTAAAATACAAAACCATGGGAAATTATTTTTTGAGAGATGGTTAAACCTCATAGACTAATGAGAAAATTTTGATTGCGAATATGAACTCAGACTTTTAAGTCTTACAAATAAAGAGTTCCAGTCCACGGAGCCCAGGCCGTCCATCCTGACCGTCGACGGCACGGCCAGGCCGTCCATCGAACCCAGGCCGTCCAACCTTCCTCTCAATCCAAGCCGTCCTTCCCAAGCGTAGACCGTACCCAGACCGTCGATCTGGAGGCGTCCGTCCAGGCCGTCCACTGGACGTCCTGTCCATCGGGGCCGTCCATACCCCGCGAGCGGGGCCGTCCCCTAAAACCGTCCACCGGATCCGGACCGTCCGCAGAACCCAGAGTGTCCATCCAAGCCGTCCAGTCAGCCAGGACCGTCCATCGGAACTGTCCACCGAGCACGTCCTTCCAGGCCGTCCACGGAGGTCGTCCGTGAGGGCGTCCACGACCGCTGTCACGATTTTTCATCCTCTGTCGCGGATTCTGTCGTGAATTTCATCCTGACGGACGCTCGGCTCCCCGTCACGTTAGCGGACGGACATCCTGACGGACGGACGTGACGCGACGGAAGCAACCCTGATGAAATGATGATTTGGTATAAAGGATCATATTGCCCAACGAGACAATACAAGCCCAAGAAGCCCCATAAATGGGGTATCAAGGTGTGGTGTTTGGTGGACTCTTCATCAAAGTTTGTTTACAACTTTGATATCTATTGTAAAGCGGTCCAAAACGTGGGTGGACAAGTAGTACCGGTGATTCAAGGAGAAGGAACTAGAGCACGGAACGTGGTAACAAAATTGTTGGATGGCCTTGAAGGCAAGGGCCATGTAGTTGTCACTAACAATTTCTTCTCTAGCATTGGCTTGTTTATAGAGTTGGCAAGACTTGAAATTTATGCCACCGGCACAATGCGGTGTAATTGGGTGGGATTGCCATTGGACTTGAAAGAAGTACGCAATTGGAATAATTCTCCTCAAGGTACCTAGGCATAGAAAATGCATGAGAGTCGTGGAATTTCTTGCATAGTGTGGAAGGATAGACGTCCCATTCTACTCATTTTCACTTATGCAATTCCTACTGCATTTCCTTGTATTCCAATGCCCACGGTCCCTTGTAGAAATGGTACTACAAGGGACCCAATCCCCACTTCTCCCATGCATTTAGAGTACACCACTCACATGAGGGGGGTGGATGTGGCAGATCAATTGAAGGCATCTTACTCTAGCCAAACTAGATTCCACAAGTGGTGGCATCGTGTCTTCTATTTTTTACTAGACACTACGGTGGTAAACATGTGCATCATCTACATTACACTTACACGACAACGAAGGCCCACTAAAACTCCAATTAGCCACCTCCAATTCAAGGCCAACTTGTGTGATGCCCTCATACAAGATTGGTATGGTGTAGGTGGAAATGTGGACGAAGAGGAGGAAGTACCACGTCTGCATATGCCAACATGGAGTCAATTGACACGACCATGTGTAGCATGTAGGAATCCTATATACAAACATTTTTGTCATGTATGCAATAGGATCTTCTTGTGTCTAAATCGTGGTTGCTTTGAAGAGTTCCATCATGGACCAAGACGCCTCAATAGACAAAATTCTCCTCCACAATGATAAGTAGTAAATTCTTCTCATTTTTATCTTGTTTTATTAGAAGGGACTTACATGCTTATTATTCCTTCTTACATGTTATGTAAAGTATATTCTTTATGCCATTAGTATATTTTATTCCCATTTTTTTTTGGGACATTGTGGTTTCAAAAATAATTTTTTGTTGACTCTTGTCAAATGTTTCATTATATATTTTTTTCAATAATGTTTAGAAAAATAATAAAGAAGTTTTCCATAGCCATGTTCATTTTTTGCTTTACATTTTTTCAAAAGTGTAAGTGTAATTTGGGGTTCATTTTTTGGGATGGATTTGCTATACTAAAAGAAAGCCAGCACATCACTCCAGACAACCAAGGGTTTATCAAAAGCATCCTAACCTTCAACTTGCCTATTGTATTCTCTAGGCTCCAAGCAAAAGCAACTTTGAATTTCTTGGGAAGAGCTTGATATTGAATTGGTTGGGGCCTGCTTTGGGTTCTCGTGGCTGGTATTCACTTACTGAGCCCAATAGTTGGCTGGCCTAGCCAAGCCTTGGATCCTGTGCTAACAATTGTTTTTTCTTGCCCAACCCCCTTCAGTCCAATACCATTGGTCCGTTCTCTCCCCCCGAAGGGTCCTAACACCCTAAAGATGGAGCCCGGGGTTTGTTGGGACCCATAATTGTTTCCCACCATCCAGCTTGTGGGAAGCACTTCTGAAGAGTAGTCCTGAACCCAAACACTGAGGCTCTTTTTTTCCCCCAACATTTGATTTTTGCACATTTAGAGGAAGGATTTTTTTCTCTAAGAAGATTATATAGGAAGTCCAGACTGGACCGTTCACTTTTCCTATAAACCTTTTATTGAATGAGTTGAAGCTTCATGAAATTTTGCCTTTGTATACAGGATTCTATAGGCCTCTCTATATTACAGACTCATTTTAGGTATGTTGTGGTTTATGAACTCAATCCAAATTTTTTGAGGAAATACCTAACTTATAGTTATTTCATTGTCTAAGGTTGCACCATCATTTCAAAAGATTCTCTATGTATAACTATCCTCTTCAATGGCACTTGTCCGGGTTTTTGAAGGGAGGAAAAATAATTTTTGTCACCTTTGATTGTCTTGATCTTGCAAACTTCTCCACATTTGGTGCTAAAATTTGGTTAGTGACTCACTAATGAAGTTCACTTCAAGATCTTGCACTTGGAAATGTTAAAAAAATAATCAAATTTTCTTGAACTTGCAATTTCCATTTGTACCTCTAATTTCATTAGTTTACTAGTTTTACTCCAAAAACCTTTAGGGGTTAAAAAATGTGAGGTCCAATTTGGACTTCTTAATGCGTGAAGGGCTAGAGTCTACTTTGGCATATTTCTATCTAATAATTTTTTTAATTTGGAATGGTTGGTTCTCCAGTTCATTTTTTATGAATAAGTTATGTAGCAATTATTAGATAGTTTCTTAACTTTTAGTAACCCTTCAAATAATATTGGAAATTGAACATCTTTCTTCATTGCATAGTGTCTTAACTTTGGTCAGTTTTGAAGTAATAGAATAAATTTTGGATTCTACATTATTTGGTGGACATATCCTAAGTTTAAGCTATATACATACCTTTTCCAACATTCTGATTTTTTTTCATAAGGTTGAAAGATGAGTCCATTTTGCCTTGTAGGAACTTTCCAACTTATGCAAGGTCCATGAATGCTCAAAAAATTAGAACCATCAATTCTAGATTAACCCCTAAAGGTTTTTGACAACGTTTCCACCAAAATCACTCCAAAACTGTGATTTCTAATACAAGTGCAATTATTTTGAAATTTTTTTTTGGATATATTTAACCATAGGATCTTTTATTTATGTGCTTTGAAAAGATGTGAAAAAAATTTCATAAATTTCCACCGTGTAGATTGCAAGAAATTTCTTTTTTCCAACCTTGCGAAAATTTGGGCAGTTGCTCTTTACAAGGTCACATTTGTATGAAAAAATACTCAAAATGCTGGTTACTCTTTGAATTAATTTTACAATACAAGTTGGCTATATGCTCAAAAAACTTCAAATCATTTGGAATTGTACAACATATAGGAAAAAAATAGTAAGTAGAACTGAGAAGTAGAAAATGCTTGAAAGTACTAAATTGTGAACAATTTATTTATAAAAATTAAAAATGTCAATACCAATGGTTAAAATATCTCAATAAACAATCTTCACCCAATGTTTTTTTTTTTTTTTCAAAAATATTAAAAATTGAATTAAATACAGAATTTCAAACTTTTTTGTAGAGTAAAGAATTCTACAACTATTCACAAACTACTCCAAACTAAAATTCCTCATAACTTCTGACTCATTTATTGAAATGGAATGAATCGAAGCTTTATACATAGATAAAAATATCCTAAACCAATTTTAAAAAAAACTTTTTTTGTTGCCTAGGCTGCCCGCAGTTCAAACAAAACAACATATCATGCTATAACTTTTTAATTGTGTAGTCAAAAGTTATGAAAATTGTTGGGCCTTGAAATTAATCCTTAGATACATGTTGTGTGAAAATTTCAAAGAGAAAAAAAGAAAAAATCCATTCGTAGTGAGCTGCCCCAAATTGCTATGTTGCCAAAAAATGCAGTTTAGGGCTTTAGGGGTTAAAGAGTTATGGGATGATTGCAAGAAACACCTATCCTATTTGTTGGGTTTGGCTGATTTTTTCAGGAGTACTTTAAAATTAGAAAATTAATTTTAAATTAATTTTAAAATATGAATAATGTATATACCTCTAAGATGAAGGTTTTCACCAAAGGAAATGGATAGAAAAATTCTCTAAGTAGGAAAACTTGAAAAGTGCCAAACCTCCAGAAAATACATATTTTCATGTTTTAATTATGGAAAAATAGTAAAAATAGATATTTTCAAAAAATAAAAGTGGACATTTGCAACAACTTTATGGAGATGGTCATTCACCAAAAAACCCACCAAAATCATATTTTATATGTTTCAAAATACAAGCCAAAGGGAGCTCACTTTGTAGACCTCCACACCACATAAAATTAACTATTTTTAAAAATAATTCCCTGAAGAGCTAGAAATCTATTAGAAGACCTTCTCATCTAAATTTCATGTTAAAATCATTAAAAAAAGGTATTCCCCAATACTAAAAACCCCTAAACTGCCAAGTGTGACATCCAATCGGGGTCCATTTTTGGATAGTAAAATATTTTTGAGAATTATGAAAAAATGACGGAAGGTTTATAATAGTTATAAGTACCTTCCCTATGTGTGACACAAAATAGGACAAGTATTTCTTGCAATCACCCTATGGCCAGTTTCTAAAGGATGCATTGTTGTACTTTGGACAAAGAAGGGCATTGAAGCTTGGAATATGTTTTTTTCTCTCTTAGGAATGTTTTTTGTTTTTGCTTTTGTTTCTTTTCCCAAGGTTGAGACACATAAGGTCATGAGTTCATGACCTATATTCTAAAATGTCCCAAAGTGCATAGGAAGTAGTAAGCAAGATAATAGGAAGTAATGAGTGGGAAAGTAATTTGGCTATGAGCCAAATTAGAGAACTATAGACATTGGCTATGGCTTCATAACACTTTTTGGCTCCCCAAATTTATAATGAATTCAATTTTAGCAATAAAATTATGATAAACTCACAATCAATATTTTTTTTATCTCCCTACGTGAGAGAAATTGACACTTCCTTATGTGCACTACTCATTTGCTCTAAAATTGCTTAAGTGATGAAGTATGGGTGGTTCCACTTTAGCTTAATTACACAAAAAAAATTTAGTAATGGTAGATTGGTACCAATGGCAACATTAGTATTTGAGTATGGAAATGTGAGCCTATAAGCCTTTGAACTTATGTACAAGTAGATACTCTACAACCATTGAAGGTGCTTGTAGTATAAATACCTATAATATAGGTATTTTAAATATAATTACACTATAATCAAGCAAGGTTTCTTTATTACAAACACATATAATATAGGTGTAAACTCATGTACTCTTGTACTTATGATCCTAGACTCACATAGTGGCAATTGTAGGATTTGCATCACCTAGAATATTAGTATCATAACAAAAAAATTCATAAAAATTGGTATACTACAACAACAATTTAGCCTAAATGAACTCTAAGAAAGGCCTATAAGTCCTTTAGAATTGTGTAGTATATTTTGAATACAATGGTATTTGATGAGAAAAACATTGACCAAATACTTTTGAATACAAAGTGAATTGATTGTCATAATAGTATGTTAGTAAGAACTTGTGACAATTTATATATTAAATCACAATTGAAGAATTATAAGGCTAAATATAGATTGTATAGAAAAATCCCAAGGGCCTTTCAAGGGTTAATTAAATTTTTTTACAAATAATGTCATTGTGGTAAACTAGTGTCATACACTCACACACACAAAACCAAAAGGACAAATTTGTGTAGACTTCATATTCACCATTTGTCTATTGTGTATGAGCTTTAAAATTACAATTGAACAACTAAATATTAACTCTAGAAAGACCAAGAAGCCCTTTGCAACCATATATTAAATTGTGAATTTGGTGGTATTTGATTAGACTAGCATTGACCAAATACCTTTCAATACAAAATAATTAAACCCTAATGCGCTCCGACATCTACTTTTTGGACAATATACAAAATGAAAATCAAATTTCTTTCTCATTACACCTTGGATGAAAGTCATTCTAATTTTTAAAGATACTTTATTAAATTGTGGTCCTATTTAAGGGTTGGATTTGGTGTTATAGAGCACACATTTTTCTAAAATTATAAATGTGGAAGTATATCAAGTAGTTGACTTGCATTGACTTTAGTTCAAACTTAGAATTGCAAAAATGAGGTCATAGAATCAAATAACACAAAAAATCCATGTCAAGAAAACCTCATTTCAAGTCCTTTCCAACAAAATTTACTCAAAAAGTGATAATATTTTTCTTGTAATTGAATTTAGAAAGAATTTAGAATTTTCTCTTTCAAATTTTATAGATAAATATTGGTGATAACATTGGTGAGTCTAACCATATGGATAGAATCTAAAACTCAAAGTCTTTAACTTTTATTTGCATCTCAATTCCAAAATATTCTTCCAAATAATACTTTATGATGATTTTTCTGAAATTGTCAATTCTACAAATGAGTCTTGACGCTCAGGGGTAATGATCATGATAAAATGTAAATAACAAATGATCACAATTCATAAACTATATTACAATTGAAGAGTTATATAAGGTTAAATATGGGTCGTATAGAGGGTTTCCAATAGACGGTGGCTTGCATCTATTTCTCTTCTGAGACTCTGTAGATGAAATTGTGCGCAATGTTGATCTTTGCACCTTTTGCATGCTATAGGAGAAGGCTCATAAACCGCTCAGGCTTTTGCACTTGTCCATTAGGACACTTTGAAATGGATAGTTGATTGTCAAAAAATGAATTGTGGATTACATTGAAGCATGCTAAGATTTGGTTTTTGCTAATTGAATGGATGGTTTCAGAGTCCCAATGGCTTCATTCTCAACTAAGTGGTTAGGTGTTTCCTAATTATATTTAAAATAAGAATTAGTTGTTGAAGTATCTTCTTCCAAGTGTTCAAAAATTTGAAATAATGATTTATTCAAATATTCATTTCAGTTTTAGAAAGGAACACTTTTAGAAACAAATGCTATTACTTTTTACATGTTGCAGTGCTAGTTTTTGAAGCAAGCCAGATTTTTTTTCAAACTGCACATGTATGGGTTTGCAAGGCCTACTTATCACAGATAGGGCCCTATGCCAGACTATGTTTGAAAATTCATAACTAATTCAATAATGCTTCAAAAAATATGAAACAACTTGTGTTAGATTCCTTGTTTATTTCTCTTTCACTGAAAAATGAGTGAAAATATTACCATCTAAACAAATACATGAAAAAAGTGGACCAGCCCTTAGATGAGCGGTTTATGAGCCTCCTCCCCTACTATTGTACTGTACACAACATGGTGTGCACCTTGCGGCATTTGTCGGCATACAGGTTCATTGGAATTTGAGGCGAGGGTTTGGAGTTTGGACTGCGAATGCTGATGGAGTTGCAAAAGCCGCTAAAGATCGAAGCTCACAGAATGGAAATGAAACTGCGCTTGCCGTTTTCGGAAGGTGCGCGAGCGGCATTCTAATGCGACGCTTTCTTGTAAGCTCTTGGATCCGCATACTAACACTCCTGTTTCTTCTCCACTCCTGTATGTCTTGGCGGCTTTCTCGAAAATCTCTGCATTAGGAGACGTATGCTGTGAGTCCAATTGGTATGATTTGTTTTTTCCGAATATTCTCGGTCGATCTCACAGATTTTGAATTGTGTTTTGGATTGCCTTTGACGACTGCATTTTTCTTTATTCTATTTTCCAAGACTCCGTTCTCAAATTTGAAAGTCGTATTCAAAGATTGAGAAACGTTGAAGTTCAAATAGTTTCTGTATTAGAAATTGGAGATGATTATTACTGCATAGGGTATAGCGTTTTGCATGAAACAAAGACGGAGTTCAGTGAACCAGGTTTACGGGTAACAGAATTTCTCATTTTATTCCATGTCATTTTTGCCTTAGGCTGCTTCTATTCGACTCTGTTTGAGGGGACTCTAGTCTTAAGCTGTGAAGACACATTGAAAGATTTTAGCAAAAGTTGATAAACGGTCAAATCAGAGCCAGAAATCAAAGTTCTAAATCGATTGTATTCCGTTTCTCGTCTGGTATGTGAAATACGTGAAGTTGGATTAGATCGAGCGAAGACAGAGTTCTTTAGCCGATGGAATTCATTAGAGAGTAGGTGAGGTAGAAGTAGGTCGAACGACGACCGACATTATTATTCAGACTTCCTCAGACACTACATGAGGTTGAAACGTGCCGATTTGAGAATTGAGATGAAGGCCGTGAGAGAGTAGGTGAGGTAGAAGTTGGTTGACATACCTTGGAAACAAGGTCGGGAGCCTTTGGTAATTATACACATTTCAATTAAGGTCGCACGTTGAGCTTCGAGGTCCGTACGCTCCTGCGGTGCGGAGTCTTCAGCGGTGGGGTTGGTCCGCGTTTTTGGCAAGGAATTCGGTTTAGAGTGAATGTAGCGCCATGCCGGAATCCAAAGAAGAAGCACGGCGCCTCCGCAGACTGCAATTCCCGCGGCTGTGCTGATGAAGAAGAGTAACACGTCGAGGGTGAAGGGGAACGGGCTCTTGGTGGAGTTTCGTGGCGAGTAAATGAAGAGGTTGAACAGGCCAGACATCAAAACGAAGCCTGCAACTGATGCGAGAATAATGGCGACCATGAGCAGATTCTGACTCGATGTCGGCGACGACAAACTTGAGATGCTGGAGTTATTGTCATCCGTGAATTGTCCATCTCTTTTGCTCGCCGGGGCACAGGTAGCTTCCAACTCGAGGATTTTGGAGTCGAATTGCGAGAAGTCATTGATGGCGTCGATGTCGCGGGTAACAAAAACCTCTACTTCGAGGTTAAGGCTGTCTGCGTCACCCAGGCTTGGGCAGACTTGAGCTGGTCGAATGTCGCGCAGGGCAGAGATTTCAGAGATGTTGCGGACACTCCATATCACTTGCACCCGAACTGGCAGTTTCTCCTGCTTCAGCTGGTGACGCTTCAGTAGGTCATTGAGGATTGCGAGGAAGGGAGTTATCCCCGCCCCGCCTGCGACAAGCATCAGATTCTTGTACCTGACACGCGACATGTAACATCAGAGAAACGATTTAAGGGATTCTTGGGAATCGATGCTAATGCTTGGATCGAGCACAATACGGAAGGGGAGTCTGAAGGGTGATTGTTACTTGAGAAAATAGTCTGACTCGTGACCGTATGGACCCTCAGCGTGCAGTTTGAGCGCGAAAGGGCATTCAAGTTTGGGATCGATTGCCTGAGTAGCTGAATTTTTAATGATAGCGGAATATAAGCTACACGTCCAGTCCCCGAGAGGCTTGATGCAGATCGAGATCGTGTTTGAGTTGTTGAGAGAGCTGGACGCACTACTGAAGGGGTGCCATTCCAGGCGTGAAATTGCTGGTACGTTGATGTACGCAAAGCTCAATGCGTTGTATTCAAACCCTGCTCACCATTGCAGCCACAGCAACTTCTCTTAGAATCAAAGGAACTAGAATCTTCACATGACGGTACATCCGCTGACACTCAGATTCTGGATCGATCTACCTCTGTTCTCAATTACTTTCAGGAACGGAACGTACCCTGCTTGATGGGGATCTTGAGCTCCACAAGACCACTGGGCAGTACTTGAGCAGAGACGCCAGTTAAAAAATTTCGAGACTGCACCATCCGCAGGAACCTGTCAATGAAGTAGAGGAAGATGCTGCCCATACATTTGCCCATGTTTCCTTTGCCAACATGCCATGCATAGAACGCCAAGAGCACGACGTACAACTGGTGCGTGCCATAAAACACGTTGAAATACCGGATCCTCACCGGAGCGACAGCCGCTATCCACATTAGGATCCCCGCCATCGCTGCAATCACTCCAGGTAAATTGGAGATCCCTTCTTGAGAATATTTCCAATCGATCACCTAAGTAACAGGTTGAACGACATTAGTATTATTGTTTTCACATCCTCTGATGAGCATTTGAGCTGACATTGTTGCCAAAAGATAGGGTGATTCAAAGATATACCATGTGGCTTTCGTTTCTGGAGTGGTAGTAGACCGAGTAAAGAATGCCGTGCGATGTGATCAGGAGCATGGCCAAGTGACCCAGCCATCGATGGTAGCGCACGGCGTGCTCAAACGGCACATGGATCAAGCGCAGTATTGGCGATCCTCTTGTCACTGGAATGAAGAGTAGTGTCATGACGAAGGGGATCACCTTGCCGAAGAGCTCCCCGGACTTGTCCAATTTTGCTTGCCATCTGTGCGTGCAGCAGACGCTCGTTAAGGGTTATCAAGCGACTTCAGCGGGGGCAAGAGTGATCCAAACCCTAACTGCGCATTTGACCGGCTATGGTAGATCCAGTCATGAAAAAACTACTTTCATTTTTTTTCATTGATTGGATCTTATGAGGTGATGGAGCTCACTTCTTCTCTATGCCCGGAATCTCCTCCCCGTGGTTGATGCTGTCAAATCGAGGTACGGTCAAGTTGGTGGTGAAGCACACCACGACGAAAAGCACTAAACCTATTGCAAACAAGTCGATGGCTGTCAAGATCCCCAAAGGAGTCCTGACCACTAGAGGCTGCGTCCATATGCACCTTGAAAAGGCCTGCCATAGTCTCTGAAGCTTGGATTTCTTGCTGTCGTTAACCTCCAGCTCCCTGAAAGCACAACGACATTGATGTAGACACTGTAAGAACTGCGAGAATCTTAAATTCTACTTTATCGTCTTCCCGGTCGGACTCCCAAGGCCGAATTGCGCATTCAAAACTCTTGGGCATACTCTTGGGCACAACCAGGTGATTGTATTAGACTTCAATAGGACTCTAGAGATCATTTCAAGGAAGTACGATCTGTGCTGGAGAGCGTTTCTTCACGTTTCTAGGCAACGTACTCTTTCTTGCTGATAGTGAAAGTAGTGGGATCCCTACTCCGCACTAGTTATGCAGTTGGAAATAGGGTACAGAAACCACGGATTTCCGTCTTCTCCTCAATTGAGAGGAAAAGTACTGATGAAAACTATTTGGCAGCTGACCTAAATAAATAACTATCTTCATCTGCGGGATTCGTTTGGTAGGTACTTAACAGTGAAACTGCATTAATTCGGTTAAGAAATAAAAGCAGGGTGTGAAAATCTGAGCACATCCGTTGCGAATTTCAGGGTGAAATGAATTACTAATTTTTTCGATTGACTGACATCGTCTCTGGCTGTGTGCACAGAGAATTGGAGCATGGACAGGATCCTTGGATGAAGCGAGTACGGTGGACTGGTAATTTGAAATCCTTCTAGAATATGATCTCCTTGACCCAAGTGAACTCTAATTCTGTGCAGACAATCAAATTAACGCAGAAATCCAGGGGGAGCATGTCCGCGCCAATTAAAACCGTCACTTAATCAGAATTTCCAATGCATGTTTTAAGTACCTCTAGTACCTGTCCGTTGAGAGAAGGAATTCAATATTTAAGTGATGATCGACCCGGGGATCGATCTAAATAATTCCGAAGCTCTTTATCGAAGAGTTTCGATAAAGTTTCGATAAAGAGTCTTGTATCGGAAGCCATGGGCATTGAATCTATGATGGAACAGCGAGCGACGGAATTACGACTGCAAATTGCACCAAACAAAAGTCCTATTTGATAACTCGTAAATTTATCGATTACGGTTCAGAAGGATTGTTCATGGTATACTTACGTCTTTGCAGGAAACCTCTTGGTTAACTCGAGGTGGAGCAACGCAAAGATGGCCAACGCAATCACCGGACACGCGTACAGTACGTAAAACGTTGCTGCAGAAATCACAGCAAGGTGTCACGAAGGTGCGGAACTTCATTAGAAGTAGCGTATCATTGTCAATTTGTCAAACTCATTCTCAATTTGATAACATACAGCGACCATAGATCAGGTCTTAGATTGCAAAAATCCATTCTCTATTGTGAAAGAGATTCTTAGAAACACTTTCAATTCGTGGTTGAAAGAGTTGAGCTCGAAAATAGTTGGAAAGGATCACTTATCTGAACATCGTAGTGGTTAACTCGACTCTCGAAGTAGAAATTGAATTCATGACAGCAGCTAGTCTGTCTGTGAATTATTCCTGATTGAGAACCTGAGGACTCGTATTGAAGGGGAGTTGAGCATGAATTAATTTTTGCAAATCAAGATCGAGTCATCGATGAAATGAGAAAATGTACCACTTGTGCCAAAGAAACTGGAGACAACATGGATGGACACGTCCTGCTTGAACTTGCTTCCCGGAGTGGTGGGATACAACAACCATAATACCACCCACAGCAGCGCCACAGCCCAACACATCGCCCGCAACCCAATTTTCGACACTGTCGCAACCTTTTGCCTCACTCCACTGCCAGTGTTGTCAACGGGTTGGAGCAGCTCCATCAGCCTCATTTTCATCATTCTCTATCCAGAGCTGCAGCAAGAAATGTCTAGATCCTTCAACTCCTGTGACCTGAGTGCGCAAGATTGATGTCAGTACTTCTCCCTCAAATGAGCGGCTCCATTTGCAGCACGATGTCTACATCCCGGCCTGACTGATCAGCAGGTGATCACATGAATTCGATAGACATGGTACCAGCAATCGGAGTGTGACGACTGACAGCCTATTAGACGAGGGACACTGTCTACGTACAAAGAATTGGTAAGTGAGTCTATTCCCCGATCTACCAACGCTTGATAAAAAATATATGGCGCCTCATCCGAACCCTGCTGTCGAATTTTCCCGAAATCATGCAGGGGAATGTCTAGAAGCATAGCTTTCCTTTTCGACATGATCTAATCGACTTCAAAGCAGTATCCACCTGTGTCTCGAATCTGTTTGTGGGATTCACCTTCTAGATGGCTTAATTTTCATCAAGCAATTCCTCCGAATTTAGAGTCAGTCAGCAAAAATGCGGTGCGATTTTGTGATTTCTGGCTGAATCGGTCATTCACATCTAGTCGGACGTAATTTGAGTCACTGTACTCTATTTGTTCATACTGCTATACGTAGTATGAATGATGTTTTGATTTGAAAAAGTGAGTAGAGTGGATTAAAATAACTTTGAGTTCAAATATCAGTTGTAATGCATCAGCTAGCTGAGGATCCGTAGTTAAATTCCACTGGTTTCAACGTCATTTTGGTGGAGAGTCCAGACTGACATATATCTTCCAAGCAAGAATGTTTGATTCTGTCACAGTTTGTATGTGTCCAACATACAGAATCCTGGAGAAATTCATTAGGGAGACATGAAGACAAGGTACCATTACGGTAATCCTGTCTCTCACTGGACCGTTTAAAGAAATGTCCATAGAAGGTGCTTGTTGTGGGTGGAGGCTGCTACCTGGATCGACATGAGACTACCAACCCGACAGTACAATACTGGGTTCATATGATGTACAACTTTGGAGGGAATCACGAAGGCCTCACATGCAAGTCACATCATCAAGCTGCCAAAATAGAGTTAACCGGCCTGACCTCCACAAATAAGTAAGTCTACTTTATTGACCTCCTTCAAAGCCTTCGTTGACCCTTTCCATTAATTGCTTAGTCAAAAGGGCTGAAGTGTTGGTTCCGTTCCTTTGAATCCTTTCCTTGAGTCGTGTCCACGTCTCTAATGATCCCACGACGTCTGTGCTCCTGCTCAATAATTCAGGGCATGCAAAGGAGAGCATTCTTGATACATGCTATAGCTCCATCTCGAACAGGAAAAGGGCTGCTCTCATACTCTAAGCCAGTGATGACACGCAGGCGCTAGAATTGGGTTGGCAATGGTAAAGGCGCCAACAGAATGTCTCTGTTGGAATGTTCCGTATGCTTTAGTTTGTTGAACGTCTTCAGTGTAAAAACCATGTGAGAAAATGGATGGTGTGCCTACACTGGGTAATTTTCAATGTCTTGTATCGGTACCTATGTGAGGTCCATATGAAGGGGTTTAACTGAGTGAGATGTCGGTTACAAATCAATTCTGCTTCGAGATTGAAACACTCTTCGCAGGGACAGTTTTTTTGCCAAGAATATATTGGACTCAGAATCTTGGGTAATCAAATTTGGAAGGAAATCTTGCAGTGTAAATCATAAGTTCTAATTGCTTAACATCCCCTATCAACTAATACTTCCTCAATAAATAAGATAAGAGATTCTGAAAGTAACTCATTTGTAGCTGGGTGCCTGCATGTGTCACAGTTGATATTACTTGCATCATTGAACACAATCATGCTTTTGTGATGAATCCGTGACCAGAAAAGAAATAGCCAGACGTGAAGACTCCGCCTGGTTATAAATGTAAAATTGAGGGTTCTAGTTCTTTGCTCGTGAAGTCAGAGGTGATCGATGTATTTCCATATTGATGCAAATTGATGAAATTCTACTCCCACATGTGACAGGAAAGCTCTATTTTCAGGCTGGAAAAATGACTTTCTCCAAGTGAAATTCGTGCAAGGTAATAAATTTGTTTTTAATGTAGTAGTAATGTGACGTTTTCAATCACCAGCTTCTGTATTTTTCATTAATTACATAGTGAAAAGGGATATATAGAGAGAGATAGATATACACATATACACATATAGTACATCTTCTAATAATCCTCTCCCCCTGAACTAATAAAACTCTCTACAACAATGCGTTAGACCAATCCTGGCCGAGCCCACATATAAACAATATGAGAGCAAATGACTCTCCCTAATTCTGATACCCTCTCTGCAGTAATCAGTATCAGACTGGTCCCGGACCCCAGGCACCTTATTAGAAGTTCTACTGTACTAAATTGCCAGGTCTGTACCTTTGAGTACGTACTCAAGAACAGAGTTACGTTATGCAGGTGTGCAGAATTGCAGATGGTTATTTGGGAGGTTGGTATTACCTAAGCAGATGTAAGGTAGATGTAAGCAGCACAGGCACGATGTGCAGTGTACAATCACCGGACAAGTGAGTGCCATGTTTGATGGAGACAGGCTCTATGAGTACGGCTGGACCCCATAGCTAACTCCCCCAAAGAATCAGATGACTCTTGATTTCGTTCTCACCTCAACAATCTTTGCATGTGGGGCCTAGAGTGCAGCACAGTGGCAAGTTGCAATACAATCCTCAGCAGATGGCGACTTCAGACTGACATTTCAAGATTTTACATGGGAACCAGTAAGTGCTTTGAAGGAAGAGGAATCATGTTTGACCCAATTTGATGATTCAGCAAATTGTGGAATAGCTAGGAATTGCAAGGACGTATTGAATCCAGTCATGTCATCAAGGTCTGGGCGTTCCATCTCTTCCAACCAAGCAACCACAGTCAGCTGCAGCAGTTTCATACCAACAGAGGAATAATGGTCATATACTGTATACATACCAGTGTTTGTTTTGGGGCGATTTGGTGTAAAATTGCACCAAATTTTTTGGCTTGGCACCAAGCCTACAAGAAATAAACAATAAAATTTTGGATGAAATTGCCAATAAACTTCAATTTTTTTTTAAATGGATGAAATTGTCAAATAATGGATGAAAATAGAATGATAGATATGTATTGTGTACTAATATGATATTTTCTATCCAATATATGGATGAATGTTGAGATTTGGAGCTTCACAATAAAATGAAGTATCACCACTACGACACTTCATAAGAAATGAAAATAAAAACATGGATACATACTATTGTGCCTTGTGCCGTTACCAAAGTATAATAAAGTAAAGTAATAAGAAATAATTTTTGAATTTTGAATTTATAAAAACTTTGAGATTTGATCAATAACCTTCACAACATCTTAAGTCCAAACGGTGGGTTTTTTTCATTTCTTGAGAAGTGCCAAAGTAGCAATACTTCATTTTATTATAGTGCTCCAAAATTTAAACATTCATCCATATATTGGATAGAAAATATCATATTAGCACATATGGGTGATTGCATGAAACACTTGTACTGCTGTGTTGTATCATGTTTTGTGGTGACTAGTTTTTTAGCCATAACTTTTGTTTTTTAGCTCCAAATGATTCAAATTTTTTTAAATGGGTACTCATAACTAGTATACATCATTCAGGATTTTTGAGTATTTTAAAAAAATATTTTACTATTTTTAAATAGCCCCCAATTTTTTGTCACACATTCCAATTTAGGGGGTTTTAGTACTATTTAGAACCCCAAAAAATGAATTTTGAGCTGAAATTTTGAGAGGATGTTTTCTTAGTAGAATTATAGCTTATCTCAAAAGGAATTTCAAAAATAGTCATTTCTATGTGGTGTAGAAGTCTACAAAGAGACCTTTTTTCTGCTTGCTTTTTGAAACGTGTAAAACATTTTTTTGGTGATTTTCTTGGTCAAGCCTTATCACCAAAAAGTCTTCTCAAATGTCCAATTTTTATTTTTTTTTAATTTTAAATTTTAAATTTTTTATTAATTAAAACATTGAAGTATGTATTTTCTTCAGCAGAATTCTATGTGTTCTATGTCCAAAATTGTAGTGAAGAAAAATACAACTTCAACATTTTAATTTGTAAAAAATAGAAAAAACAAATTTAATGAAATCTAAAAATTGTCCATTTGAGAAGACTTTTTGGTGATAAGGCTTGACCAAGAAAATCACCAAAAGAATGTTTTATATGTTTCAAAAAGCAAGTAGAAAGAAGGTCTCTTTGTGGACTTCTACACATCAAAAAAATGACTATTTTTAAAATTCCTTTGGAGATAAGCTATAAGTCTACTAATAGAATATCCACTCAAATATTCAGCTCAAAATTCGGTTTTTTGGGTTCTAAATAGTACTAAAAAACCCACAATGTCAAAGTGTGACAAATTAACAAAATTGAATTTTAAATATCAAATGATTTTCTTAAATTTGTAAAAAATAAGGATAATAATGCGAGTCAAGATATCTAGGAAGCATTTTTTTATTTTGGGCGCTTAGTTTTTAATTCAAAAGTTAGAGCCGTCTTAAAGTGGTCAACCCAAAAAAACACAACAAATAGTACAGGTGTTTCGTGCATTCACCCATATATATATATCATCCTATTTTCATCCATTATCTAGCAATTTCATCCAATAGTTTCAAAATTTTGAAATTTATTGGCAATTTCATCCCAAATTTTCTACAAGTGTGGTGCTAGGCAAAAAATTTGGTGCAATTTTACTCCAAATTGCGAGAAAAAAAAACATTGAGTCCAAATTCTACAAAACAAAGCCTATGTGGCGTGTGCCCTTGCAAAAAGATTCCAATTGTACCAATAATGCAATCTAAAGATGAATAGTCCAAAAGATACATAATTTAGCAAGACTTAAAACTCCAAAAGTGATCCAAAAATCTACAACTTTAATACCATATGTCCAAATGCCACAAAACAAAGCATGTGTATTCCTTGCAAAGAGATTTTTGACAATACCAACGACTTGATAGAGGGATGCAAAGTTTTTGAGATTTCACTATAGTAAATAAAACAAATAGCCTAACTTAATGTATGGACATTTATACACATATGTATGTGTGTAATTATGTGTGTATTATGCTTGTATGTGCTTATAAAAATGTCTGTATATCTATTATATTAGGTACATAGTTTCACAATTTGTGTCACAAAACTTGGCACATTTTCATTCTAGAAAAATATCATCCATTTATTTCATATCATGTTCATGATGAAAACTAGAATACAACAAGCATTAATTCTTGTGATTTGTCATGCTCATTATTTTTTAGTTTGTCTTTACCAATCAAAATTATGCAAAACTATGTTGTTGCAAATTTTTGCAATAATTGTACAACTAGTTTTATTTATATATATATATATATATACACACACACACATAATTGTGGTATTATACTTTAATTTGGATTTCTTTTAAGACTTATGTGGTTTAAATGACAAAATACTAGTTAATGGAAATAAGCTTGCAATGAAATCCTTAAATATGACATATAAATCCAATCCAGATTGCATTCAAGTAGAGATGACTTCAAAGATATTGAAAGAGCACTTCTAGAGAAAACAAAAGATATTGAGAGAATACTTATGGATAAAATTTGAAAAAGGCTACATAGAAATGTTATAGAAAGATTTTCAAGTCTAGGCAACTATTGTCAATGCTATTTTTATAAGTGTTGTCTTTGCATTCTAGAATTCTAGTAGCTTCATGGTTGTAATTTCAATTGAATTACATATTTTATTTTGAAAAAGAATTTTGATCAAAGCTCTACTTGGCTCTTTCAACTTCCAATTTAAATTATGAAGATATTGAGTACAACATTGCATTATTTAGATTTTAGACTTTCAATGCACTTTCCTTCATTGGAACTATTGCATGTAGTGCTTGAAGTGTAGTATAAGAGCCATCCATTTATCAATAAAGTAAAAGTCTTTCCTTGGCAACTTTTCCAATAGTTATATAAGGATAGATCCAACTAGGAATCTTTTCTTGGCATCTATCATAAGTAATTTGGTCTAACCTCTAGATGCAAAAGAAAGATTATTTGTCCACTTGTGGTTTATAAATAGAACACTTAATAAACTCTTTGAGACCAAACTCTTTTGTTCATATTTTAGTTGTCTCAAATATTGATGAAATGGTCATTTTAGAACTTGAATTGAAAAAATTATGAATCTAATTTATTCTTTAATCTATATTAGAGGTCATCTCAAACATTATTTGATTAGGAGTTTTGGTCAATAGAAACCTACTATCATGATTAAAGAAAATTCAAAATTATAGAATGGAAGTAAATTGTATGAAAATGTATGAAAAAATCATTGGCACTCATGTATTTTGCTATGGATATACAAAGTGACTTACGTGAGAATTTGGTACAAATCTTAAAGTGACTTCCATCTTTTTTGTAATTTCAAATTTTTTGTGATAATACCATTAGATGAAATTTAGCTCTAAAGAAAATTTCAAGTTTTCAAATTGCAGGGAAAAAAAAATTGGATAATGGTGGCAATGTGACGTGGCTAAGCTTTAGCCACATCATTTTTTCTTTTTTTTGGAATTAGTTTTAGGGGGTGGGGACTTTTTTTGCATTTCAAGACAATTTCTTAAAATTAAAATTTCTTTTTTGGTCATTACTGGCCTAATAGCAATGAAGTGTTCTTTTTTTGTTTAAGGAATAGTAAAAGGAACAAGCCTAAAATGACCCTCCTTTGCCTCAAATCCCCTCTATTGTTTTCAATAGATGGAAATATCATATTGATACCACTAATAAAGTATCAAGGTTGTATAACAAGTTCAAAAATAGTTTGAGGAATGATGTATATTATTAGTTTTCATTATTGAGTCAAAAATGTGTGAAAATTTTATTTTGGTGAAGGCAAAAACTTATATAGAATATGGGAGATGTGACTAGATTTTATAGAAAATGGAAGATGTAGGAGAGTTTCTTCTATCAAATTTCAAAACTAGCCCTACTTTACATACATATATAAGTATATATAAATATTATATACAAACTTACAAGCTTTATCTACAAAAAAGACTTGTGCATCAAGGTGGTGCTTGCAAAATCTATGTTAGTAATACTAAAAGTTGGCAAAAATCACTTGCAATTAACCTAAAAAAAAGCAACATGGGATGATAACAATCTATTGTAATATTACTAGCTTGCTTATTGATTTTGTAGATGTTGAGAAGATTCTTTTAGTAGCATGTTTTTGTAATATATATATTTTTTAAATTTTTTTTAAATTAAAATTTTAAATTTTTATAATGTCCACATATTCTTAAATTGTCTCTTAACCCCTAAAGGACCAACATGCCTTTTTTGGCAACATAACTATTTCGAGCAGGTACGTGTGGATAGAGATTTCCATATTTTGGGACCAAATTTTAATAGAAGGTGTGGACGAGGAATATCTTCAAAGCCCAACAATTTTCATGACTTTTGACTACATGGTTAAAAAGTTATTGCATGATATGTTGTTTATTTCTCAACTCGGGCAGTTTGGGCGGATTAGAAAAAATCACTTTTTTAGAAAATAAAAATTTGACATTGGTTTAATAGATTTATATGTATGTAAAAAGATTTGAATCATTCCATTTGGACTAATGAGTCAAAAGTTATGAAGAGTTTTAGTTTGTGGGTAGTTATAGATTCCCTACTCTAAAATAAACTTTGAAGTCCTTTATTTTACTCAATTTTCAATATTTTTGGAAAAAAATCAAAACATTAGGTGTAGGTTGTTTATTACAACATTTGAACCGTTGGGATTGGCAAGTTTCAATTTCACAATTTTTTTTTTAACAATTTAGTATTTTGAATCATTCTCTACTTCATTTTACTTACTATTTTTTTTCTATATGTTTTCCAATTCCAAATGATTTGAAATTTTTTTAGCATGTATCCAACTTGCCTTGGAGAATTAATCTAAAGAAGCACCACCATTTTGGACTTTTTTCATGCAAATGTGAGCTTGTAAAGTGCAGCTGCCCATATTTTTACAGTGATAAAAAAAGGATTTTTGTAACTTCAGACACTAAAATCTTGTAATCCACGCGGTAAAAAATTTTGCAATTTTTTCCTTGTCTTTTCAAAGCTGAATACTACAAGATCCTACGGTTATATGTGTTCAAAAACAATATTTTCCGAATATTTGATACTTGTGTTAGAAATGGCAGTTTTGGAGGGGTTTTGGTGAAAACATAGTCAAAGAACTTTAGGGGTTAAGTGCACTTTTGTATGTTTGGCACAACTAGATTTCTATGGCAAGAATTAGTTAGAAAAGAATCTTGGTTGGAATGCATAGTAATTTTAAACCTTGTGTAATGCCAATATTTGGAATTGTCTTTGTTTATGAGTGGTGTTAAAGTAGTCATTGCCCATTATTTTCACCAATATTGTAATACAAGTATGTGCTAACAGATATTTCTTGTTTTCATAGTTAGATTTTAATAAGTCAATTACGAATAGTTAATAATCTTAAGGTTGATATAGTTAAATTTTTTTGGGGGGAGAATCCTTCACATAATTAGTCTTTGTATAGTGATTGATTGAAGGTCAAAGAATAGAATCTTGGGTGGATTAAATTAGGAATAAAAAATTCAATAATGGAAATATACATCAAGCATATATGTTTAGAAACTAAGGAAAAAATCAATTTTATGAATAACATCCATGAATAATTTAATATGGTACAGTTGAAAATTTCCATGAAGTTGATTGCAAGAAACACCAGTCTTTTATGGTCACATGGAATATAATGCACTTGTCATTCATTATGACTTTTGGAGAATGAACTCAATGAATTTTAATTTCTTGGTGAAGATAGATGTTTCTATTATAATCATAACCCTTAATTTTTAAAAATTTATTAAAAATGATTTTACATTTGAAAGTCTATTTTGCTAATTTGTCACACTTTTAGGTTTAGTATTTTTGAGTACTATGGAGTACCCAAAATTAATGATCTAGAGATAAAATTATTGCGGTTTATTTTGACAATTGGCACATATCTTCCTACTAGTGAACATCTTAAAGTAGATTATTTCATGTCCTCCACATTAATGCAAATAGGGATCCTTGGCATGCACATTTGTAAACATTGAAGATAGTTTCCAATTCATTCTTTGAGTGAAATCTCATCACCATGAAAAGCCTTAAAAATGAACAATTTGTAATTTTTATCCTTCATAAATTCTATCTATTATTAATTTATACTTGGATATATTTATTTTTTGTGGAAAATTGTCTTTTATTTCACAAAGTATTGTTTGAATACTTGCAAGTAGTCCAAATTACTTGCAATAGTATTTCTAGCCAAAGATTTATTCTACCAAAAAATATTCACCATACCTACCATCAAAATCCTTCTTTTTATCAAAAAGCTACAAAATCAATTAGTCTTTGTTGCAATCACCTATAGAAAGAAGTTTGTTTGTTGTTGTGAGAATTCTTGGTGACCAACTAGGTTTGATAATTTATGTTGTTAATAGTGCCATAATTATTCTATTGAATTGGCTCAAAGAGCTAGAATTTTAAAATTTTCAAAATTGTTGAATCACCAAATAAAAATTTTTGCAATAATTTTTTGATGAACTAGGCATAGACACATGCAAGAGACATCCTTAATATCTACACAAGATTTTTTGAAAGCCACTAGCTTGCTTTTAAGATAATGGCATTTTGATTTCCAAATTTGAAGGGGGCCTTTCAATATTTGTCTATGGTTAATCTTTACAAAATTCCTAAGCATGCCATGAGTAGTAGTTGGCCAAATATGGCACATTATAGGGGAAATGCTCCTAGAGCATAGCCACTATCATGTCCTAGACTAGTTTGGGATGCTAAGTTTTTGGGTCACTTGTCAAGGGTGTCTTACTAAAAACAAGCTAGTACCCCAAATTAAAGGTGGGCTTCAGACTAAGAGATTCAATCCAAGACTTTGAATTGCAAGTGTCCTTCAATTTTTGAGTGCAACTATTTGGTGGTTTTTTTTATCATGACCATTTTGTTGTGTATGGTGGTAAGGTAATTGCGATGGTTTAGGTCAAAAAAAGAATCATGGTGGCCTGTTGACATAGTGCAAGGGGCAAATAATAAATTTTTGACAAAGGTGAAGGCATTCAAGTAGCCTCTATTTAATTGCAACAAAGTTTAGAGGCAGGGTGAAGTGAAGAAGAGTGAGGTATTGCATATTTTATAGGAATGAGTACAAGAGAAAAACTATCAATAGATGGAAAAAATTTAGTGGGAGAATAGGAGTGTCAACTTATGAAGAGTGTTCTTGTAATTTTGCAAGATTTGATAAGTTATAACCAACCAATAAATAATGTTTGCATGGGACATTTCTAATTCATATCAATCCTCTTATATAGGCTTTAGATAGAGCAGGGTAAACCATTTCAATCACTAAAAATAAAATGGGTTTAGATCAAGCATAGCACAAGGCAATATGTTTTTACAAACAAATCAATTTCAGTCGTGAAGAAATCAAGCTCAAGTGCTACAAGTATTGTACAAATTGCTAGGAAATTGTGTTGTTCCAGTCAAGAGTCTTAAAATTCTAAATTTTGTAAAGAAAATGTAGTTGCTAATAAAAGATTTAGAACTCAAGGTGAGAAGATGGTTGACATATTGTGAAACTAGCTATTCCATGTGAAAAAAACAAACTAACCCTTACAATCACAATTTCCACAATGTAATTTTATTACTAAAACAATTTGATGTTTATGGCCTAGAAGTACTTCAAAGTATTCAAATTCAAAGCAAGGCTAAAATCTTCATCACTATTTGTTCATTAGCAAATTTAACCATAGAATCCTTCTGTTAACCTATTAGAATAATTCCCTTTCTAAATTTCAAAATAAGAAACTTTACTAAGACGATGCTTAGATTTCAAAAAGCACATTTTCAACTCTTTCCAAAATGGTCAAATTTCATCTTTCAAAAAATTTATACAAAAATGTGTAGATCCTACAACTTGAAACTCTCTATAATATGTAAAAAAAACAAGTTGGAAATACATATAAAAATTTCAACAAAAAATATATCATACTTGAAAAAAATAGTAAGTTGAATCAAAAGAGTAGAAAATGACTTAAAATAATAACTTAATTGTTGAGCATTAGATGTTTTTTTAGGCCATTAGGAGATAGTAATGTTTCAAAGTTGTTCCCCAATCTATGAATTATTATATTGCAAGTCAGATTTTTTAATAATTAAAATTTTAAAATTTTAAAAAATTATTATTATTATATTTTAAATATTATTTGATGCAGTAGTCACTTGACTACATTCGATTTTTGATGTGCCAGTGTTCCCTACCAATTGTAAACAAAGGGGTTTTTTCACCATTTGAAAAAGGATAATAATAAAAAAATTTCAAGTCATAAAACCATCTTCTGTAGTTCAGGCCTTGCAATTTGCTAAATTTTCTTTATTATTATTTAATTAATTATTAAATTTATTTGGAGGGGGGGGGGGTAAAATTAAATTTGATTATTGTTCTTTATTGTCCGAGAACTCGTAGTCTTGTTTACGCCTAAAAAAACATCTTATGTATTAGGGCTTTTTTTTGGGACGAGTGTCTCCATTGTTGGACTCATTGTAGAAGCCTATTTTTGGAGGGATGAATCCACATTGGTCAGATTTTGACAAATTTGGCAGTATTTTGCCAAAAAAATGACTTATTAAGAATTTTGTATTGGAATTGAAAAATGTACTAAATTTCCAATTAGTATACTAAATTGGGATTGGAATTTCCAATTTAAATTTGTAGTAATCTTGATTTCTACCATTTTTTATTCTCCCATTGTTCAGCCAATTTTGATTTTGCTGACTTCAATTATGATTATTTCAATTCTCTCAATTTTAATTTATATTGCCTATTTTGATTTGCATTGCCTATTTTAATTCCTCACAATTTTGATTTTCTTTTGATAGTATCAGTTTCAATTATGCCAATTTTGATTATGGAAGTTACAATTCAGTGGTGCATTGTTTCTTGTTTTGGAACGATGCATTTGAATCCACGAGTAAGTTTCATTGTAAATTAGGTTTGAGGAATTTACGACTTGCATAAATCATTAGTTTTAGGAACCATAAGCAAAATGTAATATAATTGACAAACATAACAATTGGAACAAAATCCAAACAATGGCTCAAAGCTTTATACTAATCATTTCTTACTACCATGTTGTGCATGCCTAACCTGTTAATAGGCCAACCAACTAGACGGATAGGGCAACTCCTTTGAGCTTGGTTTGCACAATGGATAGGCCTCCATTTTGCAAGACAAGCTTAGCCAAGGTAGGTGGTGATGTTCTAAAGGTTCAATATTTGACAATGCAACTCAAATGGAATCCTATCAAGTCTTTCTAAATCATCTAAGTGGGGTCAAAAAGGAACCACACAAGCTAACACAAATCTAGGATGGAGCTCTTTTTGTGATTGTGTTGAACTTGTTGCAACTTTAGAGATGAAATCCACAACAATACTCAAGGTTGATTTGGTAGAGGATTTTAATACGATCATCTTGATGGTTACCTCCAAGATATTTAATTGTATACTCTTACAACACAATAATAGTGTTTGAGATTGAAGCATTAGAAAGAATCAGAGAAATTGCAAGAGAGGTTAGTTTAAATAGTATATTATAATGGAGTTATTATTAGAAAAGCATTCTAACTTGGATTTCACAAACTGCCAAAGGTCCTACACTCTAACTTCTAAAACAATTAGGAGATCATTTTGTAATTGAATCTAGCCTATGAAAAAGAAAAAAATTGAGTTTATTTGCACTTCAAAAACAACATTTAATTTCTCTAAATAGCAATTGTTTCATTTTTACAAATAGTTGTTAAGCCAAACAAAGCAAATTGAAGAATGAAGCCAAAGATATACAAAGACTTTGCAAATAATGCAAGAATAATACATTGGTACCTCAATTTACACAAAAGAAATTGTACCTTCTCCTTGACTATAATCAATATCATGGCTAAGCTATTAGTTTGGCTTTGTCATGAAGGTTGTACTACATTGGCTCATTTTCTTTTTGTAGAGTAGAGACTTGCACAAGAGGAATTTTGAGGGCACTAGGAGACTATTTTAGGCTTGTTTTTCATATTATGAACTAGTCACTAGTAGTCACAAAAAAATTCATAAAAAATTAAATATTATAATTTGATGTATTAGTCCCTACTCCCTAGGCTACATTAGATTGTTTATGTTGTAGAATTTAGCAAGTTTCTATAGTCTTAGAACTAGCGGTCTTTTAAAGGCCCAAAAATCCTCTTATGTAGTACTAAGTGGTGACTTTTGTTTATTTTAATTCTGAACTTCCCTAATCAAGGTTTCCGTTTCATGTTGATTTGTTTGATGTTTTCAAATCTTGGTAAAACTATTATCTCCAAATTTCATTTCATTAGAAAAAAAATTGTGATTCGGTGAGCATGATTTGTAATCTACAATATAAGTTTCCCCTATCCTATAAAAGAATAATTTTGTTTATTCATCCTTATTTGTCTATATCAAGTGCCCTAGCATAAGAGACAATTTCCATTGAGCTCTTGGACATTTAGAAGATGGAGGTCTGGGTGCTTTCCATTAAGCTCTAGGCTCTGTGCTCCCCTTCGACTGAACGTCCAACCTTTAGCCCTTCTAAATTGGCTTTACAGAACTAGAGGGCCCAAACCTTAGTATGGACGGGGCTATTTGAAAAAACAAACAAATTTCAGTGTCTAATTTGGAGCTAAGGTAGAACCACCTATAACCAATGAGCCCCCATAGCCAACCTATTGATGAATGTATTTCCACCCAAGGCTACAATGAGTTTTTTTCTCATTTTTAAAGTTGGGACTAAAAATTCAGGCACATGTTCCAAAGTAGTATGCAAGAAAGTAGAAAGGAGTGAGTAAAAAAATAGTTTTTTTGCGTGATCGAAATTAGAAGACTCCGTAGATTGGCATTTGGTCTAGCACACTCTATGCCTTCCAAATTTCATAGTAATTTCAATTCATGTGATAAATTTACCAAAGTTTTTGCAATCCCCATCATTTTTATCTTTACATCTTTAAAAATATTTGTTTTGCCTTGCATTACACTAGATCATAAATGTCTAAAATACCTTAAATGATCAATTACGGGTGGTTCTACCTTAGTAGTTGCACTACTTGGATGGCGAGTGCCTTGGACGGAGAGCAAGGAGTGCGACGGTGTGGAAACCGGCTCTTAACTGTCGGTACTAATCCCTTGCCAGCAAAGTCAACGATCGAAACGAGTGAAAGTGATACACGTCTTTTCATTCATCCAGATGAGCGAAGAGGATGAAAACGATTTACCGACAGAGGATGAATCTCCGTTCATTCATCCACGTGACTGCGCGCTCCAAGTTCGAAGCGAAATCAGCCGCAAATCAGTGCACTCGTTGTTTCTCGCTGTTTCTCTGTTTTTGAAGCTTTGTTGATCTAGATTCTGAGAATGGCGGGGGGTTCTAAGCTGCCGAAAGCTCAAGACCAGGCCGGGGGATGGCCACCACAAGGTCAGCCGCCTCAGCAGCAACAGGCGCCGGCGGGGTATGGACAGCCTCCTGGGGGATACGGTGCACCGCCCGCAGCGTATGCTCAAGCTGCGCCTCCTGCGTATGGCTCGCAACCAGCGGGATCGAATTCTTATGGAGCACCGCCGACGGGATATGGAGCTCCGGCACCCGCGAGCTATGGCGCACCTGCGGGGTATGGAACTCAGAGTGCGATTCCAGGTGGGTATGGAGCTCCACCAGCGTATGGAGCACCACCGACTGGATATGGCGCTCCACCGCCACAAGGGAGCTACGGAGGAGGCTACGGGCAACCTCAGCAGTACCCGCCGCAGCAGCAGGCATATCCAGCGGCAGGCGGCGCTGGTTTTCCTCCCGGGACAGATCCGGAAGTTGTGAGGATGTTTCAGCAAGCGGATGTGGATTGCAGTGGGTCCATTGATGCGATTGAGCTCGGGAGAGTGTTGTCGACGGGCCGCGTGCCATTCTCCCCGCGCACGCTGCGGCTCATGCTCCATCTGTTTTCCGACAACAAGGCCGATCCGTCCAGGATCGGGCCCGTAGGGTTTGCGAAGCTGTGGAAGGAAATTCAGCAGTGGAACAAGAAGTTCCATGAGTTCGACAGAGATAATAGTGGATCGATCGAAGTGTCGGAGCTGTCGGCGGCTCTGATGAGCTTCGACTTCAACATTCCGCCAGCTATCCTGCATATGCTGGTCGCCAAGTACGATGTCACAGGCGGGAGCAGGAGCATCGGTTACGACAATTTTGTGGAGTGTGGATTCATCGTCAAAGGCCTGACGGAGAAGTTTAAGAAGCAGGATCATGCTTTGTCAGGAAACGCTACATTTGACTACACGAGTTTTATGCTCCTGGTGATCCCGTTTGTCGCTGCGTGAGAAGGGCAAGGTCAAAATCTTTGTGGTAATCCTCTACTTCGATATTGAAGTGAATAATCTACGTCAGAGCAACCCGACATCACAATGATTTTGTCCTACCAAATTCCAGCAGTTGCTTTTTCATCTATCCTTTCAGATTCACTGAATAAACTTGATTGCCGCTGTCAGATGCCTTCTGCAGGCTATGGCTTCATTGGTGTTGTTGGGTTCTGTTGATGGACGTTTACGAGATGTGAAGTAGTTGATAGATTTTCATTTTCTGGATGTGAGGTTGTTAACGAGTAAACTAAGTGACCGATTTTGGAGAGTTTCACATGAGGAGAATGAAATGTGCCTCAGTCTCCCCATTTCTTAAGATCAAAGATCCGTGATTTTCCCAGGCGCCAACTTTTGTGCAATTGTGTCTGTTATTCATATCCTCGTAGTGGTATTACAATTGTTCTTTGTACGTTTGACAAAGAGGTTCGGTTAACCTGTGAACTGCTCTGCACATCTGAACCTCCGTAAATATGCGCGGAAATCTGCCGCAAATACCAAATAATTATTAAGCATAGGACATCTACGTGTTTGAGCTTCTACGGCATTCCGAACTCTGAACCGCGATCTCAAAATGGAAACAACAGACGCAGCTGTGTATAACACATCCAGTTATCCAGATATTTGTGGAAGTAGCAACTGCTGAGGTGATTGCATGACCTATTCAGTAGAGTAGTGGTGGAGATCTTGCAGGGATTCCTTGTCCAGAACATGAGCGCTTAGGTCAATTGTGGGTAGACCTTGAACCTTCACTTCGAAATTCATAGTTCTGTTCTGGCGTTTTTCAAAAACCAAATGCTGCCAAGCGCTGAAATCTTCTTTGAATCTCCGACGAGATTCAAAAATTCTTATTCCAGGCACATACCTTATGCAGTGTGCACTACTCACCATCACAGATAATCGTCCCAGGCACGCAGTTATTTTCCTTGTCACAGTTGATAATAGATACAGTATGGCCTCCAGTGTTGCACATTCATTGTTTGATTGTTGCCTCTTAGACAGCAAATTCCTGAAGTTGTTTGATTGATGGAGTGAGTGCACTAAATTAGATACAAAGCAAAGATTGATGCAAAAGCTGCAGACATCCTCTCCAATAACTTCAACCCAAAGGAGCATGGGCTGCATAGCACATCTAAATTAAACAGGTTGCTGCAAGTGACACTACCTTCACCTTCCCTTAGTAGCAAGAGCACCTGATACACGAAGAACTTGGAGGCCAAGTAAAGCTCTCATCGAGCAATTACAAATTCAATCCCTTCAACGGCACACTAATTCTGCACGGACAGTCACACTACAACCCTACTTGGCAGCATCACTTCCATCACCCTAACCATCTGGATGGATTCTACCAGATGCTGTCACCTCTTGATTGCTAAATTGAGAAACCGGAACGATACAAATGAATTGTCACAGGACTAGAGCACAAAGAGATGGGCAATAGAATTCCCGAAGGGCAATGTCGGAAAACTGACAGAACATTTCTGAGAACTTAATAGTCCAGATCTGATCTGTTTGCATTGAAAATAGCTGGAATTCTGAAATTTATTAGAGTTCTTCAAACTGGCAATCAGACTCTCAAAAGTCAGATAAGCCAATCTTTAGAACATCAATCAATTCAACAATCCCTAACTGGAGAATCGTGTCCAAGACAAACTTGATCCCTGCAAACAATGCTGAAACAATGCTATTTGTCTCTCCAGTTACTAAAATCAAATTTTACCTGTTTGTCTCTTAAGCCTGTGCGACCATAGCATGAGCTATATTGCACTAGGACCAAGGCAAGTTGGAAGAGTCTTTCTTGTGTTAGTTAAACCTAAAATTCGACGTTGTTTTCGAGGGGATGCAAGTCCTGGCATTGCAAGGATCACTTCGAATCGTCCACGTCTCCTCCTCTGAAGCGTTCGAGAACAAGATGCAGCAGGAATTCGTCCCTCTTTGGCAATGGAAGTGGAGAGACTCCATGTGCAGGCACTGAAAAAGGGTTCAACCTCACACAAGTTCGATTCGATCTGTTGCTAAAAGACCACGGACAGGTCGATAGCGAAGAATGTAGAGATCGCCGGGCATCAAATCCACCGTTTCATCGCCTCTGCCATCCTCAAGTCAATTGCATTTTCAGTATGCAACATTTCAGCATTGCATTTTCAGTATAACAACAATCTGCAGTGTCAGTTTTAACAAGTCATGCAACGACGATACAATTTCTGCACGAAGGACTTACTTGTCGTCAAGTTGAAAGGAGCCAACGGCGCTTTTGCTCCGGCAGAAGACGAAGGTGTCCAGCTGCGGCTCCACGATCATGTCATTCTCCTCACTTGAAGCAGCTTGCTTCATCATGGAGTTGTACGCTTTCTCCAGCTTCCCCAGAACGGAGTCGTGCATGTGCTTCGAAAGGACATCGACGAACTTCTGCGCGTGCGCCTGCTCTTGTGGCGAGAGACGGTCCCAGAGCTCCGCCGTGCGCATGATGTGCAACGCGAATCTCTCAATCTTGGACAAGCGGATGCGGAGATACGCTCGCAGCAGGAACATGAGCCGGTTCACGTCCATTTCGAAGATGGATAGCATCATGTCGTCCAAGTTTTCCGCATACGCGATGAGATTCTCTTCCATGAGGGCAATCTGTTCTTGTACGCGCTCCACGAGTAACGAATCGTACGCTAAAATCTCCGGGGCGGACTTCTCGTTGCGCCACACGCGCTTTAAGACTTCTACGTCATTTGGCAGGTCTTGGTGGTTCCAATCGTCATCGCCCTGGCCTTCGCCTCTCCCCCACGGAGTCGTCTCCTCGCTTCCATTGCCACTATCCATCGACACCGCAAAAACCAAACCCTCGTTACCAGAACCGAAACCCTAATGCAAACTTCTTGCAGCGATTCCTTCCTCAGAGCTCCGCCAATGTCCACCAAACGAGAATTCCTGTATCCTCATCTCTCGCCTCCCGACGCTTTCACCTGCAATACTCTATCACTTCGAAATCGCAAGGGTTCCTCACCTAAACGAACTACGCACCATCGACTCAAAGGCAAAGAACTCACCAACTACAGTCGCATACAGAAATTTCCAGACCTCAGAACCCGCTAGACACACTCATCAATAGCCAATTCAGACCCCGCCCGTGCACAAAATGAACACGCACTCATTCGGCACCTACTGCCCAGTTACAATCTGCCTGAGCTCTATGAGCGCTCCCTGGATTCAGATAAACCGCAGAAAGAGCTCGGAATGAATGCTAAGCAGACTTTTCCGAACATAAGCTATACATTGTGCGGAGAAAAAGTAATGAAAAGTAAGTAGGTCATAGTCACTTTTTCCATCGTTTTTGGCAGTCTTGTTTTTCTATGATTACGGATGTATTCCGATGGTTTCTTTTGTACTTAGCTTGTTGCAGATGATTTATGTCTCATACCTTCAATTTACGTGCTCTGCGACGGAGAATGTGGCGAGAACGCATCAATCTCCAGCAAAAGTGATGCTACACGAGTGTGTATATTAGATCCAGGGTTTTCTGCTTCGGATAGTTTGCACTTAAATGCGACGTTTGGTGAGATTTCGCTACGCTTTCTCTCGTCAAAGATCACGGAATTCTACTTGTGGGTTTTAGGGTTTGGGATGCTTAGTCTGGTGGAGGATTAAAGCTCCTCTTCTTGTCACTTCCTGTCTCCTGAAGTATCAGTTCTTTAGAATCGTTTGGTATTGGTAGAGTTTCTTTTTGCTCTTTAGAGCAATTGACTGTGGACCTGCCGAGACCGCACTACGAGAGCGAGGATTGCATTGCGTATACAGTATCTGTCTGTTGCGACTCCATCTCGCTATGCTCGTGTGGCGACCTGACTAGTTTGCAATTGGAATTTGAGAGAGCCGTTGGCTCTGAATTGGAACATCGAAGTGTCGATTCTTTCTCTGCTCGTTTAGGGTTTCCTTGGCAAGCTGTCGTTCAACTGTCACAGAAAATTTCGAAACAGGCCGGCGTCAGGAAATTGTAGATTTGCGAGTCTATTCGTACCGGCGGCACTAGGGTAGACGAGATTTTCTCCCTTTCTTCCAGACCTATTTTTCTCAGACGAATTGCCTTCTTGGATACTCTTCTTCGATGCGCCAGATTTATAGCCATAGCCTCTTGCAAGTGCTCAGTCCCATCAAAAGTAAAGGTAGTACTCTTCTTTTCGCCTTGGGCGTGTTGTCTAGTTCATAACGAAGTCCTTGTACCTCTAAGACGAATTGGAGCGAGGATATGTAATCCTTTATAAACCTAGTATCTTACTTGTCTTTGTTGTGTATAATCAATGCACTGCTTGATGTTCTGCAATACTGAAGCTCGTGTTTGGTGGCAGATTATGTTTGATTGGAGCATGTAATCGTTGCTTGGAGTCTTTTCGGCTCTTGATCGTTTTTTATCATGGGTAGCGATGTGGATATGACTGACTCGAGTTCAGGTATAGTTTTCAAGCATATGATCGGTGCACGGTGCTCGAGGTTTTATCTTCATTTCTAAAAGAGCAAGAAGCCCTAATTGAGCCTCATGTTGCTTTAGCAGTTTTGAGTAGGGCATCTGGGGACCATCTCTTGTCCAATTTCATTTACTTTTTGGACCAATATTGCAATGTTTTTCACTGATTCTCGGTATCAATGAAATTTTGGTCTCATCTGAATAACATGATTCTCAGTTTTTATGATTTATCAAATTGGTCATTCTACAACCATGAATTCTTGGTCTTAGAGGTTCAAAAGCTAATGGTCAGTTGTGATGAAATCGGATTATTAGAGTTTTTTCTGGTTATGGTTTAGTCGCATATTATTGGGTTTCTCAGCTTTACTGTGAGAGTCGTTACTCCTATGAATAATTAAATATTGGCATAGCTGTGCTAAGAATATGACATTGTCTTGCCAGGTTCAGAAGGAGGATATGTGCAAGCGGATGCCTCCACACCGGTAGTAGGGCCTTCGCCTTCCGGGAAAGGGAAAGGGCCCGCTAAAGCAGGTGGTGCGAATACCAAGGGTGCCAGGAAGGCCATACTGAAAGATTCAAGCCCTGCCAACAGCGACGACGAAGGTGATACCAAGGCAAATGATGGGCAGGGGCCTTCTCACAAGGGTTCTGCCAAGGGTAGCGGGGGGAAGGATGACGATGAGGAGGAAGAGGAGAATATGGACCATGAAGAGCTTGGGAAGTACAACACTGTTGATCCTGACAAGATGCGGTGAGTCAGTCTTCCTTTACAGTTTCCCCTTGGGAAGCTTTGAAATTCATGTGGTCCCTGTGATGATTCCTCCATGCTTCACAGCTTCAGGCATCTTTAGGCTATTCTTTTCTTTTCGCTATTTGACGTTATCAATGCTAAAAGGAAAATTTGGTAAAGTTAGACGTTTTACTGATTTGTAGACACCAATTATTCGGAAATATACAACAGGAAGATAGTGACACAATAATCTGCAAGTAGCTACAGGGAGATGATCACTGGGAAACCTATCTATGAATCGCATGGATATCCCTCATGAACTGCGTCATACGTTTCTTGCCTCCCAACGATCAATCTCCTCATGATGTTGTTTTTAGAATTCTGGAACAGTCTAGTTTCACTGAAAATGATGTTTTCATTAATGTGTGCAGAGCTGTGCTAGCAACCTTCACCCCTGAACAGATGAGTCGATATGAGTGCTATCGACGTTCTGGATTTCAGAGGGCCAACATGCGACGTGTATGTTTCTTTCTTGTGCACTCATGTTGGAGTCTCGCAAAATTATGGTGAACAGGAATAGGTGCAAGTTTGATAGGATACTCATTCTCGCTTAGCCTTTTATGGAGTTTTCATGGTGATCGTCATATTCCGATGGTTTACTGTATTGTGTCTATTTTAACGGGTCTGCTTGTGTGTTGAGGAGGGGTGCAGTTGCTGCAGAGTGTATCTGGTGCTCCAGTTTCGGTTCCCATGACAATCGTCATCTCCGGAATAGCTAAAATGTTCGTTGGGGAGCTCGTGGAGATAGGTATGCTGTTTTTAACAAACTTCGGAATGTTTAGACTGGTCTTGCTGAACAAGGTTTCATTGACTGAGTTTATCTGTCATCATCCTGAGTTCACTGGTTCTCCCTTTTTTATAAGTGATAGTGTTTCATAATTTCGTTTCTACGCCATTTTGTGTAGTCCTTGGTGTAATGAAGTGAGTGTGTTCTGTTAGTTGCTTATAGGTTGCAAAAGTAATTGTGTTTAGCATCAGTGTTTAACCCCTAGGTCCCTGAAGTAGGCCATTTCCTAAAGTAGGCCACTTTTGGTACGCCCCAACTGCAAATGCTCTAATTAAAAACAGAAAATTCACTTCAGAGGCTACAGTTCTGTGGTTTAAAAATGTAGGACATGATTTGTTGTATCCATTAATACATTCTGTTACCTCCTTGACGTTTTCTGAATGATTTATTTAAACTTCTATAGATACAGAAATAGCCACTTCTGGCGATTTGGGCACGTAGGTGGGTTAAGGAATAGGCATTATGTGCCTTATTTTGTTGGGCACAGTATGTTCTCCAATACTGATCCGTGAATTTCCTTCTTTGCTTACAGGACGGATAGTGATGACCGAAAGAAACGAGACTGGGCCGATTCGCCCGACGCACATTCGTGAAGCCTATCGACGACTGAAGCTCGAGGGCAAAGTTCCTCTACGTAGCAGGCCTCGTCTCTTTCGGTAGTGGAAGTGCTTCATATTATTGTTTTCTCTGTCAAGCAGTGTGAAGGAGCACGTCAACATCCAACAACGTGAACCAGAAATCAAGTGCTTGAAGACGGCTAATATGTCCTGAAATCAACAAAGCTAGTCTTCGCTCACGTTCTCTCAGCTCATCCAAGTGAGCATACTTACGAGGAAACCAGCGGAAGGTTGAGGCGGCTGATTGTGTCCACTGAATGACAAAGAACTCTTAGGTTTACAATGCAAATTGGATTATTTCATCTGTTCATTTTGTTTAAAGCTCTGCTGAGGATGGCGGAGGATTATGTTGTGTGTTGTCATTCCAAATTCAAGTCAGAGAAGACTATTTCTGGATTTTACATTCTAAACTAATGATAGAAAACGATCATCACAACTTGTAACTTCTTGTCATACATCCCAATTTTTACCAGCAAATTGAACTCTTTTGCATTTGAACTCTATTAACCCTTGAATGTCGACAAGGATGTTTTGTGGCCGATGAATGACAAAGAATCTTCCCTTGTAGGATATAATAGAAGTACAACTATTCATCCTTTGTGTTAAAGGATGGAAAGGGGAGATCTTTTATAGTACTTTTGGCTTATTCAAAGTAGATGACATACAGTATTAAAATGCATGATTTTCACGGCCACTAGTCAAGATTTTTGAGACTTGTCTCTATTTCAACTTCAAAACTTGAAATGTTTTCCTAAATATTTTATTGCAATTTGAAGGTTATATCCATGACAATGACCTCTTGTCCCTAACTTAAACCCTAAACCCCCTAAGAGTGATACAACCCATTGTTCTTACTAGGGAGAATATGGATTTTGGGTAGTTTCCAATGAATGCACTTTTTGGTGAAACTTTTTTAAACATTTTCATAAGATAAAAAATACTTGTTAACATTTGTAAATATAAATTTTGTCCCAATTGGTACTCGGGTGTAAAAGTTATACTACAATATGCCCAAATTTCAACTTAGCAAGCAATAAAAAAAATCACAAAAACAAGAATTAAAATTTAAAATTTGATTTTCATAGATTGTAATTTTGTCTATATGAAAAGCTTTAATTCATTCCATTGGGATTTTTGATGTGAAAGTTATCAATAGAACATCTTCTTTTGCACACAATCAAAGTATTTTTTTAATAATTAACATATGTTTACAATTCATTTTTTAACTCAATTTCACATTTTTTCAAAACAAAATGTTCACAAGGTTAACTTTGATTGTTAGAACAATCTCAATATTGGGATTATGTATTGTAATTCTATCCTTAGCTAGAGCTATTGTCAATTAAATTTTTCTTTCTATTTTATACCTACTTCTATTTAAGAAATTTTTTAAGAATGTAAATCATTATATTTTTTGTTATTTTATTTTTCTAGACTAATAATTCAATTCTTCCTAATTGAAATCTTCTAATTCAAAATATTCAATGCAAAATTTTTTATTTAAGAGGATTCAACGTCAACAACTAGGTTGCCATCATGGTGCAAAAAACTGTCACAGACATGACATATACATACATGCCGGATATCAAACCATGAAGACAATTGCCTCTAATTAGCTTGGAGGATAAGCCATTGCCCTTGAGTAGCTTATAGGTGAAGGCAACCGCCTTTTACCACTCCAAGTCGTCTTAGGTACTAGTCTAGTTCTAGATTAGTATAAATAGAGAGTTGTGCACTCCAAGTTGTCTTAGGTACTAGTCTAAGTCTTAGATTAGTATAAATGGAGAATTGAGGGACATTGCTCCTCACTCTCATCAATACCAGTTGTACCTACCCTATTCTTGTCAATCCAAGTCTTGTCCTAGAATTTTTGACTCCAATCTAGTATTACAAAGAAGTTGAATCCACTAAGGGGCTCTCACTTTTTCTTACTATTTTCGTAATAAATACTCCTGCCCTAAAGAAAAAAAAGATTGTCCAATTTGGCATTGAAGCCACCATATATGTTTATACAGTAGGATATGCATAAGGTTTGGCCAATGACTGGTAAGCTTGATGCATGGGACCGGGTAGTAATGATCACCTGCGACATGTCGTTGTCGTTCCAGCAGTTCTTTTTCTAAGTTTACCAAGTTCCATGCGCTGCCAAGTTGCTGTTTTGTGCTTCTTTTTTTTTGGCAATGCTTTGCTACTGTAGTGCCTGAGGATGTATTCCTTCTGTGATTTAGTTTTGCTGCATGTGGTTCTTTTGGCTGGGGTGAATTGTCCAAAAATTTTGAAACGACTTGTGTTAGATTCCTTGTTTATTTCTCTTTGATTGCAAAATGAGTGCTTCTAAACATTGCTTCTATACTTCACACACGTTTCGGTCGCATCCAAATAAACGAAACAATCCCAAAACTTAAATGCTGAAACAACTGGGAACTACTTTTGAAACCTTATATCAACAAATCGAATAAAAGAGTCAACAGGAAGCGCTTCAGTCGAAAGACGACAGTGCAGCATTTTACAGAGTCTTCAACATTCCCTTGCATTGTGCATGCACAAAATTGTTACAAACAGAAAGACAATTCCAACCTTAAATTCTGAACCAAATGAATCCTAACTTTGCATACCCTCTAGTCTATTCCTAAATTTGCATCAAGAAATGTCCTCTCCTGATATTCCCTTCTAGACAGCTTCCATTTTGGAGACCTAAATACATAGCTCTTTTACCGATGATAAGGATTCTAAGTTTCTGCTCAGAATTGAACAAGATCTCACCTCAAGACTGGAGAACGAGACACACTGGTTGCCTATCTCACCAATGAAGATGCATGGGGTGATCCGGTATATGTTGCTCAGAAACAGAGCGGCACCAAGGTTGACACGAGCAAGGACCGGTTCTAAAACCTGCTGTTCAAGGGACGTAAATCACAATGGTAGCCACCTGAAGCTGATATTCAGCTGTAAATAGCCACATCAAGAAAGTCCCCGGTCTGCAAAACCCGATGCAAATCCATCGTCATTTCACTGAAACCTCAAGTCAAGTAATGAATCAATGCATCGAGGAACTGAAACACATCTAGCTTTGCAGAAATGCGGACGAGTCATTTCATAGGAGAGCGCGTGAAATGAACTACCTGGAATTGAAGCTCTTCAAGACTCCGAAAATCGTCACCTCTTGTTCCGGACGGAGTCGAATATGTCAAGCCGACCTGTGAATTCAAGGGATGCCAAGAATTGGACATTTACATAAACGAGTTCTCATAGAATACTGTGAGATGATGACAAATTGTACTAATAGAATACAATTAGATAATGGAGTCCTATTACAGAATCAGATCATCAAGGCTTTCTCAACTACTGAAATATGGAAGCTTACAGTGCGAATCACGTTGCGACCACTTCGGTCAGGGTAGACAAAGGCGAAAGACAATCGTGCATCTCGCTTCCTCGCGGCCGGGGCAACTTCCTTCACCTGAAGATAAAAATACGAAACAACAATAACTCGGTGTCCTCAAATGACACTGATCGACAAAGAGATATCTTCCCAAATGACTATTTATCATAGAAAACCCTCAGAGATAAAGGTTCGTGAATTTTCCTGGTGCTGAACCTATGAGTGCCTACAGTACATCGCTAGGCGTGGCAAATTCCATTTGCATAGAGTTGAAATGAATAATTGAGGAAGCTTCAAGGAAGATATCAGACTGTACCAATGGAAAGAAGAAATCACACCCTACATTTCTAAAAGACATGAATACGTTCTAAAAGGAAACAAATTTATTTGATTAGGTACGGTAATAGATTATTAGCTTCCACAGTTGAATTCCTATTCTAAGCTTGGGTACTTCGGGGTTGAACGTAACCCATACTTTCACAAAAAAATTTAATAATTGTTTAACGTGACAATTTTTATCATAATAAGAAAAGTATTACCAGCACTATGAAAGCTGAAGCAAACGTCACGCTGTTAATTCATCTTCACGACTCTCAACAAACCGTACGATCGAGAGGAATCTGGTATTGTAATAGCGAGGACAGAAACGAAAACTAAGAATGTCCATGGAGGAATGGAAACAACTGGCACATGACGATGAGTGTACGCTCACCAGATCAGTCAGCTCTCGCAAAGTGGCATCTCGCCATGTATAGATTTGAACCTCGTCCTTCGGCTCTTTCCCTCGTATGCTAAAATCTTCAACTGTGTGGTGGCCACCGTTCTGTATCAAAACCAAAAAAAGCATGTCAAGTTCATTCAGAGTAAATCAATACAGCGCAAGTGAAATCACATACAATCATGTTGACGGGACATGAGTGGCATAGAAGTTGTATCATGCTAACCCAACGTATCCGATGTACAGAGGAGCCTAGGGTATTTACAAAAAACAAAAGATCAAGAGATCAATCCCTTTTCTCAATTTCTGGTTACATATTTCATTAGACCTCAAAACATCCTGAAAAACCTCGCGGCCATTCAGGCCTAATCACAAACCCTACTTGCTCTGATCCATTAAGTTTGTGATTCTGATTTACAAGGGTCTTCGAAGAGCACCCTGAAGTCGGGGTCTTCTAAGCATCGGCCATGGAGGAAGAAACCCTATCAAATGCTGGGGTTGCTCCTCCGGGTTCCCTATGTCGCAAACTAAACCATTCCGACTAATAAACACGAACATTTGAACCGGGAGTGAGAATAGTACCCGAGTGAAGACTCGAAGGAGCAGAGGGCATGTCTGCGACAACACATGCGGCTGACAATCAGTATAACAGCAAGACAACTTTTGTAAGTCTAGACGAGTGATGTAACAATTCTGCACACGAAGACTTGGACTCCAGAAGTCTGTCCACATCATTTCCAAAACAAAACACCACAATTTGTTGCTCTTGAACAAAACCAGTATTACCGCATCATATTGCGAGCAATGTGAGAGCTTATGACCTAATTACACCATCAACTACTGATTCTTGATCTCCAACAAGAAGCTATAAATTGCTGCTTATCTTACCCATCAATTAAAATGATGAAAGTTTCAACGTCCTGTGCTCCTTGAATGTAATTTTTCTACGGTTACAGCGTATTGAACTCAGAAAACTCAAACAAAACAGTGACCCTCTTACGCCGCTCATATTTTCTTCATGGAGTATGAACATTGAACTTAACCCTTCGAATGGTACAAACTCATAAAACACATAAATCAGCAATACATGCTAGAAAAGAAGCAAGTCTGACCTTCTCTCGATCGACCACCGGAATATTGGCAGGCGGACCGGAAGGTCCTCTCGGCCCGGCCAGGTTGCGAGGACCGCGCGGTTGCGCATCCGAAGGCGCAGCTGCTACATGCGCTGCCATCTCCAAATATTCTTGACTCCACAACGACAAACTCGAACCGCAGCAAACGAACTAAACCACGAAGTATTCAAACGGCAAGTATTCCGCCACGAAGATGAAACTCAAGAATCGTCTCCCATTACAAAACCCAGGATCATGTTGGAACTTGGAACTAGAGGGGTTTAGGGTTTGGGAAAAAAACGGTTGGGAACATGTTGGGAACAGACAAGGGAACTAGCAATCCATCAGTCTCTTTTCCTCTTTTCATTGTGGCAGTCGTAGTTGTAGACCTCAGGATTTGCTTCACGTAGTATGTGAAATTTGTAGAATTCGCAAGCATTTATAGAATTTCTCAATGTTGTTTTAAGATTTGAAATGAGATAGTAGTGAGATTTGCAGAACTCGTGAGCATGTACAGAATCTCACAATTTTGTTTCCTGGTTTGAAATGAGATAGATTCTGCGTAGTGCTGCAGATTTGTAGCCGTTTCGTAATGTGTCACCTGCTGCAGACCTCCGCCTTTTTACGGTGGTCGGCCTTGAGGTTTCGCCACTATGAGGGTTTGCAGTTTCGTCACCTCATGCTCCCTTGTGCTTTTCCTTTGTTCTCGCACCACGTTGCTGCAAAGCCAAGTCTGAATCGAGCTTCCAGAGATATATTTATCGAGGCCCTAGGTAAGTTCCCAGGAGGTGGTGTTTCTAGATTTCGAACCTTCAAGTCACGGAACAATGCTTATGAGGATATCCGTAGTAGGGGCGAGAATTATGATGCAAACAGCGACGACGAAGAGGAAGAGGATGATGGGAGAGTGTACGAAGCAGGGGATGATTACATTGTGGTGAATTTCTACCATTTTGTGGATATTGAGGATGCTCACGGCGAGGTCGCAATGCATGCGGCCTTCATCGAGGTGAGGCATTTGAAGTTTTCATGAAATGGTGCATTTGTTTGGATCGCATTACTTGCGAATTCTTTTGAATCCGTGTGACATAAATGGATAGTGGTAACAGATGGTGGGATAGGCTGCAGGGTCGTAATATTCGAGGGCGGATATACATCAATCATCAAGGCATCAATGCGCAGGTTTCGTCTCTGCCCTTTTTGAAATTCTGTTTCATAGTTAAGATCTTGTCATAGTGAGTGAAATGCAGTGATGTGAGTTTGAGGTTCTTGTTGATGTTGCAACAACAAAATTGTTGAAGAACACCATTACAAGTTGACTTCTGAATGATGATAAGGGGATCGTGATACTGTTTATCAGTAGAGAATCCACCAAATTGGCAGGGTTTCACACGGCCATGTTTTTTAGATTTCCTCCCGACTTTCTCTAGTGTTGGCAAGGTTTGATACAGTTAGGGTCTGTCTCTAGAATGTCTCCGAAGTTTTCTTCTAGTATTGGTCGGGTTTTCTTCTGCTATTGTTAGGTTTTGTAGAATAACTCGAGTAGGTTATCTATTGGTGATTGCAAGTGAAGGCCGACACTACAGGATACGGCTTGTGTGCAGTTTAGTGGACCTAGAGAAGATGCTATGGCGTATGCTGATTGGGTGAAAGCGGATGAGAGATTTTCGCCGACATATATTCAAGTCTCTCCATCTCCACGTGGCCATGCTTTTCCAAGACTAAAGCTTCGATACAAACCATCCTTGGTTCAGGTGAGCCACGTGCACTATTACATCACTGTTTTTAGTACACTATGTCTTCTATATTTGTCGTCATCAACAGAGTTTCGGTTTGTTGAAAGTGCCGAAGTGCTGCTTGTGCTTGACCGAAGTAAAATGAGAAACTTTAATGCGTCGACCTACCGCTACAGGTGTGTGAAATTGAGAATCTTCCGCTCACAGACCCGTCAGCAAGAGCCGTGCCTCTCTCTCCTAAGGCATGGCGAGAGAAGCTTGAGACGCGCTGCCAAAGTGAAGAGAAAGACGAGCTGAAAAATGTGAAAAAAGTTCTACTTCTGGATGTACGGAATAGTATGTTTCTCTTGCTATACCTGTTCTCTGTGATGCTTCTTATCCCTGAAGAACCAAAGATTTCATGGTTTTAAGTTTGACCAATTGAATTAATCATATTGTGAAATTTTTAATTCAAGGCATGACCAATTTAATGTCTTCAGAATCAGTGAAGAACATAGCATGTATGGGTCAAACATAAAATAAAATTCAATAAAAGGTCTCTATACGACCCACTGAGATGCTAAAATTCATGAGGTCCAATCTTGGTCCTTCAGGAGTTATAGAGACCCCGATTCTCGATACTTTGATTAAACCTTAGTGGTTAAGTAGCATCGTGTCTTATGACTTCATTGAACTACAAGCTCTCAAAGTTGGCGGAATTAAGTGAGTTGTATCAGAAATCGCACGGATCCTTTTTAAATTTTACATGTAAATTCAATTTCAGGCAGAGATTAAGTATCTTCATGGAGTGTGTAGTTGCCAGTTTTGTGACGCGTGTAATGGTGCAGGATATGAATGGGATGTGGGCCACTTCCAAGGAGCACAACGACCAGAAGTGGAATGCTTCAAATCTACAGAATTTGGCTTATCTGACGATAAGGTATGATTTGGTGCACCTTATCTTTTTGTCATTAACACCCTGCATGACATGAGTCAACGTCGCAGTTATTTTTCTTATCGAGAAAAAATCTTCACGTAATCTAGTGGATTTTCAGGTGGATGACGACCCATTAGCAGGAGTGGATAAGGAGAACACTGATGTTATGATGTACTGCACTGGTGGTATTCGGTGCGATGTATATTCCACTATTCTCAGGTACACACCAAGATCGCTTACAATCAACGCCGTCCGAGGGTCATTATCGACAGCACAAGTCAGTCATGTATTGAGTTTCCTACTTGCTAGATATGGTGCGAAATTATGCTGAATATCTTCGGTTCAGGCTTTTAGATGTTCCCTCGAGCTGTTTTGTTTGGAAGATGATAAGCTTGTATGGACGTGGACTTGCACACAGGAAGAAAGGTTTCAAAAATCTCTACAGCCTTAGGGGCGGTGTAGCGAAGTATCTCAAGGAAGAAGGTGCCTCTCAATGGAATGGACGACTTTTCGTATTTGATTCACGACTAGCTGTCCCACCTGCTTTCTATCACGGTCAATTGGAAGACACGCAGAGTGATTCTTCAAACTCGACGACTATAGCCAGATGTGTCACATGTGGAAGTCCTGTTGAGCCTGTTCACCGAAACTGTGCCAATCTCGACTGCAATAACTTATATCTGTAAGTTGACCGGTGTCCCTAGCTTAAACATTTTTGAAAGGAGCTGCTAACACCTTGAGCTCCTGTGCTAATCTGTGGAAGAACGGGTGCATCACAGATCCCTAAGTTCTGTATCTTCTTTCTTTGCCACAAGTCCTCTTACATCTTGAGTTCAAGAATGAAAGTGTTGGTAGTCAGCCAACTGCTGTAGGCAAGTGTTGTTGCTACCAACCGTAGTTCACCTACAGTGAAAGAGTGTGTGGTTAACTCTGCTCCAGAATTTTACAAGGGCAGCTAGATTTGAAGGCTAGAGTTAAAGACGCTTATTTCGTTCACTTCGGAGGATTCTGCTCTGCTTGTTACGAAATGAACTTTCATAAGGCTATAACTTTTTACAAGGGAGGAATATTTTTTCCCATTCTATGTGTACTAGTACTATTCATGATGAAGTACAATCACAACTATCATTGATATAAATGTTCTGTACCCGTAAAAAGTTCTGTACCCATACTTAAATTCGTTTCGTAATTTGCAGTAATAGGACAAATCAATTTAGTTTGTTTGTCATGAAAGTGAGCTTCATTGATATGCACACAGTGGGCTGAAATAGCAATCTCCTCTCTCATGTGCAGATCATGTGCTCTCTGTGTTACCCAATTTCGGGGCTGCTGTTGCAACCAATGCATGGACGCACCAAGGCTGAGGCCCATATTGCGACCAGATGAGTCATACCAGCGATGGCACAATTACCGAGATCCTCTACCACCGCCTCCTCGGCCGCCGGGGTGGGTTAGCCGGCGAGCTCTCAAGAGACGCAGACGGAAGGAACGCCGGAAAGAAGCAGAGCTGCTCAGCAGCGGCACTGGTGTACCAGACTCCATAGGTTCTGATTCTCCCGAGGAAGCTTCTTCTTTGGTTCACCAATTGTAGGTCATTCTTCTATTTAATGAGATGCATTGATCGATAGGATTAGACTGTTTTGAATCCTTGTGGTTCATTCGCCTTCTGCATCGAAGGAGTGTCTTGTGTTCACAGGTCGTATGGAGAGGTGAATGCTTATTGGACCTGAATAGAAATTGAACTGTTTTGTCACAATCTTCGGTGCTGCGCTTAATTTTCTTTTGTAGTTCAATGACTTTTGAGTATGTATGTTGTTTCGAGTCCTTTGGGTTCATCCTTCATCTGCATGCAATGAATGGCTTGTTTTCACGGGTCGTATGGAGAGGTAAATGCTAATTGGGTCTTAATAGATAGTGAACTGTTCTGTCACAAGCTTTGGCGTCGACCTTAGGTACATTTTCTAGCTCAATGCATTCTGGCTGCGGTTGATACGTAATCTCGGTGCTGGCAAGCTTCGCCGTTGTGGCCATTTGTGATTGTCAAAGTAGAGGCAAGTTAAGACAACGGCCCTTCAGGATGTGCACAGTAGCATTAAGAATGCACATAGTAAGGTACCTGCACCTAATTGTGACTTGTTTGCAAAATTGGCCCATCCAGATTGTTGTGTAAAGTGTAAGCCTTTTGAACTTCAATGTTTAGGGTCAATTTTGGGTACAAATTTCATCTCTTTTACAATTCAAAGTTTATTCTCATGTTGTCCAAAAAATGGATGCAAAAAGAATCTTGAATCCCCTTTTCATTCCTAGCAAAATTTGACAATAATTTAGACAATTCAATGATGTTTACCAATGTCAATTGTTTATTTTGTCAATCTTAGATGGGGTTACTTCAATAGAAAATTGTGATTGTGGAGGTGTGGTCTATTGTTTCTTGTGTTAGTATTTTGAGATCTTGAGCCAATCAACTTTCTGAACCTTGTATGCATTGAGATTATGTCACGCAATCAATGTTTTCAACCTTGTATGCATTGAGATTATGTCAAGTAATGATAAAAGTAGCCATAGGTCTTTACTTCCCATCACTGTGCAATAATTTTTTATCTATATTTGTGCTTCTTAACTTGACCTTTGCCATACATGGTTCTACCTAGCACTAAGGTAGCTACACCCTATTGTGTCTATGCACTCAATGTTGTCCTAATGCCATCCATGCATTAATTCCATAGCAAGAATCTATAAGGGTACATGACCTCTTATTGTTTGGAGGTGAGGTGATGAGAGATCATGTGGTCTCCTACATTCTTATTTTGAAATACAATAGTTGAACTTGCTCAAACATCTTTTCATTCATTGTAGATGTATTTTATATCAATGGAAGGAAAGTGCAAATAAAATCTTGGACTACATATGATTGTTGTCACATACCATGAGTTAGACTTGGAAAATTGTGGAGATGTTTTTCTCTCTAATCAACTTTGTTTATGCTCAAGTCTCCCTATCTATAATCATCCTTCTCTTGAAACTTTAGAAAGTTTAGAAATTTTATAAATTACATTTGAAACCCTAAACAATTTATAATCACATTAAACAAGATTATTGTTTGAAGAAGAGTGATGTCAATTATGAAATGATCTTGTGTGTATTTGATTCATTTGGGCATTATATATACAATACATTAGGGTCCAATAAACTTACAAATTTTTATAATCAATTTTCACTAGAAAATTTTGCAACTTCAAGAAATTGTAGCATATTCAAAAATGAATCAATTTTGAAACCACAAGTTGTGTTGGAATTGCAATGAAGTGCACTTCAACTTCAATAACAAATGAAAAAATGAATAATTTCAAATCATACAACAATTTGAATTTATTTTATACACTCTCTACCATTTCATAAAGAAGCTTGGGAAGATAGTCAAAGATGTTTTACAATGGGGTGAAGAACAAGCAAGAAATTATATGAGTCATTTTAGTGACATGGAATCAAGTATCTTTAAAGTAGTTGTAAAGGTTCATTTCTAATATGTACCATTAAGTATAAGTTGTAATTTTTACAAATGGTGGCAACACTAGATGGTAGATAGTATATATGAAGCATCAAATTCTTTGTATGATTTCCAATTATATATGTGTACATTTGTAATGATGATGAAATAGACTTTAGTGTAATTCCGATGCAATTTACAATTCAAAATTCCAATCCATTCATTCTTTAGTATACACGATTGAGCCTCCCAAAGTTCTCCTACTCTCAATATGATCAAAAAATCCTTAAGCTTATTGAACCCTATTGTATAATGCAAGAATTGGATTGTTAATAACAAAAATTCCTTCTTAAGACGTGCATAATGGAATAGAAATGAGACAACTTCCTTTAGTTGCACTAAGGTGAACTACACTACTACCGTCTCCATCTCAATTTTGTCGTAGAATCTGTATGATACATTTTCAAAGAAAAATGCACAACATAGGTGTATGAAGGCAAAATTGGAATTTGAGTGGTAGTAGGTTGGTTCACCTTACCAACAATTGCTTGTAGACAAAGTCAAGGAGTCCTTCAAACTACTTTCTAACCACCAAAAAAAGTTTTTTTTACTCCGCAAAGTAACAATAGATAGGTGAAAACTACCATGCTCATTAAATCACCTCCATAATTAAACCAAGAATAGGCAAAGGCCTAATATATGGTGCCAATTGAAATATATAGCATCATATGCATGCAATGCAACATACAATGTTTAAACAATCATATCTAATTCAATGCAAGTTTCAATAAAGCACAATTATTTAATGCACATTTGATGCATCTTCCTATCTTCTTAATTACTATGAAAAATTACTTGGTGATGTTTCAATTGACTAATTTGAAGAATAAAGATGAATTTCTTGTAAGGGGAGATTTTTATCACTCCTAGCTCACTTCTTACAAAAAAAGTATCTTTTTAGTTTTCAAATGTGGCTTTTCTTCAAAATTTTATAGTAACAATCTAAACAAAACAATATATTTAAGATTTCACATTTAAAAAAATCTTTGGATCAAAATGAATAATAATACACTTCTAAGTCTTAAAATAGACTTTTATTTTTTATTTCAAATTTTCTTGATTCAAATATTTACTTATACAAGGTGCATTTGTCAATTTCAAATTATGAAAGGTTCTTTCTAAACATGAAGTGGATGACATTCCTTTGTGATGGCATGAAAAAGGGACTGAATTTCAAATTTTACTATAAAGGTACCGTACTTTTGAAGCCACATAATTTATTGGACATTTAAAATTGAATCTATTTTAGTGGTTTGAACCATTGTCCGTTATCTTTCTTTTCAGGATTTTTACTTAGAATTTGAACCCGCCTTTGCTTATTAGACAATCAGTCATTTGGAATTGCACTCTTCTTTACTATTTGTTTATAGCAAATAAAGGGACGAATAGACAACATTCAAAATGAGATGATGGGTGAAAGCATGAAAGACTAGTACTAATTTGCATCACACTTGGAATGATGGAGTTGTCATTGGCTATAAATTTTAAACTATAAATCAAATTAAATTGAAATTTTTATTGGAGATGTTTCATATGATAGCAATCAAATTCCTTATTTTTCAAAAAAATTCAAAAATCATTTTATAATTAAATCTCAGTTTAGCTAATTTGTCATACTTTGTAGTTTAAGGTTTTTTAGTACTGGGAAATATTCAAAATCAGTGATCTAAAGCTGAATTTTTTGTGGTCTATTTCCATACTAGGTAGGCATGTTTCTATTGAAGGGAATTTTTAAAATCATTATTTTCTTTCCCCTACATGTGTGCTAACAAGCCTCCCTTGCACATGCACTTTTGAACATTGAAGATGGTTTTAAGATCATTCATTTGGCAAAATCTCTAATTTTCAGGATTAGAAAAATTCTTTTCCCTATTTTTTACAAATTAAAATGTCAAAGTACCTATTTTCATGAAATATTGTACTTTTCTAGTTCTCCTACTTAAAGACTTTTTCTACATTTTTCCTTCCTAGGGTAACTTCTTCTTAAAGGTATATACATTGAACATATTTTTTTATTTTTTGAAAATCATTTTTTTGATTATTCAGTACCCTTGAAAAAATGATGGATACTACGGTGAATGCTATGAAAACCAATTGGTCTTTCATGCTTTCACCTTGATAGTAAGAAAAACAAATATATATATATATATATATATATGAATCCTTTTACGCTTTCAACTTTACTATTAACATGTCTATAGGTTTCAACATATCAAAATTATATATTTTGAAATAAGATTGATGTTTTTAGACTTCAAAGATTGGAGTAGACCAATTTTAAAAAATTGTGAAGATATCTTATTAATTGCACCTTAGAATAATAATTTAATGGAAATATTCAATTCAAAGTTGTAAAATAATATTTATAGATTATATCCTCACAACCAACTTTCTTCATCTTGCAATACAATAACCAATGTTTTTGGAAAAATATTTAGGCAAAAATTGAAAATTTGTTCTAAAATTAATTGTCTAATATTTACAAATTCTTGCTAAATTTTAAATGTAGTTTTTTTACAATTATTATTTTTAATTTCTATATTAGTATCTTGTAAATTAAAAAAGTTAATTTTATGGCACAAGAAGTCTAATAGTCTATGAATTATAGAATATATTAGAACTTAAAAATTGACAATATATTCAATTGCCAAATCATGTATTATATCAATTTGAATGAAGTTTTCATCCTTGAAACAAAGACTAAATTGAAATTAAGAAATAATAGACCAAATTTTAGATTTCATTCCATCAATGGTACTTGCAATGGTGTAAAAATAACTATAAGAAAGAAGCCTTTACAACTCAAACTTAACTCCCACACACCCAAGGCCTTGGGGGGTTTAAGAACATAATTGCTTTTGAAGTGTAATAGGTCTATATGTCAACTATATAATCTTGTGATGTACATGTTTTAGATGACATTGATCAAATTTGGAGTCATTTGGCCGCATAGACTGCAAGATTATAATGTTTTAATGTTCAAAAAGGATTTTGCCAAAAAAATTCTAGAAATACATTTGGAGGTCAAATTTAATTTTTAAAGCTACTCAAATTGTAAGAACTTTAAGGAAAATTAACAAAAAACTACTTCAATACTAGCACACAATCACCTTGGTGAAAAGAAAATATCATCCAATGCATTAGAAGGGATTTGAGGGTGTTAGAAGATTGCAAGTTCTTGAATTGTCAAAATTGTGGGAACAACTCCACAATAACACTCTAATGTGGTTGATACAGTGCTACGTGAGATTTTTACTTATTTATACATATATATATATATATATATATATATATATATATATATATATATATATAATATTCTATGTCAATTTTCAATTTTTCAATTTTACTTTCTAAAATTTTGAAATTAAAAAAAAATTGAACTCAAAATTTCAAGCAATAGTAGCTAATTTAGAATTCTCAAACAACAAGAGGAAAAACCTTGAAATAGCCCTCACTTACCCTCAAATATTGTCTAATTTCTCATCATGTTTACAAAATAAATTTGAAATGTGAAAAAATAGTTGCAAAAAATACATCTATAGCTTAACCTCTTTCTACTAAAATGCTTCACTCAGTTGTAGAAAGCTTAGTCACTCACAACTTTTTGGGTTGATATAGAGTTTTAACCACACAAACTAGACTAGTATGTGCAATTTTTTCAAAAAAATTTAATAAAAGAAGACAATGTAAAAAGGAAAAGTAGACCACCAAAGTTCTCTATTATCCAAAAATGTCTAGATTTTGAACTTAGAATTGCTCTAAAACATTCAAAACAACTTAGATCAGGATGAAAATTAAATTATACCTCAATAATTAGACTTCAAAGAAAATATGATCCAATAAATTTTATTGAAACTAAATAGTAGATGAAAAAGATATAGGCCCAAAAATCGTTGCCATCAAAAGAAAGTTTGGTCAACTGAAGTTTAACTTGTGATCTTTAAATGGCTTAAAAAAATCAATGCATCTTGGATTGATTCCTCTAATAGATAATTAGGTAGATACTTTCTACCCAATTGTCATTATGACTAGAGGTAGCCAAACTACCATGATGTTAAAGAATCCTTAAAATGTTAATAATTTAGTGAACACTAGTGGACATGTTGGCCCCTTCCATCCAAGTCAATTAACAAATTGAATTCTTATCCCAAGATTTTGGAAAGATATTAGGTTGAAGGATATAAAAGACCCCACCACGCCACCTACCAATACTACATTGTGCAAGAACAATACAAGAGCAACATTACACTCCACAAGAAGGTGGGAGGAAAAATTCACACATCAAGAAGTTTCAAAAATGATTGGCCTCTAGTGCTCCTTTGAAATGGCTAAAAGAAAACACTTTTCAAAGCATCCCAACTACATTTTGAATTGAAATTTTTAGGATATTAGAAGTGCATCACATTCTACTAACAACTCTAAATAAATTTTTAAGAATATTAATTTCAACCTTAATCCAAAATATTTTGTTTAGCAAAAAGATCATTTTGGAATGGAAGAAGTGCTTCACAATGTTTTTATTTCTTATCTATGGTCAATATATGCACTAGAAAGTGGCAATTTTGAATATTTTTGTGAAAAACACCTCTACTCTAGTAGGAATTTATTAGAAAATTTTATTCCCTAAACTTGACACTTAAAAATCCAAAACTATGGTTGCATACTAATTTAAAATTGTTTCTAAACATTTTATCTAACGTAGGCTTTAGGTCATTGGTCAATAAAACTTTGAATCCTAGTATTTTTTCTATCCAATATTCTAATAAAGTGTTCTATAATAAATTGAAATCATCTTTGATTGCTGAAAGATCTTTTTATCCAAAAATTAATTTTAGGGTAGCAACTATACTTAGTAATCAAAATGCTAACTTTATGAATATGTATCTTAACCCCCAAGTATTTAGAAGGCCAAAAGTCTCCACTTTTCTATAACTACATGGGTTTTTCTATAAATCAACAAGCAACCCTAAGGAAGTTAACAATGTAACATTAGGTAAGTAAATTAGAATTTATATTTTGCAATAATAAAAAATATTTTTAAACCTAGAAGATTCTACTATTGACTTCAAAATAAACTTTATAGATGTAAATAAGATATTTTCCGATTAAGAAATTAATTATTGATTTGAAAGTGTCTTTCATTTTTCTATGAAAATATACAACAATTTGATTAGTGTAATGATAAAATGTGTGTTTGGCAACTATGATTAAGCAACAATTTTAAGTGTAAGTACCAACAAGGAATTTTAGATAGGGAAATTAATATGTATAGCAAGATGCAATTTCAATTTGATCATCAATTAGTTACCTACATTTTTACCTTTATAATTATCATTGCAAAGGTGTGTACTACAAAGGTTATTATTTTAGCCACCCTTACACAAATTAGTCTTCTATTACTTAAACATTGAATTCATATTTACATAAATTAATAATTGTCATATCAATCATGTTCCTTACATTGAATATATATTCATCAATAAAGAAGAACCATCATTGAGGATATTCTTTTTCTATAGCATGTCTCATTGTCTTTGTCAAATAATGGTGAATTAATTTGCAATAATAGAAGATGAAAGAGAAAAGAACTCCAACCATTTTGGTTATAGATGGATTACATTAACTCCTAATGATCCAATTAAAGTGACTATTTTGTAGTCACTACCTCTATTTCTAAATTGTTCATTCTCAAAATTATGTTTAAAAATATATATAAATCATGTATGAGAAATAGATTGCATTACTTATGAATCTATTAGCAATAGTTTCATCAAATTTGAACTTAATCAGATGGAGTTTAATTTAGCATTTGATGAAATTTAATCAACCAAACAATGCCATTTGGTTACCCACCTCAAAAAAGCATAGATCCAAGGAGCTCAAGGAAAGACAAGTGTATTTAGTCTTGTTTTTTCTTACAAACACTACTATCAATTCAATGACCACCATGTGCACATTACAAGCTCCATCTAAAATTGCAATTGAATAAAATGTTGTATAAATCTTACATGTGCATTTTCTACTCTCTTATTTTTCAAAAGGCAAAAGAAGGTCGTCATTTCCAAATATTTTCATTGAGATATGCTCCTTCAAAATGAAATGCCCTATTTTTTCATGGACTTGAATGAAACTCAAAACTTAAATATCTACTTGATTGTCTATTCAAATAATTTGAATTTTTTGAAGTGTTCCCTTTCAATGTAAACTACAAGATCCTATGGTTACATTCTATTTGATTTAAAGAAAAAAATGAAGTAAAGAAACTACTCAAGTTCTTGGCAATTTTGGTCCATTTTGAAAGAATAACCTCCTTCTGGCATTTGAAATGAAGCTATAAAATTTTGAAGCCATATAACTAAAGATTCATATATAATAGTTGGGTGATTGTAAAAAATACTTGTTGGTTTTCTTGTGTTTCTACAATACTTATGTTTTCTATCTTGAATACATTAGAATTTGAAAATTGTGTAATTAAAAAATGAAATAAATATATATTGACAATGTAATGACCCGTAAGAAGATTTTATCCTAATAAGATAGGGTATAGAAAAATCACTATATAGAAGAACTAAAAATGTGCAAAATCTAAAGAAATAGGTATTTGACAATTTAATTTGTAAGAAAATAAGAAGACAATTTTTCAACAATTGGACTATTTTAAAAATTCTATAGAGATGGACATCCACCAAAAAGGCCACCAAAATAAAAGTTCCATGTTTCAAAATGTATGTAAGAAGAAGTTCAATTTAGTAGGCATCTATTTAACATAGAATTAACTATTTCTAGAATTCCTTCATTCAATAGTTGTTCAATCATTTTATAGAAGCCCATTTCTTCCAAATTTCAACTTCAATTGAGGAGGCTAGTCCTAAAACCCCTCTAAAATGGCAAGTATGAAGTTCAATTGGGAAATTTTTTTCAATGATAGTAAAGTATCTTTGGAAAAAATAGCCAATATGTATAAAGTCATAAATACCTTAATTATAAATCTTGAGTCTTTTGGAGACATGATGCAAATTTATGGCCAAAAAAATCAACTAGAAATATCTGAGATGAAAATAGTAGAAATGTTCTTTGTCATCATATAATTTTTTCCTTTCTTCATATACTTAAAACTTGTTTTTTGACAAATTTTCAATTGTGCTTGTGTACCATGTTTTGTACACATGTCTTTTCATTTACATAACATTTGGTTTCTATCCTTTCAAATTTCTTTACTTCATCAAAGTCATAATTGTTTGAATTGCGACCTATTAAACTCAATCATTCTATACTATGGCTATGAGTTCAAAAATGTATTTATTTAAAGTAAATCAATAATTACATATCATTCAAAATTTTATAAAAGAAATTAAATTAAAGATTTATTTAAGTGCCATAGAAGCTTTTTGAGTGCAAATAGTAGAAATTCATGCAACAAACAATGGATCTTCAAGTGAGCTTTTTGCAACAATGTACTCCTTCACCATTATATTAACCTTCTTGCCAAGAAAGATCACTTTATGATATTTCAATGATGAAGGCGCATGTGCAATACAAGTTCAAGTCATTTTTTTGGAATTTGTCTCTTGCAACAATTTTCTCACCACCACCATCTATGCCTATGTGGCAACAAGTTTAATCTCTAAAGAACCACACAACCGTTGAATGTACACAAGAAATCTCAAGTAGGTTTCTACAAATTCATTTTTGGTCAGATCTTCTTGAAATTTAGACATCTATGAAAACATGTACCCTCCTTATGAAGATCTAATTTTTTTTCCAATTGGGTGTGTCGATCAAAAGTTATATTTCCCTAAACTTTTTCAACAACTTAGGCAGCTTCGAGCAATTTTTGCAAAATTTCTTCATTATTTCTTAAATTTGGCAGGTATGTAATTTATATGATATAGGATGCAAATATCAAACAAATAACCATGCGTAGTGTAAAAATCTCATGCTAGAAGAAGTTAAAGGTTGTTGTCCCTGTCGGGCAAGGTAAAAAAAGAATTTTCTTCTAATTTTGAACGTTATAATATTTTAATCCATGCAGTCTAAATTTCTTAAATTTTTTCCATACATTCCTATAGTAGGCTAGTTCAAATGTATATGGTTGAATCTTGAAAAAAAGTTCTTTCATGTTTTTTTTAATTGCCTTAGAAAGTGGCAATTTTTCACAAATTTTGTTTGAAATGTACCTCACTCCTTTAGGAGTTAAAATTATCATCCTCAAAGCCTTCAAAATCAGAAACAAATGCAAAGATTTTCACTTAATTGTTAATTGTTACTATAGTAGTAGCAAAGATAGTAAAAAAGCCTAGTGTTATTTATTTCAATTTCATTGAATTAGTCATGGTGTAAGTTTTATTTTTTTATTTTTAAAATCTAAAAATTAATTAGGGTGCATGAAAATTATTTGGATAAAATTTTATCTAAAAGAACAACAATGTTAGTATGTAAGCATGAGAATGCAAGCATGTGAGTCTCAAGGATACATATATATATATATATATATATATATATATATAAATAGATATATTACAACCATTGAAGGTGCTTATAACAAAAACACCTATAATATAGGTATCTATAATATAATTGTACTATAATCATAGAAGATTTTTATAATATAGACACCTATATCATAGATGTAGTCTTCTAGACTCATGGACTCACATTCATAGGTTCACAAAAAATAGAAACCCTCTTATTTTAGAATTAGTGTAAAATTAAATCTAATAGTTGTACAAAGTGCTTATTGCAATGTTTGAATTTTTTGCATAACATGGAGCACAATTGGAATTTTTTTGTCTTGCATAATTAACATTCAATTCTTATGCAATCCCAATCAAGTGCATCAAATTTTAGTTTCAAAATAGTAGTATTCCATTTTGGGTAAATTGTTCCATCTAATATTAATAATTTTTCATGATTATTGATTAAAAAACAATGATAATCAATTTTTTTAAATTTAATTGAATAGATATATTGAAAACATTTGCAAATGCATATCTTTCATTCAACAAGCATCTCCTATGAAGTTTTAAAATTTCCTTTACAAATATTTTAATGTTGGAGTGTCAATGTCCAAATTTTGTGAAAGAAATATCTCTGTATATTTCAACTAGATTATGGCAAGTAATAGTACCGTAATGCTCAAATTTACAAAATTAGTTTTAGTATGACAGTATAATAAAATCTAATCACAAGAGAAAGAATATATATTTTTCAAAATTTCGGCATTGTCACTTCAACGTTGAAATATTTGTAGAAGTATTTCTAAATTTTTTTGGGAGATGCTTGTTGGATGAAAGATGTGCATATAGATGTTTGAGCCAATATATCTATTCAATCAAATTCAAAAAATTGATCAACAATGTTTATCAATCAATTATCATGGAAAAATATGAATATTAAATAAAATAATTTATCAAAAATGAAAATTTGTTTTTTAGGACATCAAATTTGATATACTTCCTTGGGATTATACCTTGGATTGTACAAGAAGTGAATGCTAATTATATAACTAATTATATAGGACAAAAATGCCAATTGTATTCTATATTACACAAAAAATTCAAATGGTACAATATATGATTTGTAGATTATTGGATCCAACTACATATCAAGAGTTGTTCATCTTTGGTTCCAAACTCCATGAGGCAAAGACAAGTGATTCAAGAGCTAAATAATTAGTTTTAGAAGGAAATAGTTTCTCTATTTGAGAACATTGAACTATGGATGAAAGTAGTGTGGCGTTTTATGGGTGTAAGTTAGTGATAGTGTGTTTTGAACTTAAAGAGAAGAATATAAATAGGGAGGTTCAAATGGGGGGTTGAATTAACTTTGTATATAAAGAGTTGTGTCAAGATGTCAAACTTAAGAATAGTATGAAGATAGAGGGTTGGAAAGGTGATTTGGAGTTGTCTTTGTCACTATCCTCTCAAAAGATGCAACCACCCTAGTTTGCATTCCTCCTCTCCAAAAATTTACAAGCCGTTGATGTTTAAAAAAAAATGGTGACCTTCGAAATCACCATTGATTTCTCAAAAAAATCACAATCCATTAATCTCATGAGATTTAATCTCAACCGTCCAAACACGGATACGAATATGGATATAGTACTAAATACATATATAGTACATGCCCAATATATGGATACGGATATGGATATAGTACTAAATATGTATATAGTATATGTCCAAATATAGATACAATACCAAATACACAGATAGTATTGAATATGTGTATTGAATATGTATACTGAATATATATATGGGTAAAATCCCATATTGATTGTCCATCCTATAACCTTCTGAAAATTATAAGAGGTGTAGGGGGATGCAAATTTTATAATTTAAAAAATTAAAAAATTAAAAAAAAATAGTTTGTTTGGGAGGGTTTGGGGTGGGGGGTGGGGGGGGTGGGTTGAGTTAATAATTAAAAAATTAATTAATTTAAAATTCTTTTGGGTGGATAGTGAGGCGTCACATATATTTGTTTGTTCATTTGTTACGATCCCTTTATGTACAAGTTCCTTCAATACTAGTTCTAAGTTCTAGTTTCATTTGAAAAACACAAAAAGTAGAAGAGACAAGAAGTCCTATGATTCATGGCAAATACTTAGTTGCTAACTAGATGAAGTGTTAGAATCTTGGTATTTATCAAAGGCTATAGTCTTTAGGTTTTGAATGTGGAACAATGTCACAAGTTGATTCTACTTTGTGAAGGTGAAGATTTCAATTTTACATACAATGATAGAAGTACTGAATCTTAGGGTTGATGCTAAGGCTATTGAGATTTTCGTGCAAGCTTATATTATTGAACTTAGAAGATGAGAGGTTACTTTTCAAGGATGTTTTGAGGGTTTAAATGTAGAACAATGTAATAAGCTGATTCTGTTTGGTAAAAGGCATAGCTCTTCTAGCTGTAAACAAAATGAGGCATTTGGATCTTGGGGTTGATGCAAAAGTTGTACTAATTGGTGTAAGTTGATATTGTTAAATTTAGTAGACAAGAGGTTATTTTTCAAGAGATTTTTTGAAGGTTTGAATGTAAAACAATGTTACGGGTTGATTCTTCTTGGTAGACAACAAAGTGTTTAGTTGTAGACAAGATGAATTGTTGGAAACTTCAAATTGATGGCAAGGTTTTAAAATGCTTGTAATGCAGGTTGATATTGTTGAATTTGGAAGACGAGAGGTTATTTTTCAAGAATGTTTGAAGGTTTGAATATGGAATATTGTTTCGGGTTGATTCTACGTACCTTGTGGAAGGTAAAGCACTTAGTTGTAGATAAGATGAAGCGTTGTAAACATGGGGTTGATGGCAAGACTTAAGTACTTTAGGTACGAGTTGATATTGTTGAATTTGGGAGATGAGAGGTTATTTTTCAAGAGTGTTTTGAAAATTTGAATGTGGAACAATGTTATAGGTTGATTCCGCTTGGTGAATAGCAAAGTGCTTAGTTGTAAACAAGATGAAGCATTGGAAACTTTAGTTTGATGGCAAGGCTTTAAATTCTTGTAGTACAAGTTGATATTCTTGAATTTGGGAGACGAGAGGTTATGTTTGAAAGCGTTTGGAGGTTTGAATGTGGAATATTGTGTCGGGTTGATTCCAATTTGTGAAAGCCAAAGCACTTAGTTGTAGACTAAACGAAGCATTGAAAACATGGAGTTGATGGCAAGACTAAAGTGCTTTAAGTACGAGTTGATATTGTTGAATATGGGAGACAAGAGGTTATTTTTTTCAAGGGTGTATTACGTGTTGAATGTGGAACAATGTTACTGGCTGACTCCACCTAAAGAAGGTGATTGGGACATCCTAATTGTTGGTGGAGAGGTCCTATTTGCCCCCTCCAACCCAGGTGGTATATTTTTAACATTTATCCGTAGCTGGCACAATGACGGTCCCTTCCGACGACCATTTCCGCGTAGAACCTAAGCGTTCTTTGGCTTGTCACTCCGAAGACCTTTTCTGCGTTGTGTGTAAGCTTTCCCCTCCCGGGCCCATCCTCTGCCTGGCGGGCCTGGTTTGCTACTTGGCCTCGCCTTCCTTGGCCTTCCTTTGCCTTCGTTTTGCCCAACTTCACTCATTTCGCCCTCCGCCCGCCCTCGCAGCAGCTGCTGCGGCGTCCTCTGCTTTGCCGTTTGCTTCGCCGCTGCTTTCTATTCTTTTGTCACTGCGAATTGTCGTCGTCGTCACCTTCACTGTCCAGTTTCCTGCGTTAGGGTTTCACGGGGCGGACAGTTTCGGATCGTGCGTCGATCCGGAGGGGTTGGTGTTGGTGTGGGGAGTCCCGGCGCTAGGGTTTGCGGTCTGATGGCTTCCAAGCGTATTCTCAAGGAGTTGAAAGATCTGCAGAAGGATCCGCCTACGTCATGCAGCGCCGGTGAGGTTCCGGGCCTTAGATTTGCTTCTTCTTTTTCAGTGTTTCCTCTTCGTTGTTGCTGATGTTTCTTCTTCTCCTTGTGCTGCTGGTTAAGAGCTTTTTCTTTTTTACGTGGCTTGAGAGTATCTATTGGTGCTAGCGTCCGGTCGTGGTCTTGGTCTGCTTTGTGACTAGAATTGGCGGGGTTACTGAGCTGTTGGAGAGGTGTGTAGGTATTTGGTGTGAGTTCCGCAATTTTCGTGATCAGAATTTTTCGTTGTCGGTGACGAGTTTTTTCTACGATTGTTTTCTTCAGTTCTCGGGTTCTCGCCCGTGTTGCTCAGAGCTCGTTTTCTTGCAGTTGTAGTCTTTGTCGGTGTCGGGGCGTGATTTTAGGGCATCGAGTTTGTTGACAATTTCATTCTTGCACGCCCTGGTGACCTTGGGTGGCTAATTGGCATGAATTTTTGGAGTTTAGTGATTGTGGACAGAGCTTAAAGTGTTTTCCTCTAGTTTCCGATACATGAATGATCTTGAGTCCTATCTTGGGGTTTTAAATTTCAAAACCATGGTCAGGTGGTATGCTCCTATCTTTATGAGGATGAGAGTTCACACCAAGTGAGGTTGCCTTACAACTGTTTGATCGGTTGAATAATAGTTTTCTATATTTGAATGGCTTTCCTTAGTCAGTTTGTAGCAACCTACTGACCATATTTTATTGTAAAGCTCATTTGTGGCATTTGAGAAGTTAACTGTTCTCGTGTGTTGGTTGAGTGGTGTCTCTGTCTCCGTGTGATAATGTTTTCGCGAGTGTCGACTGTAACGAGTCTGTGGTCATTTGAGGCCATGTGGCGCAACATAGTAGTGCACCCGAGAGCAGTGAGCGGTTGAAGGCCGAAGACATCTGATGATTTGAGGACGTTGTGAATAACGTTTCCCTATCGTTCGTGGTATGATTGTTGATCAGGACCTGTAGCGGAGGATATGTTTCACTGGCAAGCCACTATTATGGGACCCCCCGATAGCCCTTATGCGGGAGGCGTGTTTCTGGTTACCATCCACTTTCCTCCTGACTATCCGTTCAAGCCCCCGAAGGTAAGTATGGTTGCGAAGTAAGTGTCCTGTGGCGTTCGTGTTTCTTTATCTTCATAATGAGATGTACGTTGCGGGGTCACTGTCTGCTTTGCGGGCCGTTTTGTTCAAACGTGTCAGTGTTCTAGTACAGTTTTCGTCTTGAAGATGACCGTTTTGGGGGAATCGGAGGTATCAGCATATGATCAAAAGTAGCTGCGTGAACCTTGACTTGTTGGAGTGGAATCTTTTTGTGTACTGGTATTATTTGCTCCTTTGCAGGGTGGACATTGAGTTATTTCTTTTGCTGTCTTCTTGGATGCTATTCGATATTCTTGGCAAGTGTTAGTTATGATATGAACTATTTTGGATTTTCCATTCAGGTTGCTTTCAGGACTAAGGTTTTCCATCCAAATATCAATAGCAATGGCAGCATCTGCTTGGACATTCTGAAGGAGCAATGGAGCCCTGCTCTAACCATATCTAAGGTGTGTGTTAAGTTCTGGGCATCCGAGCGTTTGTGGTGCCATTTTGTGTGACCGTCTTTGTGGAGATTCGTTGAGAAGGTTTTTGATGATATGTGGGTGCGATTGATGCGAGATTGGTGCGATGCTTGGTGTTCAATTGGTTGTGATGCTGTGTGTGCATTTGCATTTTTTTTTTCTTGTGCCTCTTCTTTGACCGTGTTATGCGGCAATCTCTACCGTGGGAGTTGTGTCGGAGTTGTGCAAGCTGAGTTTGTGTGTTGGAAGAGTTGGGATTCCTGATGTTGTAGGGTTTTGTTTTTGGATCGCTACAGGTGCTTCTGTCAATATGCTCCTTGCTTACAGATCCGAATCCCGATGACCCGCTCGTTCCTGAAATCGCTCACATGTACAAGACAGACCGTCAGAAGTACGAGGGTACTGCCAGAAGTTGGACTCAGAAGTACGCCATGGGTTGATGCGAAGGTGTCGCAGCAACACGGGTGAGCGCGTGGTGGGGTTTTGGCACGTTGTAGATGAGAGGACAATTTCTGCATTTGTGCTTGAACAGGGCTGTGGATAGGAGTTTGGTGATGAGCGGTTAGCCATGGGGGTGGGGGTGGGGTTCTGTTACAGAGCCACTGTGTAATGCTAGGGTTCTAAGTGTGTGCTGGGCGCTTCAGTCATTAGATAAATGTAAAAGCGTTGTCACTCGTGCACTCGTGTGGCATCATCGTTTGCTTGAGGTCTTAGAGAGCAAAGTTGCGCCTGTACCTCACTATTGCTGCTTTCATGCCTGTGCCCCATGAGTGGCACATATTTATGAGAGGACTTGGCATATCCTTTTCTTTGGCGCCCATTTTGTGCTTATTTGGGTGAAATGTCTTCAAATATGTTGTTATAAATGAAAGATGGTACAATATTTGGTGTGCCCTTGTTTTCCAGCAAGACGGAGAAGATGTTAATTCTTGTACCAAGTATCTTCTGTGCCAATTGAAACTGTTGTGTGCAGATTAGAAGTGGATGAAGGCCCGTCTGCGGTAATCGACTTTTGACGCTTGGCGTTGTGGAGACGGCGGAGCGCGGGGGAATTTTCTCTTTCGTGAACATGGGAGACTTGTTTGCAGTTGCGCGGTCTTCGCGTGGAGTCTTGAGGAGTGGAACAGTGAGGTTTCTCTCGGTGAAGTCGACTGCTTCGGAAATCCCGATTCACGAGTCAAGTCAGATTCGTTCAATAGTACAACAGCTGGCACACGCTTTTTTCTGAGAATATACTAACTCTATGGTGCGCACTTCCTTATCGGTAGGAACCGAGTATTGGAAATGGAGTGCAGTGGATACCTCCCGTAATCTTGACTTTCTTTATCAGGATTGCGTTCTTAGATCAGGTCGGAACCATTGAGGTGATTTTCAGGATCATGAAAATACAACCTCTTATGGAGTTGACATGGCTGGTCACCCCCTTGGCTTGCCTGTTGATTTCCTACGACAAGGTGCTACTTTCATGTTTCCAAAGTCGCCTTTGGCTGCCTGATCGACTGAATTTTGTTTTTTTCTTCCAGACTTGGTGCTGCTGTCTCCAGGCTTCTGGAGCGTGTGTTCTGGTAAAAATGAGCTTTGGAAATTTGGATGTGTGAGCCTTCAAATCGTGCTTGAAGTGTTCAATTCTAATGACAAGGGCGTGCTCGAAGGGCTAGCCTGTTTACACGGAATGTCAACGTTCAATAATTTTGTGGTTCTTGCTAATTGAATCGCACCAACATATAAATTGTACACAAATTTAATAATGTTTGCTTGAATGGGATTTACAAGGAGGCCAGCACCAATACAGAGGTCGTGCTACTGATTAAAATGTGTCAAATTAATTACCAGTGGTAGGAAACAGGGTATAAGGTAACTACGTGGTCGGTCCATTTCAGTTCTATCGATTCTGTGCAGAATTAAGTTGAACTATTAACTGGTCGTCCGCACAAAATTGCAAACCAACATTTTTTGCAAATTTGTGTGGATATATGAATAAGGCTGACTCGTATGTGTCACATCAGCTTGACACATACCGGATGCTGGTGATCCTCCTATGAAGGTACGCTGTTTGTTTGGATGTTTGTTTGGATGTTTGTTACATTGAGGTCTCCCGGACCGTGAGTCCTCCAGGTGTGTGTTTGGTACCGTTGAAAAGCCCTCGGTGAGGAGGGGTGCACGGGCTTTGATTCATGGTGTTCCAACCTACGGCATGAAAGTTATTGAATTTTGAAGTTTCTATATATTAAAAAAATTAGAAAATTATTTATTCTGTTGTTTTCTTGGACCGTGGCAACAGCACGGGCCACCCTAGTTTATATGAAATGAAACTTTTTGAGCCACATGAAGGCCCTTTTTGTACAATTGAAGTTTTCTTGGCAAGTTTTGAGTAGAATCTTACTTCTGCGGGGCCTTGTATGCCATGAGATGGATGACAGTTGTGTAGTTAATGCCTTCAAAGGAGACAAAAGCATTAAGCATTAGATGAAATTTGAGGCCTTTAAGAGATTGTGAGTTTTTACAAGCAGGGAATATAGGAATTGTAGAATCATAGGAATTTGATATGGTCGTGATTGTGTCATGTAATTAAGTTTTCTTTTGAAGAAAAGAAATTTTTATTGAATTTTTTAATGTATTTCAGGTTCTGATATTTTTTTATTTTTTGGGGATAAATGTTGGCCTAAGAATTTCCAACTATTTTGGAGATTGATTCAAGAACAAACTTGAAACAATCCTTTGGAGATCTTAAATTTCATCTAATGATTCTCTTCACAAATACTTGTATTAGGATGATCACCTATTTTCAATCACTTAAGCAATTCAACCTATTTGCAACATAGAGAAAGTTTAGGAAATTTTTTTCTTATAAAGAGAAATAGATTTTAGATACACTGTAAGTTTTTCTTTCAAAGAGAAAAATTATCAAGAATTTTTTTCTAGAAGATTTTATTTGTTCCATTCTCGATATGTAAGTAAACCTATTTTTAATTATAGGATGGTTGCAAAATTGATTCAATGTACACATCATGATCATTGTATACTTTCAATGTATACTTCTAAGATATTGTTGTTGTTCTAATGGATCTTGTGGAAGGTGAATTGTTACCTATACTTCAGCTAATCGGCAATCAACTTGTCTAATTTGTGAAAATGGGATTGTAGTTTGAAATAGGTGATCTCCTTTAGTTGTTATTGCTTCATGAGAAGAAGAATGAGGCTTGAAGAGGGTGTTTATAAGTTCAGAAGGAGGTCTTTAATTCATAAAGGTCCACACATCCAAATAAGTAGATGTGCCTTTGTCAACTTTGATTGTAACTTTAAATATAATTGTTTTTGGTATTTGATATAAACTAAGACAATGAAGCTTAACCTTTAAAAGACGGACCTATAACCACTTGATCCAAAGCCTCATTGGCCATTACCTACTTTGATGCCATTTTTGAAGTAGATATGTATAAAAAAATTTATACTTATTTTTTATAAATGAAATTATATGTCTTCTGAACTTTACAAAAAATTTAGACATTTTAGTGGAGAATTGTTTGTTTTTTAGAATTTTTGAAGAAAAAATGAAGAAAAATCACATCAAATGGAAAATTATTTCCAAAAACTTAAAAATTTCACCATGTGTGTATTTTATACTAACCAACATCATACAATTTCCATATCATTCTATAATTAGAATTTGATGGACATTGACAATGCATCCAAAGTTCAAATGGCAATAAAAAACTGAATTTTAGGAATTTTCTTAAGATTCGAATTGGAATAGAAACTAGAATAGACGAACTTCATTTTGTTAGTTGGACTCAAACTTTTAAAATATCATTTCCAAAGAGAAACTTCACATTTAAAGCAAGATTTAGCAACTTCCCAAAATACACTAAAATGGCCTATTCTTGTGATTTGTTTTTTTTACTAACTTCTCATTCACATGAAGACATGCATTAGCAAGACTACAAACTCCACTAGGTATCTTTAAAACCCTCCATGAAAGGTCAACAAGAAAAAAATGGATGAAAAAACAATTTCAATCTCTTTCCAAATGACCTTCTATTCATCCAAAAGCCATGGAATGGCATTGCTAGCATTTAGGGGTTAACAAGTTCTCTTTCTACTTTGTCTTAAAATTTTGAAAAAATTTGAAAATTGAAAGAGTTAATGCAATTGCAAGCTCAATGTGTTGAAAATCAAAAAACACAACATGTTGTGTTTTCATTCATGTTTTTTTCTTTTGAAATCAATTTAAATTTTCAACTTTAATTACAAAATTAACTTAGTCAATCTAACTTTGATTTTTTTATTAAAATTCTAGATTATTGCAATTTGTATTTTAATTTATATGATTTTGATTTCCCCATTTACCTTTGAAAAATCACAATAATTTCATTCTTCTATGAAATTCTTTGAAAACAAACAAACAATATATTTTCCTACTACTGAAAAAATATCAAAACTTTATACATCAAGTAAATAAAAGGATAAATTTGATTAAATAGCCAAATTTCACTTCAAGGTTTTTGTTGTGTTTGTTTTGGGTGTAGAAAATAATATAATTGATTAAGAAACTTTCATACTAATTTCATTGCTACTTGAACCTCTTGCAAAAATTCAAATATAGATTGTTTTTGCTATTTTTACTTATTTATTTTCAATTTTTGCAATATCAATTACAATTTCTCACAAAAAAAATTCAAATTTTTAAGAGAGATATACAATTTATACTTTAAATTAATTAAAATAGTTGAACACAATCTATTAGGCTACATTGAGCTTTGACATTATGTTTGACCAATTGGCAATGGATCTAGTCTTTTAGGGATTAACCTTAAAGCACCTCAATGTCCAATTATTGGACAATGTAGAATTAAAAATGAGATTTCTATTTCATTTCAACTTGGAAAGATGCTTTATAAAGTTGTTGTCCTATCCAAAGGTGGGATTTGGTGTTACTAGACTACATATTTTTCCAAAATTACAAATGTGGAAGTATACCAAGTACTTGACCAACCCAAAATTGGATTGACTTTAGTTCAAATCTAGAATTGCAAATATGAGGTTATAGAATCACAGTATACAAAAATTCTAGAAAATCACCATGGTTCAAATCCATTTCAACAAAGTTTATTTAAAAAATGACAATATTTTGCTTGTAATTGAATTTTGAAGCAATTTTGAATTTTTCCTTTCATAATTTATAAAAGAATATTGGTCATAGCATTGGTGAATCTAACTATATGGATAGAATCTAAAACTCAAACTCACTACAACTTTCATTTGCATTTCAATTCCAAAATATTCTTCCAAATAGTATATTATGATGATTTTTTGAAATGGAAATTCTAAAAATGAATCTAGACACTTAGGGATTAATTAAGTGGGCATTTATAATGGATTTTAGAAGATGTCACTATAAAGTGCACGTGATTGTTGAAATAGATTCTATTTTTCAAAGTAGTAAAATTTGATTATAAGTGTGTGATGTATAGCTAGTAAACATTGCTTTTGAATGACTATCATGTATTATTCACAAATCACAAATGCCTCAATTAATTGTGAATATAGAATTCAAATTTCAATAAAAAAGAAACTTGTTAATATAAATTTTAAAGCACATATTTCTCTTGCTTGATTTAGGACACTGCATTTATACATTATGGAACTTCTTTCAACAAATTGAGCACCCTCCTTATCTATTTTTGGACTTTCTTACTCTTTTCAAAGAGACATGTTGATTCATTATTGCTTGTCTATGACCACCAATAGCAACAGTTTTTATTTTTATTTTTATTGAAGTTTAAAAAATCATATCTAATTCATTCTAAGTCAAAAATTTACAATTGAAATTGTTGTTTGTTTCATTTCCAATTTGTTGTCTTAAAAAAAATCGAAAATTATTAGTTGGCCAATTTTTGCCATACATTTATTCTTTTCTTTAAATGTGCCATTTGAGCCTTCTACCTTAGTTCTCAAAGAGTAATGAATTCTAGCAAAAAAACAAAAAAACAAAAACCCACAAAACTAGAAGGCCTAAATTATATAGGATATTTTAATTAAATAATTGAATTTTTTAAGAAACAGCTCTTAATGTTAGAATGAATCCAAATTTAGAATTTACAAAGATTTAGAATCTAATGTGGCTTGGAACCTACCATATCAAATAAAATTATTTATATAATTTTATAAAAAATTAAAGATTTTAATTTTTTTTAAATTATGTTATATTATATAATTATATAACATTCTAGCCTATAATGTACATGGCTGTACATCCACAACTTTGAAATGGCCCTCTTATAGGCTTCCTTTTTCTTCTAATGATTCATGAAGGTTGGAAGTTCTTCTTAGTATTGTCTAATGTAGTTTAAATGAATTAGTTTGTTTGATAGTTTTGTTTGATAAAGTGGAATCTTTGGAACAATGTGTCTCCTAGTCAATTTTTTCTTACTATCACAAAATATTTTATGGAGGAGAGGTGCATGGACTTTGTTTTGTGGTGTTTGGAAATATAATATGAAAATGATTGATTTTTGAGTTATTTTTGGATCTTAAGCCCTAAATGTCAAGGCAAACATTTCTTAAACAATGAATGATAAAGAATTCTCTTGTATAGGACAAAAGTGCAACTATTCATTCTCATAATTTGAGATGGAAAGGACAGATCTTCTACAATACTTTGACTTCTAATGAGTGTTTTAGGTTTTTTTATACTAAACAATTTCCATGGTATCAAAATGGAGGATTTTTACAATCAATAATTAGTCTTCTAAGGGTTAAAGTATCCTAAATTATGAATCTTTGGTTTGTGTGTCTACTCATTGCATTCTTTGTATTGTTAGAAAGTTCTTTTGTCCCATGACTCTAAATCACCCCTCTAATTTATCATAGGCACCATTTTTGAACATTCAAGCAAACATTTGTGTAATACTTTTTTATTAAATTATAAATAAATTATTATTAAAATAAATTGAAAAAACACATGACTAAATCATGATGAAATCTAGCAAGAATATAACGCTATACTAGTACTCTCAAAATCAAATTATAAATGACAAGGGCTTTCTATCTTGTGTATTACTAAGTTTGTGATTGATTGGAAAGTTAACCTTATAAGGACATAATTGTGGATCTAAAAGGTTTGATGAACATTAATTTTGTTAAGTTTGCAGCATTCCAAAAAACAAAAATTGTGACATTAGCATATCTTCACAAAGGTTTTATTTTAGGCCACAGACTAGAATAATTATAGATTTGGAGTTTAAATCATATGTCTTAAAGTGCACCAAAGTAATGGAATATTGCCAAATTAACAAAAATAATGTTGATAGAAGACTTCATGATTAAATGTAGAAACAAAGAATGAATCTATTGGTCCAATAATTTGAGTATTTTAGTGCATGCCTTAGTCATAGGAGGCCATGTCTTTTCTAAGGTTACCTTTGGCAAGGTAAGATCCATCGCCACAACATTATTATTAGATTCGTTTCTAGATGAGTCATCTATTGGATACATTTTGTCTTCTTTAGTTTATTAGTGCTAATATGATAGTGTAAACATATGATCCACTCTCATTACATTAACATTAATCAATGCTACTAGCCTAACTTTGCACCGTTCAAGTGTATCCCCTCAATTGAATCCCCTCTTGTAAACAATAAAAAAATTATTGCAAGACTTCTCAAGAGAAAAAAGGGATTGAATCTTGGCAATCAACTTGTATCATCACACCCATAAAAAATACATGCTTAGTCAATAATATGGAATATACATGCAACAAATCCAAAATGAAGAAGTTAAGCTTATACCTCAACTTCTAGAATCTTCAAAAAAATTATATCCAAAGTTATCTATTGCTAGCTCCACTTCAATAATCCAATGCTTTGTCATGATCAACTTAGGTTGTATAGTGGGGTCCCAATCAAAATGGCATTTTGGGATCCATAGTGAAAACAATTTCAGCTTTGCCAACTTTGACAACCTCCTGAGAGCTCAAAAATTGATATTTTACTATAAATTTTTCTTTTAAAAAATAATTTGTAAGTTAATAACATGCATGCCAAATTACAAGGCCAAAAGATTTACAGAAAAGAGATATTCAAAATCTACCAACATGTGTATGGTCGTGAAACATTTCACTACTTTCAACTTTGACACCCTCCCAAGGATTGAGTTTCTTTTTTTTTGCCATGAAATTTTTGGCATGAAGTAACCTCTATGTTTTTAATATGTATGAAAAATTTCAAGTTTAGAAAAAGATATTTGAAATCTCCCAACATGTGTAGTTTTGAGAAAATTTTCACAATTGCTAACTTTGACACCCTCCCAAAGGCTGAAAAATTAGTTTCTTATCATGAATTTTTTTTGTGAAGTCACCTCTATTTTGATAACATGTGTTCGAAATTTCAAGTTCAAATGAATTACCAAAAAAAGATATTCAAAATCTCTCAACATATGTAGTTGTGAGGATGAGTTTTTAAGCCCTTAGTACAGTGTTATTTTGTGGAGCAAAGTTTGATACGGATGCTAGGGGAGGACACTTCCCGTTTTTTAATAACCTATGTACAGCAGAATATAGGGTACATTTAAATAATCTTAGGTAAAATTTATAAGAAATTTACATATAAAATAGGGGACATTAAAAAGGCAAAGTGTTTTAAAAATAAAATAGGGATGATAATATGGCTGATTTTTCCGCTTTATGGTAAAATAGGAGCTCTTTTAATGTTGCCAAGTAATGATTACAAGTAATTGATAGCTCCCCTAAAAATACCCCACCGCCGCACATGGGTCCCCAAATATACAAGAAGTGTCCTCCCCGGGTACAGATGTAAAAACTCAACCTTACAACTACACATATTGGGAGATTTTGAATATCTTTTTCTAGGTAAGTCTTTTGAACTTGAAATTTGGAATATACATTATCAACACAAAGATGATCTTATGGAAAAAAATTCATGTCAAATAGAAAAAATTTTAGCCCTTGGGAGGGTGTCAAAGTTAGCAAATGTGAATTTTTTTTTATCAAAACTACATATGTTGGGAGATTTCAAATATCTTTTCTTATATTAGTATTTTGAACTTGAAATTTTTTATGCATATTAAGAACATAGATTTTATTTCATACCAAAAAAGAAACTCAATCCTTGGGAGGGTGTCAAAGTTGAAAGTAGTGAAATGTTTCTCACCACTACACATGTTGATAGATCTTGAATATCTTTTCTTGTGTAAATCTTTTGGCCTTGAAATTTATTTTGCATGTTATTAACTTATAGATGATGTTGTTAAAATTTTTCTATAGTAAAATATCACTTTTTGAGCTCTCTGGAGGCTATCAAAATTGGTAGAGTTGAAATTGTTTTCACTATGAATCCCAAAATGCCATTTTGATTGGGACCCATTGTACAAGTTGAGATGCTCTATGTCTAAGATATTCTTTGGTGTGACAATTGGTCAATTATCAATGCTAATTAAGATAAAACAAACTCCATAAAACTTCACTCATTGTCATCGTAAAGAAAGAGTTTTGTAGACAATACCTAAAATGTGAGTTTCAAATCATATTTTGTGAGATGTCACATGCTAAGTAGTGAACAACTACAAAAGTATGAATTTGATGTGATATTGTAGAAGAGATGTGTGGCTAATTTGGAGAACAAGTAGATGTCACTATAGACAAACATATTCTCATTGATGTTTAGAAAAACAAGTACATGTTCTTTTGTGACATCACAAAAAAGATAGATTGCTATGTCAACAAGAAGTTCATTTTGATTATGGATATATTAGTAAAAATTACTATAGTCTATAGTAAAATGATGACCATATGTGAAAAATTTAGGGAAAAGGCAACCACATGGCATGCCTTGCAAAAAAAGGGAAATGGATGGATGTATAGCATGAATGAAAAGAGATGATCTTTATACAAGTGAAGTGGTAGGAAGAGAAACAATCCATGTGGAATATGTAAAGCAACAATTGTATTCAGTAAGAAATGTCAAAACAACATTTAGATGTCAAAAACAATGTTCACATGTATAATGATCAAATTGACATATTCTAGTTATCCCATATCTTTTGTCTCACCATGGGTATAGAATGGATATAAATATAATCTCTCTACTCTTCATTTTTACAAATTTTGAATGAATTAATTCCTTCATTTTGCCATCAAAAATTCTCTTGATGGTAGATGGTAAGTTTTCACCAATTTCTATTGAATTCACCAATTTTTTTTGTTTATTTTATTTTATTTCATAATTTACTTTAAATATTTTTTTGTTGATCTAGCCTTATGGATAGGATATGTACCAATTGATGTTTCAAAAAATGTCTAATTTCATGTCTCAAAAAACACCATTAAAATTTTCAAACCACACAAAAGTATATTGACAAAGCTACATTAGTATAATTCAAAAATCTACATTAACATAATTTGAGGGTCCATGTCACTTTTTTTCCAAATCCCCATCACAACCCTAGTCAAAATGATGTTGGATGAAAAATTGTCCCATGTGGTAGTGTCCGTTCCAAAAAAAGCTTACAGGGTGCTTAAGACCCTTTTATAAGTAGCTCTTTGCAAAACTTACAAGCCCTTGTTTCATTGGACGTTAAAAAAGACAACCTAAATTGATATGTATCACATAAAATTTTGGGATGTTTTTGCTCATCGATTGTGACGGATTTTAGGTGACATCAACATTGATCCAAATCCTATCAAATGTTTTTTTCATGTTTTCCACACGTCTACAAAAACCTGGATATCTTGTAGTGTTTCTTTTGTTGAGTGCAAGCTTCTTCTCCCTCAAGGTCTCTTCAATCATCCCGAGCCTATTCTTGGTTGTTATTTTGCTTTCTCCACAATCATAGCTTTGTTTTTTGAAGCTCCTATCCACCCATCTAAGCTTACCTTATACTACTATTGCAGTATTTTTTGTTATGCCACTTTTTTCTCCATGTTTTTCTACCCTGTAGTTGCCTCAAATTCAAATTCCTTCTTGTGTGCATAGTGCCAACATTAAGGTATGAGGGTGAATGTTTTTAGATTGTAAGCTCATGTGGATGTGAAGGTTGCTCATAGCGCATTGTTGTACTTTTGTTCTTATTGTTTGGAGTCCAAGCACTAAAATTTGTAGTATAATGGCAACCAAGCATATTGAAGAAGGATCTACTAGCATTGTGCAATGCTAATGAGGTTTCAATCTCAAATTTGACAGTGCTCTTTGAGTCTCTTGTTTTGGTTCTTAATGTTGCTTCCTATTCTTTCATTGCTTTTATTATAAATTTCCTTTTTACTTGAGTTTGGGATTGTATATAGTTGTTAGGTTTGTGGATATGGTTGTAAATGATTATCACTATAGTCATGCTTCATGACTAAAAATGGCAAAGTTTCTACGTTGTCAAAGAATTGTGTAGGTGTTGGAATTAACCTCCTAGATATTTTTGTGATTAGAATTTTTTACTATTGGTAACAATTTTAATTTTAATTTTATTTCTTGAGTTCTAGAGTTTTAAGTGTATTGGTTCAAATTACTTAGAGCACATTTTTTTGCATTTATAGTCTTGTTGGAATCATATTCTTGAGTTTAAAGTACAATACTTTAATTTTATTTACCAAATTACAAACAAACAAATCAATCATCTTCTCAAATTCTAATATGAATAATACAAAGGCATTACAAAAAACATTTTTTTGGCCTATATAATATCCTTTAAAACTTTGCCTACTATGCAACTTAAACCAAATCAACATATAACTACACACATCTTTAAAAAATCATAATATATAATTTATTGAAGTCATATATTGTAATGACTTCTTTTTACAAGATTCTTTTTTTTAGATCAACAAATACCAATTACTCTTTTAGGACATTACAACTTGACGTTGGGATGGAACACTACTACTAATGATTACAACTAGCATACTTGCCATCATTAGAGGGGATTTGAGGGGTCAAAAGGGCTGTTTTGGGACTGTTCTCCAAACTGGTCTGGGAACTGTTGGCTGTTGTCAGGCCAACATTTCCCAAAATTAAAAAATTAAAACAATTAAGGGGTCCTGAAATATGAAAAAAATCCCCTCCAATTAATTTTTTCAATTTTTTTTAATGATGTGGCACTCTTTCAACCACGTAGGATTCTTGCAAAATTGCATTCCCACGGTAGATTACACAATTTCGGGCTATGGGAACTTGTAGTCTCCTAAAAGCCCAAATCTCCTCTAATGTATCCATATTTTGTCCATTTCCAAACCGTAAGGTGGATTCCAAATTCCCAAAACAAACGTAAAAACTACAATAAACAAGATGCCATCGAATATGCAACATACATTCTTCTTTACAAAAGAAACTAAAAAATAACTAGCCTCTTCCAACTAATTTTTACTCCTCATAAATGCCTACTTTATTATTTTCATCATCATCATCTTCATCATTTTCATCATTAACGCTTTCCTACATGTAGATAATAAGTTATAGAGTCTCATTTCTCTCAAGATCTAAGTTGTAGATGAATACACTTTGAATTTAAAGTAGGAGGTTCTACAAGTGCTCAAGCTCTAAAATTACCCACCTCCTTAAATTTACACTATTTGTACATATTAATTTTCCATACCTTCGGAAATGTATGAGCAATATACATTTTAGGAGGTGGGTGATTTCAGAGCCCTACACTATTTAATTTCATAACTAATTCCATAGAGCCCCAAAATATGGAACAATTTGGGTTAGATGCCAATTTCACTTGTCTACCAAGTAAAATTCACTCAAAAATATTTCAAGATGCCCCCCCCCGCCAAAAAATAAAATAAAATAAATTCAACTCCAACCCTTAACCCTAAAGTGCTCCGACGTCCATATTCTGGACGATGAACAAAGGGCTTCAAGGCATTGTTTCATCCAATTAATTTCACATTTATCAAATGTAACACTTGAATCTAGAAAAGAAAACCTTCCTTAATGACCAAATTCATTAAATTCTGGTAAATGATATATCTGTACAAAGCCATAAGCGAAAATGTGCAAAAATTCTAAAAAGGATTGAGACGTTCCAGGGTTAAATGGTCGATTTTAGGACCTTCATACAGCAGGAGTTATTTTCTCTCCACGTTACACGTTAGTCAAAACAGAAGCGCTCACGATTTTCCGTTTTGATCTCAATCAACATTCATCCATCATCCATCCACCCAGTGCGACGTCCAACGGAACGCTGGCCATCGACGCGCCAGCCAATAAAAACCATCCTCCGTCAACGACGTCGAACGTAAAATCACTTGTCGTCTCGATCTCGTCGACCGACACCTGCCCTAGCCCTTCCCCTTCGAGACTCCGAAAGCCTGCAGCCCTTGCAGGAAGCTCCTCCTCTGCCGGAGAATGAGCTCTCTACGAACACATTCCAGTACATTACAAATGCAAGTGCCGAATCAATCGCAAATTCTCGCAGATATGACTCAAATCCTCCCAAGATTTCGACTTGGCAAGTGAGATTTTGTCTTGTAAGTAAGATTTCGGCTTTGCTAGCGAGATTTCGAGTTTGCGAATGAGGTTTTGATCAGTGGCAGGATGCGCGGGCCATGTCGCAGCCTGCGGAGAGGAAGAGTAGTAGTAGTGTTCTGAAGAGATGGCGTGAGCGGTGTTGGTTTTTAGATTCTGCTGCGGATGGTGCAGCCGCATCGTCTTCGTCTTCGTCGTCGTCGTTGTGGGTGAGACTGATGGTGGTGTTCGTGGAGAATCGTCGCCGGGGCTTGTCGCTGGTGGCATGGCTGCTACTGCTTCTGGCCTTCTGGCTCGTGTGCTCCGCGAGCGTGCCCCCACCATTGGTCGTCCCGCCCCCCTCCGCAGCTGCTCCCGTGACCGCTCGCGAGGCCGCCGATCTCCGCGATGAGGTGCGTGGTGCTCAGCCAGGGTTTGGTTTCTGCTTTTTCTTCCAATTTCCTGCGGTTTTGCAGTTTTTGTGGGTGGATGAAATTTTGTGAATGCGAATGGGCACTAGTTATAATTTCTTCTTTCGTCTTCATGTCTTTTTCTGGATTGATGTAATTGACTGCGGGGTATAGGATCCTCTATCTATTTGACCTAGCGAGCTTCCATAGGGCGCAAGAGGCAGAGACTCTGTTCATGATGGACAAATCTCTTGCTGACAATATTGATTTTCATTCAAACTGGTTGTCGAATTTTTTAGGGCAATCGAGCTGCGACTTGAATTCTAAATTTCAGGCATGGCAACGATGTGAGAGTATGATCGTTCCGTGAATTAGCAGAAGTCGATTTTACGGCTTGCGGAAAATAATGAGTCAAATGTATGCATTTCAAATTGGTCTTCGGATTTGCACCTTAATATGTAATGTCTCAAAAATAATTGTGACTTTTTATCTACTTCTCTGGAGCTTACCAGCACCTTGGAGATGTGGAATTAAATCAATTGTGTGCTCCGTAAGTTACCTCTGGGATTACTTCGGAGTGAGCGATGTTCCAATTAATTAACTTCAAATTTGAAGTCCACGATCCCTTTAAAGACTTGCAAATTTGCTGAAGTCTAATATTTATGCGGAGCTCTACAATTTTGGTTTTATTAGAGGACATTTTGGATTTTCTGAAAGTTCAGATCTGAATGAACTCTTTTTCAATTACATTACTGTTTGGTTCGGATTATGTGCAAGAGAAGTGAATTCTTATTATTCCTTGAGAAGATTTGGTGTTTGAGAGGGTTTAAAGCTCAAAGTTCTTTAAAATGGCTTAATATTTTCTTGTCACAGCTGGGTTTCTGCATCTTTTGCGAGAAGACTGTACGAAGTTTGCACGGATGTGTGTCTCGCATTGCGAAGGCCGAAGAGCAGTTCGTTGTGTCTAGTTTGTGTTTTCCTGCATCTAATGGTGAAAAGGTTGCTGTTATGCAGGTCAAGGACATGTTTTACCATGGATTTGATAATTACATGGAGTATGCATTTCCTCTGGATGAACTGAGGCCCATGAGCTGCACCGGTGAAGACTCTCTCGGCGGCTATTCTCTGACTCTTGTAAGCTCACTCACTGGCTGGTTACTGAAGGTGAAAGATTTGCTTAGTCAGGATGGCGGCACATCGAAGTTTCTGTAATAAAATCATCTAAGCTGTCATGGATTTTACATGATATAGAATAAACTCCTATACGTTCTGTATAATTGTAGAAACAGTCGTAGGTTGAAACTAACGCGATTTGGTCCTGTATTTGTTTTGTCTGTCAGGTTGATTCCTTGGACATGCTTGCATTATTGGGCGACCGTACACGATTTAGCAAAGGAGTCAGCTGGCTTGGGAAAAACTTGCACTTCAACAAGGTATTTGGAACTGTAACCCCTGTTTTCTGGTGGAGCTGCGTTGGTAGAGTGTAATCTTATTGCAGCACTGTTTTATGTTCTTTGTTTCCTTAACATTTGGTGGTCATTTTGCAGAACAAAACAGTATCCGTTTTCGAGACAACCATTCGTGTGCTTGGTGGTCTCCTGTCTGCCCATTTGATTGCCTCAGATGCCTCAACGGTACGAAGTTCTTTTCTTTTATCCCTCCCGCTAGGGAAATTGCTATTTTGTGAAACTCAGCATGCTTGTAGGGCAGTGAAAAATTAAACGGCAACTTACCACGTGTACCGCCAAGTTGACGTTTGCTATTATTTCAGGGTATGCAAGTAGATCGTTACGACAATGAGTTATTGCATTTGGCGGAGGATCTAGGGCGACGAATGCTACCTGCATTTGACACACCTACAGGTACTGATGTCATCGGCGCGTAGATTTAATTTGGCACTAAAAATGTTCTTGTTTTGTGACGATTTCGTAGTATACACATCTTAATACTGTTACGATTATCTCAATCATTTGGGCCTTCATGTGGTTGGATTAGGTATTCCGTTTGGATCAGTCAATCTGGCGCTCGGTGTCAGCGATGATGAGAGTCAGGCAAGGCGAGCCTCTCCTTGAGCTACACTCCTTAGTCTAGGGTGTGCCTCTTAATCCCTTGTTTTCTAATAGCAAATTAAGAAATAACATTATTCAACCATCTCTCTGTTTTTCGTTGCTGTAGAAGCAATTGTTGTGAATTTGGTTATATGCTTATATTTCTGAAGGATTGTCTTTGACCTTTATAGTTCTCTAAGGTATCTATATTCTTATGTTAGGTCTCCCTTATGTGCCTACCAATGAAGATGAGTTACAGTATTGCTGAAAGCTATATAGGAGAGTCTTGCAGCCCTTCTCAGCTGACATACAGCTTGTGACGGTGTGCAGGTGTCCTCAACAGCCGGTGGCGGAACTTTGACTCTGGAATTCGGTGTTCTCAGTCGCCTTACAGGAGACCCTGGTAACAAGCTGCTCATTTTTTAATGGTTTGAGTATCCCATAGAAATTGGTTTGTTGCATGTTGATTGTTTGCAACGTATTGTCTCAAATTTCAATTTATTTCATTTTCATGATTTTTGTAATAGCTTGCAGTGTATATCTATGTAGCCATTATTGTTACAGTAATTTTTTTGGTAAAGCTTCGAAGCATTGGGGTGCGATCACAAGAGATGCATCATGTATGTCCTGAAGATTTACTCACAAGATTTGGCTGCGGATCAGAATTTGAAAAGGTTACGAAACGGGCTGTTCAAGGATTATGGGCTCAACGGTCGCGATTGGGACTTGTTGGCGGTCACATCAATGTATTCACAAGCGAGTGGACACACAAGGTGCATTCCTGATTTTAATAGGGGTTACTGAGGATTTAGAATCTTTTCTATACTTAACTGCGGACGTAAGTATTACAAAAAAGAGGAATATGGAAACTATTTCATTGTTCTATTTTATGAATTTACTCTCAAAACTTTCAATTTTTTCTGATCAGGAGTGAAGCTGGAATTTTCATGCGTATGGTTTGGTTCAAGCTATGACACTGCATTTCTTAAATTGCAATATTGTTAATGTGCGAAATGTGCAATAGGATGCAGGCATTGGCACCAGCATTGATTCGTTCTATGAGTACCTTCTGAAGGTCAGTTTTGTACGTTTTCCTGTGTCATGAGAATATGTTTATGTTGTTTGAATGCGGTGAGTTTTATTCCGTAGCCCTCTCTAGGTTTGACAAAGAGCTCTGTTATTTTAAGATCGTAATGACGACTCCCTGTGAAGTATTCATGAACTGCATATAAAAGTATGTTGGCTAGTTTGTACTTTAGTTTATCGATCTCTTTGCTTATTAAATAATGATTACTTCGATTCAGTACATATATCAGGCCAACGTTGGAAGTATAAGGCTGGTATGGTGTCTCTTTAGCAGTTATCTGAAGAGCGTTCTTGTGGGCATAGTGTTTCCCGCTGATTAATTATCTTTGTTTGAAGGCATACTTGCTTCTGGGAGATGAAGAGTACTTGTTTATCTTCCAAGAGGCTTATAAGTCTGTCATGCGTCATCTCCATAATGAGCCCTGGTAAGCAAACACGCTGGACAATATCGGTTTTATTTTTCAAGTAAATCATGCCTGTCAGTTCAAAATCGGCTTTTTGCATGGTTTTCATCAACTTCATTTCATTTTACGCTTTCGCTCGATAGATTTTTTTCTAATTTTTGATTTGGGTTATTCTGTGCTAGGTATTTGGAGGTCAACATGAACTCAGGAGTTGTTGTGTGGCCATTGTTTAATAGTCTTCAAGCCTTCTGGCCAGGTTTGCAGGTACGTGCTGCCTGTAATATTTTGAAATTCTTTCCGCAATGATGCGATTTCTCCTTTATATTGTAACCTGTTCATTCAGCTTTAGAGATGACTCAGCTGTTGTGTTTTCCACTTTGAGAGTACAAGTTGTTGCTTGTTTCTATGAATTTCATAGTTTCCTTTCACCAGGTCTTGGCAGGTGATGTTGAACCAGCAATTCGTACTCACAAGGCGTTCTATGCTGTATGGAAGCGTTATGGATTCACACCAGAGGGCTTCAATTTGGCCACATCTAGTGTGCAAGTAAGGGAGTCCTCCCGTAATTGAACTCTCATAATGACTTGTCAATATAACCTCGTTTACGATTCCACTTGTATCTGTTCTTTCAGGTGAGTAGTCCGAGAACTTCCTCCGGAAGTGGGGATATGGAGGGGTCTGTCTGAGATCTGTTCTCTGTTGATGAGTACATAACATTGTTGCCCTAGCTCTAAAGCTTCTCCTTGTGACGACTCTGCACATTTATCTTGATTTTTTTATTTTTCTATGTCTAACTATTGGGAAACTGGTCTTGTTTAGAGCACATCTCATGGAAGGGATATGTATTGTGCAGCCAGGTCAAAGGAGTTACCCATTGCGCCCAGAACTTGTAGAGAGCACTTACATGCTTTATAAAGCCACTCGAAATCCTATGTAAGAGGACCGTTTAAATTATATCTGCTGCTGCTTTGGAAGCATTGGTGTGTCCCTGCTTCGTTATTTGTTCTAGTCCTACGTCCTCGCTTTCTAATTCGTGAATGAGTTTAATTGAGGTTGAGATGTTCAGATATTTAGTATGTTTGATGAGTTTTGGGTGCAGGTACTTAGATGTTGGACGGGACATAGTGGCAAGTTTGCAGAAATCGGCAAAATGTCGGTGTGGATACTGCCACATAGCAGATGTGGAGTCACATGAACAAGATGATCACATGGAGAGCTTTTTCTTATCAGAAACTGTAAGTGGTTCTTTTTTTTGCAGCCTCCTTTTTTTTAGCGATGAAAGTGCTCACTGTTGAGATTGAGCGCTGACTTTTCTTAAACTCACTGTTGCATGTTTACAGGTAAAATATCTCTGGTTACTTTTTGATTTGGCCGCTGGTGGTGACAACTTAATAGAGAAAGGTCCTTACCCGTGAGTGTTTCAGACCTTCTTCCTTGTTCTGTGTTAGTAATGAGATGGATTGGAGCGTTATAGTGCACAGCATTATAACGAAGGGAGTCACCTGCTGCAATCTTACATTTATGTTGTATGTGATGGTGTGAGTAGTAACAAATGTAGCTGTTTAATTGGTATCATTTCTTGCATTCTTTACGATGTAGAACCAAAAATATATATGAATTGGGTAATTAAACAAGTTCGGACAATCAAACTGAGGAATTTGTGTTTGCTTATTTATCTGTGCTTCATTTTTTCAGGTATATTTTCAATACAGAAGGTCACTTTTTGCCGATGTCTCCTGAGATATCGCTGCCGACTGAGCTTTGCAATTTTCCAGGCAGTTTCTGCCCAGAACGTATTGCTGGAAGACTTGGAGATGCTAAAAGTAAACTGATGAAAGAGCTCGAGGAGAGCAGAAAAGCTGATGCACTTCTTACTGGTGACTGCAACGGCAGTGACTTGGACAGTCAAACTTGCGCAAGTACACAAAATAAGAAGCGTGGAGTCAAAGACAGAGACTGGACTGTCCCTGCAGGGAGCTCTTTTAAAGTACGTACTTGATCATTTTCATCTACAGTTGGTGCTCCTCTTTAATCTGCAAGTGCTCAGTTGTCCAAAGGTGACTATTTCCATGTCTATTGGAGTTGAAATAACCATTTAGGAAGTTTCTATGAAGGTAAAAAAATTTCCCAATAAAAAGAAGATACCATATCCTTCATTTTTGAGCAATCGAAGTATGTTTTTAAAGCTAAGACTACAATAAACCTCTAGCTTGGGTTCTTGGGGGCTAATCCATGCAGGGAAATCCTGAACTTGACTAGAAGAACTGCTCTTTTGGATTATGCAGTGATTATATTAAGGTAGAACCACCTATACCTGATGACTTAAGCAATTCTGGAACATATCATGAGGAATATGAGACTAAGCAAATTTTTCCCATGTAGCAAGATTAAAAAAGATGGGGATTGCAAATTTTTCATAATTTTATTCCCAAAACTGAAATTACTATGATTTTTAGAAGCCAAAAAGTGCTTTGAACCCATAGCCAATGTTTAGAGTCTTCTAATTTGGATCATAGCCAAGACTGCTTTCCCAATCGGTACTTCCCACACACTTTATGACACTTTGGGACATGTGTCATGACCTTGTTAGTCCCAACCTTGAAAATGGGGGAAAGTACATTCCAAGCTTTGATTGTAAATCTCTTTTAGCCTTGGTTGAAAATAGCCACATCCTATAGGTTGGGTATGGATCCTTGATCGGGAATAGGTGGTTCTACCTTAGAACCGGGTAAAATTGGCATAAAAGTGCTTTTTTCATTCATTTTCTCTCTCTACTGTGCAGGGAATGTGCCCTAGACCCAATCTTTGGAGACAACTCGGGTTTGATCTCGCTTTACAGTCCCCAGCAACTCCCCGAGCGAAGCCCGTCTCCAGTGAGGCTGCAAATCGACTTGCAGCTGCACAGGATGACAAACCTTCTGGGGTGAATTCTTTTACAGTAAGCATGATTACCTCAGGCTCTATGCAACCAAGCACCCTAGAGAAGCATGCCAGGGAGTTCTTGGCACAGATATTAAGTGGATCAAGATCTAGTAGCAACAGTCCTGCATCAATCCAAGTCATCAGTGGCGAAGAAGCTGGTGGAGTTATCCTCCAAGGGAAAGAGAGGCAAAATGCTTTGGATAGTATCAAGGTGGAAGAAGACACACTACCAGAAAGCAGGTGACTTGGTATGGCGTGTTGTCAAGCACTCAGGTTTGAGTGTTGTCTCATTGCAAAACATGGATATGGCACTTGCCTGCTCGGATCATGGCCGAAATAGGCCAATGTGAAAGGGCATTGCGAGGTTTGTATCATAGTCTGTTGCGTTGCATCCTCGATTTTCCTCACTTTGTCTTCTCATTCAATTTATTGACCCCTCGAAGGCTCCAGGGGTTCTGTATTCCTGCCAAGCTCTGATTTAGTCGTGAGCTTGAACAGGTAACGGCTCAGGAGAGAGCTCGGATCTCGGCTTGATCTAGATTGCTGTATGCTTGGTCTCGCAGTTGGGAGCAGTAGGCTAGTAGAGAGCAGGTACCAAAAATATAGAAGCGTTGGCAATGAAGTAGTCATTTGAAAATTTATAACTAATTAATCGTTCCTCCAAAGTTTATGCAACCACTTGCATTTTGCTACATGAGTATTTTCTTCAGCATAAATATTTTCGTCATCACTTTCTCTTGCCACAGAGGTTATTCGGCAGATTTTAGATGTTTTGCCTTGCCCTTGTAAATGAACCCTTTGAAGAGGAGCAATTATGGGTGCACTCACCTCAGAAGACGGACCTTACGACTGTATAGAGTGATAGTGTCCCAGGCACGGATTTTCAGAGGGTGCCTTGTGACACTACAGAATGAGAGCTTTGAATTGGATAAGCCAATTGACAAGGGAAAAGGAAAATTATCACAATGGATGTGGCATTAGACATGATAACATTAGAGAGATGTGTATCATTATGTCATTTATGAATTTATATCTAATTCTTGGTGCAATGAAATTAACCAGGAAGGATGTTGTGGATATTAAGTGTTTGATGAATGATACAGAATCCTTTTATGTAAGCAAGAAGTGCAAATGTTCATTGTTGGAGTTTGGTGTAAAAAGAGGTCTTGTAGAGTAGTTTTACCTCCAATGAATACTCTCGGTTTTTCTTAGAGCAAATGACTTACATTGTTCTTAGGGTCAATAGGTGTATGCATTGTTTCTGGTTAGAACAATGAAATCATCCATCAACCACTTTTCAGCCTTAATGTTCTTCAAAGATTTTAAATCCATCCGTAAAAAAGTAATTTTTTCTGATACATAAAAACCAATTGGTGAAGAAGACCATTGCAACTCATGTCTTGCTGTCTTCCTTATTATGAAGTCATAAAATTGTTGGAAATATTTTTTTTTCTTGTTGAAAAAGATGACTTAAAACAAGTAGTGCATCTCTTGCACTAATTGAATTAATCTGCGAAGTTCTTCCCTATTCCTTTGTTTATTGAATTCCGAAAAAGTGGTGCTCGTGGAGAGTGAAAAGAACATGAATATCGCATTTGTCATCGTATTCAAACCTTGATATGCCCGAACTCTGTATTATCACTCAGGAATTCTAGATGGCATACACCTGCAGTTTTATCATATTGACCTTGCAACGTTCGAATCATAGAAACTTGATCAACATGCTGAAGCTTGAATGTTGAGTTTCGAATGTAATACCTTCAGAGCAATTCAATTTAAATATGGCAAAGCAACAGAAATACCAGAGAGTGCACGAACTCCCATGAAAGAATGTCATCTACATCTACAACTCGTACTGTACAATGTTCTATTTACGTTCAAACTATTATCTGCAAAAAAAAAAATTACCCTAAATGGGTAACTAATGAAGGGAATGACTTCGCCACTTTTGTGGAAGAAGATCGTCCACGTTTTGGAGTCCATGTCGTTTTCTACCACCTCGTGATTTCAGTCTGTGCTGTAAGTCTTCGGCTTCAAAATCTCCTCCCTGCACAGACAAACCACGTTATTCAGTATCAGAGGACCTTGCAACTGAGTCATGAATAATTACTGCTATGAGTACCAAAATCACAATAAACCTTGTTCAGATCATGTCCAAACGCACCACAACACGTGTCAAAAAGAAAAGCAGAATCACAACACATGAGAGTGATACGAAGTCCAAACTACTCACCAATAAAGGATTAGAATGTTTGCTGCACTGTTCATGCTTATCACGCACAGATTTGTATGCAAACCGCAATCCACAACCAGCATGTGCGCAAGCATAGGGCTTCAGGTCCATGTGGACTGCTCGGATATGAGAATTCAGATTGGAGTTCTGCGAGAAAAACAGTACGAAAACAGAGGTTGAAACGTCAATAGGGCATTCACAACCAAACGAAGTGATTCATGATCAAGAAAACAAACCGCCTTGCATCAGACCTAAGTAATTCGAAAATATACTGTGATACGAAATATTCAATAAAAAAATTCTAACGCACTTGTACCTTGTTGTAACTGTGCAAGCATCCTGGATGTGGACACCTCAACACCTGCTCTTCTTGATGTTTTCGAGCATGGGCTGCAAGGCTCGTCTTCAGCATGGACACACCACACGTTTCGCAAAAAGCAAAGCAATGTGCAACCTTCGTATGTATTTTTAACTGAGAGCGAGTCTCAAAAATTCCCCCACATCCAGGCTCCATGCAAACTGCTTGAGAGATTGACATAGGATCTGCAACAAAACCCCAGAGACCATCAATTAAAAAACTTTAGGACGCACTGCACCTGCGATTAAGAAACTGAACCAAAACGTCATTAGAGGCACATCAACTTTGAGAGCTTACCGTGCACATTATCAATATGCGTCTGCAATAAGGACGGATATTTGAACGTTTTGCCACACCCAGATTCAGGGCACATCAGTTGAGCATCTGCTTTCTTCGATCCACGAAGAGTTGAACCCCATTTTTCGTGAAGCTTAAAGTGCCTCTGAAGGTTGCCATTCACATTGAATGAGAGGTCACATCCTTCCCACGTACAAGGAAATAGGTTGCCTTTATGGGTAAGTGAATGGCGATTAAGATGGTCCTGGCGTTTGTATTGTCTGCCGCAATTCTCAACCGGGCAAACAAATGACCTCTGTAAATCAAGCGACAAAGTTAAAATTTTCAGTAATTAGAGGATCTGTGTCAGGATCGCCGAATTCGTTACATTGTCGATGCTGCAACAATAAAAAGACGACAAACATAAGTGAGTAGGAATTAAAGAACAGCACCGGAAGTTCTTACGAGGGTATTACCCTCAGGAACTAAACCGGCCCAAGGCACCTTGACTTCAGAGTTCGGTATGGGATCTGGTAGGCCATTGGATTTTGCTGTATAGTTCCCTGCTCAATCCTAGCAAACAATCCAAGCCACCACGTTAACAACATGATTATAAAGACGGTTCAAAATGAAATGATTAACTCATGAAGACACTGTCGAACAAGAACTGCACGACTCTCTCCGTGTAATAAGCAACCTCCAGGAAAAATGATTCACGACTCTGTATCAACGGTCAAGAAACCGCAATTCCACACAAAAATTCAATTTCAATTTATGAATTCAAAAGAAATCCCCACAACAGAAATAGACCCGAAGTTCACATACATTGGACATCAGTTCGGCGTACAATTCTCCTAAAAGATAAATTCACTTACATCCTTGGAATGAGAACACATGTGCTGCTTCAGCAACGAACACTTCAAGTGCAAACCCCCACATACTTCACACTTGTATTTCCCTTTCACATTCCCCTTCGAAAATTCACTCTCCTCCTCATAATTGACAACGTTCTCCTTTGAGTCAAATTCCTCCTCGCTGCACAACGAAGGCGCCAGTTTCTCCGAAGAGATAGCAAATTCATCCTTCCCGTCATCTGAACCCCACGTGCTAGTGTCCGCCGGCAAGTCCGAAAAAGCGCTCGAACACCCGGACTTGCCCATGATCTCGTCGGAGTAAACCCTTTCGTTTAACAAGAATACCAACTCCTTTCTAAAATCACAGAAAACTCTCTATGCAAATTATCTGTCCGAATGCGAATGATTCGCTGCAAAATCCCGAAGAAATAAATACAAGCCCCTCAATGCACATTGAAATCGGGAAACGAGTCGAATTCAAAGTAAGATGTACACTCAGCGTAAGGGCTAAATCTTTCACCATTTCATTCCAAAGAAACTATTCTCTGTGCACGAAGAAATTCGCATGAACCCTGCGAGCCTCCGGGACCTTCAATGCCTCGAAAGCTTCACAAACCCCTCAATACACATCCAATTCCAATATCTCGCTCGGATCGCATCCCTCTGATGACATAATAAAATTAACTAACTATAGTGTAGAACTAAATTTCTAGAGCAGTGACGCTGGAAACCGTCTCCTACCAATCTCGGACCCAAGTAGGCTGTGTAACGATGTCTGGAACGAAAAATATCCTTTACTAAAAAACCGAGGGGCGACGCTGTTGAGGCAGAATCGGTATCGCAACCGCAACGGACCTCACTTTGTGCATTTTGAATGTGGTGGCATATTGGAAAGAAAACCTCCGTTCCTATCCAGAACTAAAAACGATGCAATCCCGTTTCCAAATCCTAAGATCAGCAACCACTAACCGGTGGAAACCAGCGATGACAGCAATCGCCACTGGGGATTTAATGAGAAGTTGCAAAGTGATCGGGTTCGGTTTCGGTTTTTTAGGGTTTAAGGTTTCTCTTTCGTCTGAGGAAGAGAGGGTATTAGGTTTTACTGGACTTCTGGACCCTTTACCGTAGTCCACAGTTGCTTATTTAGGTTTAACCCTTAAATGCCGGACCTATAACCACTATTTTCAAGCCCCTGTGCCCAACCCTCAGTGTGCTGCCATTTCGGGACTAGATATGTATTTCGGGACTAGATATGTATTTCGGGACTAGATATGTATGAAATTTTTTTAATTTATTTATCAGAGATGAAGTTACATGTCTTCTGTACTTCCCAAAATTGTTAGATTTTTTTGAGGAAAATTGATTTTTCTGAGAATTTTTGAAGAAAAAGTGAAGAAAAATCATATGAAATAGAAAATTATCTCAAAAATTGTGACACGTATCTAAAGTGGTTTAAGATTTCAAGCTTAAAACCTTAGACAACTATAAATAGGTGTTGCAATTAGGAAAATGTCACTTTTAGATGCAGTTACTATAATAAACTTGTAAAGAGATGCTAAACCAACTGCCATATAATCAATTCTTGAAAAAGATATAGGAATTTGTCTCTTTACCAAGGGTGAAAATTTTGAGTTTTTACTTTAAATTGGAGGTTATGAAATACAAAAATCAACCAACGACTAAAGAAGGGTAGGTTTTTATTTGACGATCAAAGTTGGTCTCCAAAGTGAAGGAAATGGTATAAGAGGATTTTCAGCTGGTTTACAAGACTGCGAGTTCCCAAACACTAAAAACGCATTGGAAACGCTGGGAACGCAGTGCTGATGTGGTCGAGTGACTACCATATCAGAAAATACTCATTAATTAATTATTTTATATTTTAAAAATATTTTTTTAAATCATTTTTTTTCTTTTTTAAACATTCTGAAATTTTTTGAAAAAGAATTTTTTTTTTTTTCAAAATTCAAAAATTCAGACCTGCAGGGGGCTGGTTTGCAACAGTGGGAACAGTTTCTGGGAACACCCTTGAAACAGGGGGTTTTTCTAGCGATTTATTGCCAAATTCGAAATTTGATTCGACAGCATTCGCCACTATCTCTGGCCCCCTCCAAATATTGCCCTCTGTTGGGAGGGCATGCAAGGCTGTTTCCTGTTCATTTACAGTGCAAAAAAAAAACCCTGGCCTAAAACAATCTTCTTGGGGGCCAGAAATCCTCTTATGATTGGTGCATCCAAACCTAGCTATATATTCTCTTAGTTTTTCCTATATTCCCATTCAATGAATAACCAACATGGCTTGTTCAAATCCTTAGTCCAAGTGGCATATTCAATATTCTCTTTGAAATTCAAATTATCAAGTATTGAGATTAAAAAAAATTGAAGGTGAGTGAGAATTTTGCATGGAAAGTGAATTTACCTTGTCACCTAGTGGTCTTCTCATTTTGTTTCGAGGGAATAGGGATGAAGTCTAAGAAAAGTAGGATAAACTTCAATGTTAGAAGATAAATAGATTGCATGCGTTACTTCAAACTAGAAGTAGACTAGAAGTAGACTTTAGTGAAATAGGTCAAATTTTCAATCCAATGAAAGCATTTTAATTCAATGGACATTTGAATTTTCGATTTAGAATAGCTCTTTGTACTTCACTTTTTGACAAATTTAATGTTTCAATTACAAGATTATTCATGTTAATCAGTTTTGATCTTTGCCGAATTCATGATGAGCTTCATTTTGACTAGTATTAGTAATTAAATGAATAAAGTAGGAGGCTTCAATTGCAATCAAGCATTTTAATGAAACCAATCCTTTGAAAGTGCTAGAAACACTTCGATATAATTTAGATGGATGACAATTCTCTTGTCCAAACGTTGATGATGTATGTCATTATACAATGTACATGTGGAAAAAATCATCATTGATATGTGCCCTTTAAGCATAAAATGTTGCTTGTTTTCAAATTAGGAAAAATAAGAAGTGCAATGACAACATTGCAATAAATTTTGATTTTCAATGGAAAGAGAATTCATTCAAAGCCTATAATAAATCACTTTTGAAAATTAGTTCATCTATTATAAGGCATCATGTCATTGATTAATGGTACATTCTAGGAATAGTGATAGCTACCTACTTGCATCCTACTTCTAAAAATCATAGGTAATTCCATTTGGATCAAAAAAAATTGATGAAAATTGCCACTCAATGCATTTTCATTTTTCTTTTTGGTAAAAAAATTTTGAAATGTTTCAACTTCAATTGTTGACTAAAGACCTTTGATTCTCCTTACATCATGTACATTTTATGAGAATTGTATATTTTGTAGGCCTTGTCTAGCAAATCCTCTATTTGATTTTCGACCTAGGGACAAGGTTTGCTATGTGTAACTAAGATATTAATTTAAAATATTTTTATTGCATATAGTAGGGTTGATTTAAAAATACAAGAAAATGGGGCTCTAACTTTTTTGGAATTCAAGCCAAATTTCATCTTCAAAACTTTGTTTGAGATTTCAAGCCTCCAATAGAAAATTATGGATAAATTTCAAAGATGATGTTTGAAATTGTCAAAAAAAATGTTCCTTCCAACTTGTCTTTAAAATTTATCCATAACTTTTGATTGGTCAGGAGTTTCTAAATCTCAAGTAGATAATTCAAGATGAAAGTTAAAATTATTTTCCACAATAATTTAGTTCATTCAACAAAGTTTTCTAGAAAAAAAATTATTCTACATTGCTTAAATGAGGTTTGAAAAACTAAATTAGCCAAAATTTCTACTTTGATTTCACTTAACCATGAGCGGTTGAACTCCTACTAATCCTAATTTATATATCCCACGTGGGTTGTCTTACTTGCTACAAACCAACTTGTTTGAAGAGCTTGTCTTCTCATCTCTACAAATACCAAGGTAAATAGCATTCAAAAATCAAATGTTGAACATATATATATAATTATTTTGAATATATTGTTGAATTTCATAAAACTAAATTTTGAAGAGAAGAATTTGCTTTGGAAATTTTAATTAATTATTTGGCATCAATGTTTAAACAATGTCCTATGAGCATGATATATATTGAAATGGTAGTTTTACCTACATAGTAGTTCTATTGATGTGCCCAATTTTGCCTATAAGGTTGCCTATATGTTCCAACCAAAATATCCTAATTAATTGTCTTAATCAATATATATGAGTTGATTTTCTTATTGGTTTGGACACTATTTTTTTATAGGTATGGTTTAAGATTTGTTAGATTTAGACCCTTTTTGCCCTCATCTCCTATTCACTTCATTTGTATCATATTCCATCCATCAACTTGAGGTGATGAGCACTTAAATAATAACTATTAAAATTATACCTTCGTGCAAACAATGTCAATATTGCTAGCCCAAGGACTTCATATACTTCATTTGTTTCTTCTATGAGCTAATGTTTTTTTTTGAGAAAAAAGAAATATATATTATACAAATATTATCCAACTTCATATCATGTTTGAGGAATATGAAAGTGTGAAATATAATCTAACAACATCCTAATATCCAACCGAGTCTTTACAAGCACACCTATCCACCACACCAATGGTGCTAGTATGTAAGCATGAAAGTGTAAGCATGTAAGCTTTGAACAAATATATAAGTAAATATCATGCAACCAATGAAAGTGTTTATAACATAAACACTTGGAATATAATATAGGTATTTATAGCATATATGCACTATTATCATAAAAGGTTATTGTAATATAGATACATTAGAAGAGATTTGAGGGGTGTAAGAAATTGCGAGTTCCCGCAGTCTAAGAACGCAGTGAAGTAAAAAATCCTAGGAATTTGATGTGAAAGGAGTAGTGCCACGTCATTTTTTTTTTGAAAAAAAAAATTGGACTTCTTTTTGCATTTTAGGAACCCCAAATTTATTTATTTTTCATTTAAAAAAAAAATACTAGCCTAATAGTTCCCGACTGTTTCAAGAACTATTTCAAGAAGAGTCCGAAAACGGCCCTTTGGAGGCCTCAAATTTCATTAATGCTTGTATCATAGGTGTATAGTCTTTTAAGCTCATGGGCTCACACTTTTAAGCTCACATAATAGCAACCTATTCACTACATCACATTCTTAAAATATAATCTACATATTATAACCACATTTCTTAGACAACCATCACATAGTCAATTGTTTGCTTCTTCTCAGATCTTTGACTTTCTTTACTACTCCTTTTCATTGCATTCTAAAAGAACTCTTTCTACAATATATATATATTTTTTCTTATTTATTTATTAATCCATGAATTCAATTCATAAAGCCATTTGATTAATTACAAACAACAAGCATCCATAATATATTCAATCTTCCACAAATCTTCATCACACATGATTTCCAAACAAAACAACAACCACACAAATCAAGAATACACAAGATAGTTTTAATTTAGGATTTAGGTAGCTTACTTTAAGAGCCACAACGTTCTTTGAAATAGATTCACTAATTATCTCTACAATTTATACTAGCATCACTCCTTTAGAGCCTTGAGAGGCTCATAAAGCAACCATTTAAGAGTTGATTGGCTTTGGAAGAAGCTAAGCTCTTTGAAACAATTTCAATAAATTTTAATAGGAAGAAAAATGTAACTGGCAATTTGTCCTTAATTTGTAGAATTAGTTACAAAATTTTGAAGTTGAAAAGAAATAATCATCGATGGTCATCAATGGTCATCAAAAGCAACCATCTTCTAAAATGTGCAAAGTTGATACATTGAAGACAACAAAATCTTCCTTTACGTCATGCTAGCTTTTAATGCCCAGTCAAAGTTCAAGACTTCAAGCCTCCTACCGTGCAAACCAAATCCATCAAGCTATACAAACAGAGCTTACATGCACTTCTTTGTTGACTCTAACACTTTTATGAAAGACCCAAGAATGAGACACTTTAATTTACAAGAAGGGAACAATCAACTCTTGTTTTTCAATTTTGAAAAAGTGCTAAGATGGAGATCGCTTAAAATTTTGTGAATGAGTTTGTGAAGCATTGTATTTTTGCATCCATCCATCTTTTGGACCTGAAAACACTTTTTAATCATATTTATACACTTCTTCATTTGAATTTGACGATTTCATCTATACTTTGAATAGAAATGAAGAATCTCTAGCAAAAGAAGATTATGTTTATCTCACAAAAAGTAGAAATTTTTTTTGAAATCATGCAATTTGACACCATGGTGCCCCCTAAAGGATTGAGTGCTGAATAGCATCTCCATCTTCCATATCATGTCACTCCTCAAGAATCCATTGCAAAGGTGATTGTTTGGAATCAAACATCACTTGCATCTACTTCATTTGGGAGTTGTGGTACTCCTTGAGCTCCTCATACTCTGCTCACTTGTGGAATGTCCAAATGTCATGTTCTTTCATGCATTGGGACTTCCTTTCACTTCCCCACAAGCACTTCCCAACAAGAAAATATATGGTAAATTTCGTTAAAACGGCGATATGTCATTAATTTGGCAGTTTTTACAGTTCGGACCGCGAGGTCGGAAATCTAAACCTGTCATATATTTTTGAAGTCTATATGGGTTGTAGATGACTAAAATCTATACTAGTCCAAGATGTTTCAGGCCGCAAGGTCCAAACTGTAAAATTGTCATAGATTTTGTAAATCTACATATGTCTTAAATGTTTGAAATTCTATACTTGTCCTAGATGTTAGCTTTTAGTTCGGATTGCGCAGTCTGAAAAACGGCATTGTGAATATCGCCATTTTTTTGAAATTCGTCATATATGTAAATTTGACCTAATAGTAACGAAACACAGTAGCAAAAAGTGGCGGTTTGGGGGTTACCCACCTTATCCTGCTTACAATGCCAAATGATCTGCCTTGACTAATCATTAAATAATCAAACTAAAATCATTTCTTCCCACTGCCGGTTACTCCAGGCAACAGACATGCATGGATATATATGCTGGATCAGACAAGTACACAACCTTAAGTTTTCTACCTCACAAAACATTACCCAATATAAATTCAGACACCCTTCCTACTCAAGTGAATTCACATCAGTGCAAGACGCACATCCCCTTTTGTTGCGCATTTTTGCACCCGAAATCACTTGAGTAGCGAAGCCAGAACTGAAAAATTTTCTATAAATTTCCAACTAGTACAATCTGAGATGAGACAGACGGTACCTAAAAAGGCGAAAACCACATATGTCTCATCTCAGATTGCACCTTCGGCTTCGAAAGTTCAAATCTACACCATTGCTAAGCCCAGCTCTCATCATTCTAGAGCTGGCTACCTCTCTACACCTTATGTTGTCCGATTCGTGAAAATGGCGAAATTTCCGAAGACATTGGCACCTTCAGTTTCAAGTGCCACCTCGATCAGTCAGTGTCTGGAACCCTCAGATCTATACCAGTCCTAAGTCGCAGTTTGGGGAGCTCTAAAACCCACCAATTTGACTTCTCTGAACATTGATGTCTTCATAAATTCGCGGTGCAAGTCATTTCCATGCATCTGCACTCTGCCAACCAAAACAAAATTGACTACATTGAGAAACTTGTGCACACTAGATTTAAGATGTTAATTAAATGTAATTGGAGCTCCTCCCTACGGAAATGAACCATTCAATGATCGTGCACATTTTGATGTACTTTAACATCAGAACTCATTGGTGGGTTTTAGATTGTTACCCATACAAATCTAAAACTCCAGTGAACCCTTGTAAGTTTTGGAATATGGAATCAAAGTCATGTATTCTCTAGTGCATAGGAATCCTCCTGAGTTTGCAAACAAGAATATTAAAAACCTGGATGTTCTGTGCATGGGTTTTAACGAGGTTCAGTAAAACTAAATCTGTTTTGAAAACGTTAAATTAGAAATGATACGAAGAATTCTCAATGATGAATGGAGAGGCCTCCCTCCCGCTTTGGCGCTCTCGCTCTACAGTCAAACTGATCACAATGAGACCTCTGTATGATGAAAGCAAACGTAGATCGACCCTCCCTATCATTCATGTAGAAGATTCTGTTTCATGATCTTTGTAAGTTCCAGAAAATAACCATAATTCTACGAAAAGAAACCACGATGCTTGCATAAGAAAGGGACGTTTATAGAAACAGAGTTGATTCATGAATCATAAATTCTACGATCGATTTTCTTCATAATTATCTATCTTAACGACGTCTTCAATTCTTTATCCTGAATCACGACTTTATTCATTGACTTGCTTGATGACCCACCGTGCCATTTTAATGGAACCCCGATTTCAACGACAGCTAGTGACGATGTTATGATGAAATAACAGTTACCTGACCAAAGAATCCCGTCGGGTACTGAGCGCTTGTATACACCTGGGCGTGGTGATGCGCCTGGTGCCAACTCGAAGCCGCTGGATTGCTCGAATGCCCGTGCTGTTGCTGTTGTTGTTCCGAAGGACTGGCGAACGCCGTTTCCGCAGTCCCTTCGTTAGCGGCAGCGGCATTGGCGCCACTGGTGCTGGAGGACGCTCCGCCAAAGCCCATGTGGTTGTGCTTGATTTCTAGCTTGGTGGCTTTCTTGGGGAGCTCCACTTCCTCGTACTGCGAGTCCATGTCGTGGATGGACAGGCCCACGCGGGGAGGCACCTGCTGCTGGATCGGACCCAAGCTGTGCAAGTTGGGCTGCTGCTGAGCGGAGGCGGGGCTGGCTGCGCCCGGGAAGAAACTGGAGGGACTCGCTTCGTTCGGGCTCACCACTTCCCTGGAGAGACTTACGTGCACAGAGGATCAGTCTCTAAGGTTCGTGCATCCGCAATCATCACGTAAAGCCCGGGGTAAAGCCCAAAACGCGACACGGAAACCTCGATATAGAGGACACAATGTCCACGTACACAATCAGAATAAATACGGCACTAAACCTACGTATGCAGGACTCGATCTGGTGTACACAATCGTAAAGAGGACCTAGCCTGTGTCTACATAATTCATGTTAAAATGCTTTGAAATTCTCTTTCAATTGCCAAAAGATCTCGTGAATCAAAGTAGTTTACGGTTTATAATAAGCAAGAGTTTTAGGGGTTTACTATCATGGTAATGAAGCGGAGCTGAACACTTTGGAGGTTGTAATTAATCGTTCAATTGAGATGGTATATTCCGTTTCATTTCCCCCGTCGTACCGGCAAACTCTTAAAACTCTCGTATCCGTGCTAAACTCTTACAACTCCCCTTGTGGTAGTTAAAAGATATGATTAGTATTGTCTACTGGTGTTAGTTATGGCCCGTAAAATTACTGTATTATGGAGAAATTTCAAGGAGCGTGGCTTCCAGGGTGTAATTTAGTTACGGGTTTGAAATGTAATTGACACCCTGGAGATGAGAAATGGCGTCATTATCGAGGCGTCAAGCTAGAATGAGAATGTGAGAATGACGTTAAATTGGTAAGATTCCATGACTTTGGCATGACTTTCAGAAGGCTGACTCGAAACAAAAGTCAGTATCAGTTCTAGTTTTTTCAAGCGTTGTGCAGGTGAACGTCATAATTTTTGAAACCCAATTGCTCCGGGTCAGGCCAATGTGACAAAATTGACGATCGATGCGGCGATGCCCCCTTTTCTTGTTACAGTGTTAATAGAATATTCGATTGCGAAGATTCCTTGTGATAGAAATTTAACGTTAATTGTAAACTTGGTAGCCCCAGGCTTTGATGAGGCTATGGTATAGAAACAAACCTTGTCATTTGCACCGGCACGATGGCCTGGCTGTTGTTGGTTTGCTGCTCCATGAAATCCTGAAGCGTGGCTTCACTCCTCTCAGGCATGTTCCATTGCAAGAAGGGCGACTGCACGGTCCCAGCAATGCTTCCCTGCTGTTGCTGTTGGTGTTGCTGGATCTGTTGTTGCTGCTGTTGATGACGTAACGCCATCATCTGTAGAAGGGCATCATACCACCATTCACATACGAGTTGAAGCAGGAAACGAAACGTTTTGTGGCGAAGAACATTGATAGGCTTTAGAAGCCTCCAATTAGCATATATATTGAATTTGGTGTATATCGGTATTCCATGATCAGATTTTCATACCTGTTGATAGCTGTTGCCCAGGAATTCATGCTGGTGATGCTGCTGTCTTTGCATTACGCTGGCAGCTTGATACGCACTGCTCACATAACTCTGCAAACGAATGATCCCAAATTAGAATCACCCAGGACATGCAGAGGGATTACCTGATCGCCATTGAGGCCGTCCTTTTTTTTCTCAGTGCCAGAATATAGTTCCACGTGGGATTTATAGGACGTCTAAACCAATACGAGAATGACACGTGGCAAACTTTGAGGGAACTTCATTTTTTTTCGGATGAGAGTGCTGTCGCTCGGTGAACTCCAGTGTCTAAGTCAGCTATTAGATTGCTAAGAATTTCACCTTTCGTGCACGCACTCGTTCAAGGGCCTGCTCTAATTCAGTCTCCATATTGGCGAGTTGCTGGACAGAGGTAACGTTCTGTAGAAGCTGCTCGTCCGCCAGATATAACCTGGCTCTTTGTTGCACTAACTCTTTTTCCTGTTGAGATTTCTTCAACTCCTCTTGTAGTAACTGATCACATTCAAAAATCACTTCAGGCTAGGTGACCGGCCGGTGGATATATGTCATGCTGAGTTTTGGAAAGAAAGTTACCATAGAATTCGATTCCTGTTCACATCTCCATCCCATCGTTCAGGATTTCAACCTTTTAGACTATGCGTGATTAAGTTTACAAAACCAATGGAATGCTGACATTTGGAACTCACCCCAACTTCGTAACTATTGCTGCTGACGCTCAGAACATGCAAAAAGAACATAACCCGGTTAGCAAGGACACAAGATCTCGTTTCATAGAGCAAAAAGTAATACTGTAGCCTACACTCAAAAGTTCATTCTAAGAAATACTTTCAACAAGCTCAACAGAAATCAATGCCAGCTCAAGAATTAAACTGTCAGTACTAACCCTCCCAACAGATATTGGTGATTGGTTGCGAGATCCTTGTCCCCATTTAATTTCTTCAGAGCCTTGTGTAAATACTGTAACCACAGTCACCCACACTTTCAGTTATCATTCTAAAACCCTAAACTACAAAACCCTAGTACCAAACCCGTAATATAGCTGCATTGCCGATTCTTATGTGATATCTTACAAACCAGTTGCGCAACAAGTTACAGATTGCGAGAAAGGCTGAAAGGGATTCCCGGTCAATGCAAGGCTGACCTCCAAATTTTCGACTTTCCTGAGACAACGTCCGCGAATTCAGACACATCATCAACAGCACACCGCAATAGGTCAGCTCTTGTTCAAATCTCACAGGATGAAGTAGAACAACATCGCCAAGAGAGAGGGCAGAGTGCCTACCTAGTGTACTTGTTGCGGTCATGATGCATATGGAAATTCGCGAAGCGTGTCAGCATATCCTCGAAACTGCAACAAACTCTGATTCTATGAGCATCATGACTTCCAAAACGATTACCACAAACGCAATTTCTAAACAGTATGATCGATCAACTGCCAGAAACGGAGATTCCCACACACCTTTTGTTCCGCTCATGCATTGGCAAGTTGGCAAACCGAGTGATCACATCTTCAATACTGCCAACAGTACCGAAGTGCTCAACATTAGATACCACAAACGCTTTCGAGAATTCTGCAGAAACTTGAACTTGAACGTGAAATCAATCAATGCTCAAGATCCAGGGGCATGCAGTTAACCACACCCTCCCTCCGTCTCCACACCGTTCAAGCTCCCTAGCACACAGTACCACCGACTAGGGCACGCACTTCAAAGCATCTAAATTTACACACTACATGACTTCCCAAGTTGATCGAGAACCTGCACGCAGAGCCCCAAAACATACCTGCAATTACTGTACTGCGTGAGCTTCCCGGAGGGCGAGAACACGATGAGCGCCAAGTCGATATCACACAACACCGACAACTCATACGCCTTCTTAATGAGGCCATTGCGCCTCTTCGAGTAGGTCACCTGCCTGTTGGTCGGATTCTCAATCTTCTTTATCTCTAACTTCACCCTTCCCATTTCAACAGCTTCCCAACCCGGACAACGTAACTCCGAAATGTAACGACCTAGTGCTAGATTCCGACAACAAGGAGAGAATATTTAAGCGATTCGTGAGTGTGCGTTCGATCCAGGACTCCTCTAGCTACTTCTATGCCGGTAGAGTCCGGACTCGCATCGGACAACCGCCGGACTGGTCCACTCAACTGGCGCCCCTCCCAAGCCTCTCATGCTTGGTATTTAGCTCAACGTCCCTTCCCCTAATATCGATTATTATACTGCAATCTGGCCGCAAAGATGTCGAAACAAGAGTCTTCAAAGGAGAGACTCAACAGAAGCGATAATGTAGACACGGTCACATGGACCTTGGAAACCACGAAACCACTGTCTAGATCGACAAGTTTGTGGAGATCAGTGAGGGAGCTGCAAACTAGAGGGACAGGGAAAGAGACAAGGCAGCTTGGAGACCTTGCCTTTAGCTTACGGACATGGATGCTACCTTCAAGCTTGGCTTCCTGGGGTTGCTTGCTGGCTTCGCTTGCTGGCTAGTTCGCTGGCTAGCTATGAATCTGGCTTGGTTGCTTGCGGGAAGGCCTTGTCCTGCTAACCAGGAGGGCTAGCAAGCTTGGGGCTCTTTGCCAATGAGGCGGGTCCCTCGGGGGGAGCCCCACCAGCCTGGCTGCGCAGCCAACGTCGGCCCTCGCGCTCCTGATGCTCCTGGCCCGGCCGCGCACGGCCGCGCCAAGCGATGGCCCCGCTTTCTCCCCCACCGCCGTTCTCTCGATCCTACCGTGGAAATTCATAGAACTGGACAGTTAATTCTTTGACTTAAGACTCTGATTTCACTGTGAGACAGTAATTCAGCACAGTTTCACTATTTTGAAGTAGTGTAAGCTTACTAAGCTACATAAAAGTTGTGATTTGTAGTGACACTAATTTAGTTATTTTTGCAGTAGGGGACTATTCTAGGGCTCTCACCACTAGGACTGGGATGGAGGAGTTGGTGAAAATTTCTTTGGATTTCAACATATATCACACTTCTAGGGGCAATCAACTGTTGGACAAGGAAGTCTATTTTTTCTATTTTAAACTCTATTGATCCATGTGAGTTACATAATTTACTATAGTAAGAAAGATTTGGCAAATACATGGTCCAAGCTTGGATTGAATTGGCAAAAAGTTGCTGTGAAAACTCTCAAATTACCTACAACCTTGTCACTAGCCTCCAAACTAGGTTGGTCTGAAACAACAAATCACCAAAAACATTTACACTAACTAACAAGAGCGTGCATAAGGCGTAGAGCCAGTGGATTCAAGACAAGGGGTTTTCCTTTGAGTTACTACAGTACTACACTAATTTGTCCTAACAACCCATGGGACACTAATTTACCAAACTCGCACTATTTTCAAATAGTGTAGGCTAAAATTATGACTGAATTGTACTGAGTTCCACAAAAGAATTAACTTGTATTACCACAAATTTTGCAGTTGACACTTGACGATTGTTCTAGACTCTAGAGTCCTCACTGATTAGGCGTCCACAGGAGTGCACTAGAAGTCCGCAACTTGCAAATTTGAGCGGGTTCGAAGGACGTGACTTTCCTTTGCAATGGTAGTATTATTTCTCTGCAGTGACCTCTACCGGTTTTTGTGTGGTATCTGTCTGGTCAGTCCCAGTGAGCCTTGGGATCCCATCTGATTTGCAACTTAAGTTACCTGCCTTTGCTTTGTTTCATTGGAGTGGTTCTTCCATTCAAAGAAAGAAAAGAAGTGATTTAGTGTTTCAAACAAAAATAAAATTAGAAAGTCACTGAAGTGATTCGAGTTCCCTGACAGGCCCGAACTTAGGTTCAGTTTGGGTTGCGGTACGGTATTCACGTGAGTGAGATCTTGTCTTTTGTGAGCACTTGGCCGCGTTTAGTTCATGGTCGCGCAGATGCCGTGATTGTCTGATATTTTGCTGCCCTAGTTGAGTGATTATGATACTGTTTTATTTTGTTTTTTAATCGGAAGGATTAATTTTCGTCCACTGGGATTTCAGGAGGCCGGGGGTCGCCTTCCCACGGGAGAAAGAAAGAAAGAAAGAAGCTTAGGTGGGGCACTTTCCCCGACTTTCCCGAGGCCCAAGGTGGAGCTCAATTTGGGATCGTATTGGTTGATTGGGGCCGACGTGATAGGATCTAGAGGACTGGAAATTTGGAACTTCGGAAGCTGCACCAGGAACGGCAAGGCATCGATGAATGCACTCAAGACTGCTGCCTGCGATTTATCGGACAAAATAATAGATAATGAAACCCCCCCATGTTCTCTATTTTGGAAATCAAGATCCAAAAGTAACTAAAAAAATCCATAGCTCTCACACTGTAGGTCAGAAGGCCCCAAAACAATTAAAGTTGTGCACCCTCCCAAAGAGCTTTCTAGTGGTATCAAGAACATGATTGGAATGGTTAAAAAGACACATGGTTTTGGAGATTTTACATCATGAACAAACAAAACAAAACAAGAAGCCTAATTTAATGTGAAGAATTCAAAATATACTCTAGTACTATCATATGTTTCTCTTGTGAGTGTTGTGAGAGACCATGCGTGAGTGAATCACCTTTGGATGGAGACAAAAAAAACCAATAGCTTGGGGGTTCCACAAATTAACAATTAGGGGATTCCACCAAAGTGACCAAACAAGAGAATTAGGATTAGTAGGAAGATGATTTTAGATTGAAAGTGTACAACTCCATCTCCCTCTTTGTTGGCCCTCTTAGTTTGCTTTCAATTGTAAGATTCATTTTCCAACCTTGTCATCAATAATGTCAAAATAATCCAGAATCTATCAATAGGGACAAAAATCAACAAACGAATAAATGAATGATACACCTAGTAGAACTTCTCTAGAAAGTGAGCTTTCCTTGGGCAATGACTTTTCTAAAGCAGGGTATTGATTGCCTAGTCCCACATTATGTCCAATCCGAGACATACAAATCAAAATCCCTTGAAATTCTTGAGCATTGAGACTTGAACTACCACCAATGAAGGCTATTACTGTAGAGAAGTTCTACCCTACAAAACTGCTCTTAAGGGTGAAGATATGGTGTACGGAGAACAATGAGTTGAGCTACAAGAAGACCAACATGACCACTTGTGAATCTCCTCATGGCCATTTTCGTCGTCATGGAGGACCATGTTTGCAATACTGATTGCAGAGTCTGAGGTTGCAGTTCGACCTGAGGTTGCAGTTCGATCTGAGACTGCAGTTCGATCTGAAGTTGCAGTTTGATCAGAAACTCAGAAGTCGGTCTTCTGCTTCCATTGGCATCGTGAGATTGGCGTGCATGGATTTACTCAGCCTCCTCAGTGCGAGCTCAGCCAGCTTCCCAGTTGTGAAAGATGTAGCCCACGGATACACTGGCGATGGTTCATGTACTCTGTCTGTACATCTTTCAACCCAAAATCCAATGTACTCAGTGGACACTATTTTAGTATTTCTTGTCGACGACAGTTGAGTGGCGTGGGATCTCCCCCAATACTAATAAACGAAGTGGCGTCTTGTCCTCCTGTCGTTCGCTGATTGGAATACTATTTAACACCCAGTGTAGTCCAAAGGACCAAGGGATACTATAACTCCCCACCTGAGACATGTACATCCATGATCAAACGTAGTGCCGCATACCTTTTGACTTCCTGCAACATTTCGAGGATTGGCATTAATGCCATTGCGCATCCCAATTCCCAGATCCTACTTAATTACCACAGAAGTACGGCGAACACAATTACTTCTGCCTTTTTGGTGTTGGCCTTCTGCTTCTTTCCGTTTCTTTTTCTAGAACTTCATAATCATGAGTGGGCTTCCAAACCAAAGCCTGTACCGGCACTGTGCTACTGACGGACGCCGCGTTTCCGTCCTGCCCACAACCCCAGGATATAATAAAACTATTTCAATATCCCATTGTTTTTTAATTTCGGAGAAACCTGTTGCTGTATCCTGATTTCCAGTGAGGTTGGCCCACTGCGCTTTGGAGTGTTGTGATTAACTTCTTCCCGGTAACCCCGCAGGGCAAGCCGAAGAGGCAGGCACACGTGCACTTGGCACCGCAACTTCGTCTTGGAGAATGGAAAAATTGCGGCATTGAAGACGTGATGGGTAGATGTCAGGCAGCTCAGGCGTGAGTGTTTTAGTTTGGTTTTCGTTATAATTCATTTCATTGCGAAATCAAGGGCACTCACAAGTCCCAACAGCTTCTACTGTAGTAAGTGAAGCCACTCCGAAGGGAGACGACTGGACAAAAGAAAGAACAACCTGGCCGATCAGTACCAGCCAGAAGGCCAAGTGGCGGACATTGTTCAACCCAGGCGAGCGTGGGTCGGTTTGGGCTGCTATTCATCAAAATCCCACCTGGAATTCACTTTCCAGAAACTCTGAGACACAAGCCGCTGATGATTTTCACGCAGAAAAGTGAAGATTTAACAGAATGCAGATCGATTGTTAACCCTAGAAGGTGGAAGCACCCACAACCATCAATACGAGAAATTCAGCATAGATAGAGGCACCGATCTTAAGAATAATAAATAAAAAGATTTTTCAAATGTTGTACGTAATTTCTCCAATTTCTCAGAGTGTCAACTCTTTAGACCGTTGAAATTGTTTTGTACATATACCCAAAACTGAATTGTGCAAAAATTAATAGTTAGTGAATCAAAGTTAAGAATGTGTCTTTCAAATGCATCAGCAAAAGATAGGTAAACATTTGGAAGACACATTAACTGAAGTCTTGGAATACTATTAATTAGGTGAATTTAAGATACAAGAATAGAAACATAGACGCTAATGGATGTTTTTAGCTTGTTGTCACTATTGCAGTAAGCTTATAGATTCAATAAAGCCCACTTCATACTACTTAAAGAAGTACACTAAGCAAGAATAGTAGGGAAATGAAGCAATAAGATTGTTCTTCATTAGATTGGTTTTAAATTAAGGTAGATAAGCCTATTGCCACCTTGATTTAGAATTTGAATATCTTGGGGCCAATTCCAAAAGGGGCACATATTTTTGAGAGGTATGTGCTTGTTTTGCAAATCAACTCCAAGAGTCATAATAATTTTGATGAATTTTTGAAGTGGTCTACCTTGAATTTACAAAACCACATATAGAGTGGAGTCAAAAACATCCCATAAACAATCCATGACTATGTTTCTGTATATCAAATGCCATTTTCAAGTACTCACCAATGAAGCATTGATATATTATCCCATTTTGGCATTAATGCATTGATTTGTCAAAATCCTAATTGGATATGCATATTTTCAAGACAAATTTGGTAAATTGAATATATGGAATTGGGGTGAAAAATAGAAGACAAAATTTAGTAGGGGACAAAATTAGATTGGTCTACCACTCTACCACCCTATCTTATGGCTAAGAGTTGTCCAATGGAGAACTTCAAACATGGATGAAAAAATGACATGACTATTTATGTGGCAAACAGTATTTTTTGTAAAGGGAGTTCTCTAATCTCTAGATGTTAAGTTTCTTTGGCAAACTCAATACTAGAAGGTGTCCTATACAACTAGCCTTTGCAACTACAAATTGTCCACAATGACTCAAAATGAGTTATTGTAGACAATTTATAGTTGCAAAAGGCTAGTTATATAAGACACATTTTTCTTCTAGTGCTGCAATCCCCTAAACAAGAAACAAGGCATATAGAGAACTCCAGTTTTATCATTATACTAGTAACCTAGCACTTTTGTTGTTAGCATTTTTTTGAGTGTTGTTGATGTTTTTAGACTACTATGGACATTTTTGAACCAATGTCAACCTTGAAGATCCATAACTTTTGTATTGAGTGACCAAATTCAATGAAATTTTTTAACATTATGTCTTCTAGTTTTTGTGATAATTTTTCCAAATGATTCCAAAATGTTTTTTGGAAATCATTATACAAATTTATTTATTTTTATTCACCAATTTCCATTTTCACAACTACATCTTCCATAGCCCTTCAAATGTTTTAGCACAAGGTATTTTATCCAATATAAAGCTACAAAAATACAATTCAAAATATGAATGTGTTCAATTTAATTATTTACTATCAAAACTTCCATTGGTTACTTATGCAAATTGTTATCCATAATTTTTCAAGTCATTTGTCATTTATAAAGGTTTGACATTGTTTTTGAGCATTTTTATATGCTTCAACATATAGAATCAATTACTTCTTTTATAATAAACTAAGCTTCATGCTTAACATGAACTTGGATATATTGAAAAAAAATTGAACTTTAATTTGTGAAGTTGGAAAGAAGACTCTTATTGATGCTATTTGACACAATGTCACTATTCTAGTCCTACCTAGGATCTATCTAAGGTAGACAAATATTATGGCAAATAGTCTTGGTTTGTCAATTTGTCAAATGCATGATAAAAGACTTACACATATGCTTATATATATAAATATATATATATATATATATATATATATATATATATATATATATATATATATATATATATATATATATATATTTTTTTTTTTTTTTTTTTTTTTTTTTTTAAAATTTTTTTTAATTTTTTTTTAAAAAAAATTTAATTTTTTTTTTAAAAAAATTTTAATTTTTTTTTTATAATTTTTTAATTTATTTATACATGATATTATTCTTTAATTACCCTTACTCTATTTGACCATGGAAATTTGTCCAATACACTATTTAAATATTTAATTATCCTAATTGCCAATTAGAGCATATGCCAAATCACAATTAGCTTTGCTCACAAATACTTGTAGTATGCAAGGTATGAATGGAAGTGAATGTTCCCATCTAATTGTTTGAATTCTCAATTTGCTTGTACCAATTCTACCATCCTACCATTACTACACCTCAACAACAAATTCAAATGGACTTCATCATGCCCAATTACACAAACCAACCACTTCACCTAGTTGATTCTCCAATTATGCACACCATTGCAAATGAATTTGGATAATTTATTACAATCAAATTCCGCCAATTTCATTAAGTAATAAGACAAAAGAAATTAAATCACTATATATGCTATTCATGCAAGTATAATGTTATCCTCGACAAGTTGACTTGGAATGAATACTAATTTATTATTAAAAACATTTACAAGCAATTTGCAACTAACACATAATTTGCCTATTAGTAAACCACTAAATCTAATTATCCAAACAAACTTCAACATTCATGCAATTCTTTATATTGTTGACAAAACTAATAGCCTGTACACAATTAATTTGACCAAAAGAGTTCTACCCTTTCTATTTTCTACACTACCAACTTGATTTACCAACATCCATATTCTAAACTAGACCATTTGACTTCCCATGCACAATGGAGATACATATCATACAATTCTTTTTGCATTACTACTATATACAAAATTGCAAAATTAACTACCAAAGATTCATGCAATTACACCAAGACATATAAGAATTGAATACTTGCCATCAGAGTTGTTAATTATTGATCAACAATTTTACAATTTCAAAAGTCTACTTATTATGGTACAATCCTTAATCTTTATGCCTTCACTTTCCACTAGTCTACAAATGTACATGCAATCAAAAGACTCACTTCCATAAGTTAGTCAAAATTGGTCACTATTGATTTCCAAATCACCAACCAATTGGACACATTCATGTAGCTCATCATCTATGCTACAAGTGAAATTCGCCCAATTTGTAATAGGCAATTTCTACTTTTAATATCAATACTAACCAATACACTACAAATCATCAAATTGCCAATACTAATTCATTAGTCAGTTCTGGCTAAGTCTAATAAGCTGCTAGCATGTTCTCAAGTACAACTAGCTTAGTTGTTGACTCCTATCAACTAAACTCAAGGATCTACAACCCTATCAATTTGCTAGCTATTATAAACCATTAGACTCTAGAATTTGCTATAACAATTCCAAACTAGTTGCCGTAAGATGATTTGCACAACAATATCAATTAAATTAAAAAATGACCCATTTATACATCCAATTCAATATCTTCTTCAATCAATTCAACAACATATAACTTATTTGTTAAGAAATCATATGAAGACAATTTGCCCAACTTCGTCATCAACTTAGCAATTTCTCTTCATCCACCTTTTTTGCCACACACCCTTCTCTAATTTGAAAACTTGATAGCAAAATCAATTTACTATCACTAATAGACATTCACACTATGCTCTCTAAGACCTCCTAATAGCATGTAGCATCAATACAAATTAATTGATAACCTAACATATTCTACAAGAATATCTAATTTATATTTTATACAAACAAATAATTTCACAGCAATTATCCATGGCATTTAGTTCTTATACAATCACAATTACAACAATTTTAAAATAGATTTTGATTGAAGGCATACACTAATACAAGATTGTAAATGAGCCATATATATAAATTAGACTTTTATAGGAATTGAAAACAAAAAGACAACTTGACCTCACTAAATACGGTTGCTAGTATGTGAGCATAGAAGTATGAGCTTATGAGCCTCAAAAATGATGCACCTATAGTATAGGTGCTTATACTATAGAAACCTTCTATGATAAGAGTGTATTTATACTATAGGTACCTATATTATAGGTATTTTTACTATAAACACCTTCAAAGATGGTAGTATATCTACTTATATACATATTAGAAGCTTACATGCTCACATGTTCATGCTCACACACTAGCATCGTTGCCTCACTAAATAGCTAAATGTAGAAGACAACTTGTCCAATGTTTAATCTTGAAAGTCATCTAGCCTACTAGCCACTCTTCCAATCCTATCAACTTGTCCTTTTCAAATCTACAATAAGGTCCTTTTTACATAAATTATCTAGCAATTTGACTTTTCAAAATTGAATTAGATTATCATGTCTAATTTTTTTTTAAAGCAAAAACACAAAAGACAAGTTGATTGAAAATTTCTATATCTACATGCATTTTGGCAAACACAACATTCCCTACATGTTCATTTTTTTTCATTTTTGAGTTGTTTTCAAAATGCAAGACTCCCAAAAGTTGTAGCCAAATTGTCCCAACTTTTCTTGTCCTACTCTCAAGTTTTTAAAACCAAAATTTGATGTCAATAGTTCTTAAGTTTCTTATTTTCAACCTCTTCATGAAAAGGATTTGAGAAAACTTTGTTTTTTGGTCTTATTGGGTGAACACAAGCAAATGGTAATCTAATCTCCTTCATGATTGTGTAGAATATAGATGGATCAAAAAGGGAACATAGAAGAAAAATGGTAAGACAAGGATTACATGTGATTAGATTCTATACACTTTACCCCACATGATCCTTGCTTCATCATATTGCATGTAGCTTTCCTTCATGACCAATCCACACAAACATAGGGGTGAATGCAAGAAACACTTGTACTATTTGTTGCATTTTGTCACATCTTAGTTTTTTATTTGTTTTTTGCTTATAAATTTTGTGTTCTATCTCCAAATGACTCAAAATTTATAGGGAAGATATTCAGAACCATTATGTACCTTCTTTAATTTTTAAGGATTTTTTAAAAACAATTTACTATTTTTAAATAGCCCCAAAAATTTCTCACAATGGGTGATTTAGGGTTTTTTAGCACCATTCATCTCCAAAAAAATAATTTTTGAGCTGAAATTTGGAGAAAATGGTCTACTAGTAGACTTATAGCTACTGTACAAAGGAATTTCAAAAATACTTATTTTTATGTGGAGTAGAAGTCCACAAAGAGAGCTTCTTTCTGCAATTCTTTCCAAAGGTATAATACATTATTTTGGTGAGTTTTTGGGTCAAATCTCATCACCAAAAAGTCTTCTCAAATGGATTTTTTTTATATTTTTAAGAAACAATATCCTATTTTTTACAAATTAAAATGTCAAAAATTGTATTTTCTTCACCGGAACTTTGAACATAGAATTCACATAGAATTCACATAGAATTCCGTTGATATCTATGCACCAATTGTTTTGTGGTTTCTACCCTCAAATTGGAAGTTGCAAATTCATTTGAGATTCAATGTTCAAAATGTATTTTAAACTGTCTTCGACATAAAAAGATATATTGCCATAGCGTTGGTAAGGATAGTCAAAAATAGAAAAATGTACCTTAATGTGGCAACCTTCATACAACTCATTACTTTCAAGAGCTCATTAGATTTTGGCTCTTGCTCAATAGTTTTTGCTCTTATCCACATAGTGATAATTGAGTTGGTAATTGTTGTAAAAAGGAATTAGAGCAACGACCAAATAACATGCAATTCTTCTAGCCAATCTATTTCTATTTGTGACATTAGCAACATCAAAAGTATCCACAAGGACATTGAGTGCTTCAAAAATTAGAGTAGTGTAATACAGTTGAGACATTGTGATTTGGGAGTAACCTATTAAAAAAGCATCTATGTATATAGGAGAGAGATGTACCATTACAATGTTCTTTACACCAAGCAAGGATGAAGGTGCTATTACATTGATCTACACAACTAGAGAAAGAATAAAATTATTTTCAATCGTAAAATAAGTTTCACAACAAAAATAAACAATCAAATAAATAGAATATTAGTACAATTTAGAATTGTTTCAAACAATATTGATTAGTCTTCCATAGCACATGCCTTTCAAAGCTTACCAACACTTTTATTGATGAATTAGCTTTGCAATGGCATCTACAATTAGGTCCAATAATTTCAAAAATTGTATATTGTGCCATCTAAAGAAGTTTGCATAATATAAAACATAATAAACATTTTCATCTTGCACAATTAGCATTCAATTTTTGCATGATTCCAATTAAGCTCACCGAATTTCAATTTCAAAAAATTAGAATTCCATTTTTGGTGAATTGTCTTATATAATATTCATCATTTTACATCATAATTGATTGAAAAACATTGGTGATGAGTCTTAAATTTGATTGCTCAAATTTGTAGAAAACATTCACATGCACATCTTCCTTTTGGCAAGTGTCTCCAAAAAGGTTTCAAAACTTCCTCTATAGAGATTTCAATGTTAGGATGACAATGCCAAAACTTTGTAAATTAACTATCTTTTTATTATAATTAGATTTTTCAATTTAACCCATTTCTTATGTTGGTTTTGTACATTATAACATAATGGTAAAAATATTTTGCTAAAATGTGATTAAAATGTAGAAATACCTATATTTTATAAAGTTTAATCATACAACACCTTACATTGAACTCTTCATAGATCATAGTTTTGTTAATGCTAAATGGAGTCTCTTTCTTACACAAAAAAGTATATATGGATGTTTCTTTCAACTTTGTACAATCAAATTTTAAAAATTCATTAGTAATAGTATTCAATCAATTATCATGTAAAACCATGAATACTAAATGAAACACTTCATCAAAAATGAAATTTTACTTTTTCTAACATTCAAATTTGTTGTGCTTCATTGGATTTGTATAAGATTTGAATTTCAATAATATAAGACAAAATAATTCCAATTGTATTATGTATTATACACAAGGTAGAACCACCTATTCTAGATCAAAGAATCATAGCCAAATTATAGGGTGAACTATTTCAAACCAAGAAAGGTGTTCAATCTTTGGACTTGCATTATTTTCTTTTTCAAAATTAGGACACATAAGGTTATGACACATGTCCCAAATATGTTCCAAAGTGCACAAGAAGTAGTCAGCAGAAAAGTAGTTTAGCTATGAGCCATGTTGAAAGACCCTAGACATTGGCTTGATGGGTTCAAAACAATCTTTGGCTCCAAAAATTCATATGAATTTGAATTTCACTACAATCTCAATATATCTTATAAACAAAAAATTTCTAGTGCCTCAAACTACTCCTAAGATAAGTTTTTAGTTTGTTTTGTTTTATTTGTTTTGTTTGTCATGTTGAGATCTCCCAAACCATACATCCCCTAGGCATGTTTTTGGTACCATTGAAAAGCTCTTGGCAAGGAGGGGTGCACAAACTTTGTTTTGTGGCCCTCCAATTCACAATGAGAAAGTTATGGATTTTTGAGTTATTTTTGGTTCTAAAAAATTAGACAATTATTTGTACTTATATTTTGATTGTGGCAAGGGTACATGGTACAATATTCTATTTCGAAATTGCTTAAGTCATCAGTCATAAGGTAGAAACATCCATTTCTGTCCATGTACCCATTCCTAAACCCTAGAGTATCACTAAATCTGTCAATAAGCATTCATTAAAGTATCCTACAAATGTTCAATTCTAATTTGCTAATGCAGTTGTAAGACATATGTATAATTTTTGTTCACTAACAACCGATTTCAGTAGAGTTTAGTTTAAGGTACACCTATAGGACAGTTCCAATGGTCTAGGGAGCCAACACTTTGAAAATTTATAGAAATTACATATTGTATCCAAAAAAGTTAATTTTTTTTAACATTCATGATTTTCACTTGCTAATACTACAAAATTATTATTTTTACAAAAAAAACTACCTCCAACTGTGTTGAATTGCTTAAACTGACAGTTTTGGGTGTTTCCACTGTAGGTGATTCTACCCTAATTCTTTAGTAGGGAGTTTCTTTAAGATTGTTGGACCTGACTGTACTATAACTAAAAGAACGTACATTACTACAAATCTTTTTAATTTTTTTTGACACAAATGAAATGGAATTCCATTGCAGAGGAAAATAAAAATACAAAAGCGGACAGCCACAAGTGGCCCACCCGGGACTGAAAACCAACACACCCACTACAGTGGAAGCACCCAAAACCGTCCAAATAAGGAATTCAGCATAATTGGAGGGAAGTTTTCCTAAAATTGATATTTTTCTAGTATTAGCAAGTGAAAGTCATGAATATCCAAAAAGAAAAATAGAATTTTCGGACATTGTATGTAATTTCTATGTTTTTTTGAAGTGATGGCTCCCTAGACCACTGAAAGTGTGCAATAGGTGCACCCAAAACTGAACCCTGCGAAAATCAGCACTCAGCCAACCAGATTTTCCTATGTGTCCTTCAACTGTGTCAACAAATTACTTTCACACATGTGGCAAATACATTGACTGCACTCTAAGGACATATTTGAGTGACTCTACAATCCACTGCAAGGTACATGGGCAGGAATGGGTGTTTCTCCCTTCGCACTACAGAATTTTTTCTTTTTCTCTTCTTCAGGTACACAGATGAAAAGTGAATTCCATTGCAAAGGCGCGGCAAAATAAGGTACAAACCACCAGCCCCAGCTGGCCTGAAGGGAGACGGCAGACGTCACAACAGAATTGGATCTATCGACGACACCCGTCCGGCCTGATCGATGAGATGGGTCCGCCCGTTTCAGTACCGTAGTCCCGGCGGTCAGGCGTGTATAATGCGTTCCAGGAGAATGAACCATTAATAAAGATGTTCCGTACCGCTCCACATATTGACAGAATGGAAGAGCGCAGCGAGCATATCTGCAGATTCCAGACGGTCGAAGAGAATGTTATCATTACGAAATAGAAACATGGACACCGGCCTCCACTGCTGCACAGCTCCACTCCCCACGTACCACGACGACAGTTCCTGCATATTCCCTGAAGGAAATTAACTTTTCTTCCTGCAGGTCCATCGATGACGTACCGGCCTGACTGCAATTACTTCAGTAGGTCTGTTATTGGAGTGCCTGGTTTCTCACACCTCCGGCCTGCAGTTTCTGCTGCCATGAATGCACGTTGCAAAAGGCTGCCAATGCAACAGAGCCAGATGGTCGAGGAGTCGAGGACTCGAGGAGGCTAGCTTAGCTAGGAATTCCTGAGTGAACAGCGGCGTCGCGGCAGGCTAGGCAGGCCTTGAGTGGCCTGGGGAAGGGCAAGTGGCCACTTCCGGGAGCTCGAAGTTCAAGGAATCGATGCCCCCCAGCAAACCGAAACGGCCAAACTTGACGATCCTGAACTTTCAACCCTAATCCCAAAGACCTGAATGTTTGTTTATACCCTAAACCACAATACGTGAATGTTGATACCCTAAACCCTAAGACCTAAATGTTAACCCTGAAGCGTGCCAACGTCCATATTCTAGACGATAAATAGAGGGCTTCAAGGCCCTGTTTCATCCAATTAACTTCTCATTTATCAAATGTAATACTTGAATCTAGAAAAGACAACCTTCTTTAATGACCAAATTCATTAAATTTTGGTAAATGATATATCTGTACAAAGCTGTAAGCGAAAATGTGCAAAAATTCAAAAAAGGATTGAGATGCTTAAGGGTTAATACCCTAAACCCTAAGACTTGAATGTTTATACCCTAAACTCCAAGACCCACATGTTTATATCCTAAATCCTAAGGCCTAGATGTTTATAGCCTAAACCCTACAAAGGAAGAACAAATGGCATAACCCCCTCCCGATATTTTTTTTCTACATGCAACTATAATCCCCCTAAACTTTATATTTTGAAAAAGTTTAGGGATATAGTTGCATACAAAAAAAATACTAGGATGGGGTGGATAGTTGTTCTTCTAGTGTTAAACCCTGGAACCCTAGTAACCCTAATCTTGTGGAATAGTAGCTATCAAAACGAAGAGGCATGCATCAACGACACTCTTAGTCAATGAGGACTTGATTTTGTTTTTATTGGAAAAATTAATTTTAACCCCTAAAGGACCAAACTGTGTCTTTTGGCAACATAGTGATTTTAGGCGGTTCATTACGGATGGAGTTTTTTCTTTTTTTTCTTTGAAATTTTTACACAATATGTGCCCAGGGAGTAGCTTTAAGGCCCAACAATTTTCATAACTCTTGACTACATGAATAAAAATTTATGACATAATATATTGTTTTCTTTACTTGGCAGGTAATCCAGGTAGCCAAAAAAACTTCTTAAAATTTTATTTTTTTAATAAATTAAAATTTGAAATTGGTTTCTTTGATTTTTATATAAGTGAAAAGCTTTAAATCATTCCATTTTGACTAATGAGTCAAAAGTTATGAGGATTTTTAGTTTGAGGTAGTTTGTGGCTAGTTATAGAATCTCTATAATACAAAAAAAGTTTGAAATTTTTTATTTAATTCAATTTTTAATATTTTGAAAAAAATAAAAACATTGGGTGTATATTGTTTAACACAACATTACAACCATCAAGATTGTCTTCTTTTAACTCTATAAATAATTGTTAATAATTTAGTATTTTGGCTCATTTTAAACTTCTTTCTACTTACTATTTTTTCCTATATGTTGTACAATTCCAAATGATCTAAAAATTTTCAAGCATGTAGCCAACTTCACTTGAAGAATGAGTCCAAAGAGTTACAATCATTTTGAACATTTTTCCACACAAATATGGTCTTTTGAAGTGCAGCTGCCCGGAATTTTGTAGTGGCAAAAAATGATTTATATTACTTAAAACACTAATATCTTGCAATCTACATGGCAGAAATTGCTGAAAATTTTTCCTCATCTTCTTAAACCCATGCTTTAAGAGATCCTATGGTTACTTTTTTCCAAAAATGTTTTTTTTACAAATTTGGGAGTTGTCTAAAAAATAACAATTTCAAAGCGGTTTTGGTGAAAACATAGTCAAAAACCTTTTGGGGTTAACATCTTTAGTGATCAATGATAACATTATTCATACTGTACTATGTGATTTATTTTTATTTTATTTCAAACTTAGCTACTCACTATTCAATGGAAATTTTTCCCAAGGAGATTACTTGCGATTTTTAGACAACTACATGAGTTAACCCCTAAAGCCCTGAACATTGTTTTTTGAGATTATAAATTTTTTGGGCAGGTCACTACAGATGGAGTTTTTATATTTTTTCTTTGAAATTTTGATACAACATGTGCCCAAGGAGTAGCTTTAAGGCCTGATAATTTTCATAACTTTTGACTTCACAGTTAAAAAGTTATGGCAGGATATGTTGTTTTCTTTACTCTGCGGGCAGATCGGGCAGCTGGAAAAACTTCTTCAAAAACTTTTTTTTTAAAAGTGAAATTTCAAATTGGTTCTTTAGGTTTATACAGACATGTGAAGCTTTGAATCAATCCATTCTGATCAATGAGTCAAAAGTCATGAAGATTTTGAGTTTAGGGTAGTTTGGGGCCAGTTACAGAATCTCTACAGTACAAAAAAGTTTGAAATTCTTCATTTAATTCAATTTTTCATATTTTTGGAAAAAAATAAAAACAAAAGGTGCAGATTGTTTATTACAACATTTTAACCATTGGAATTGAAAATTTTCAATTCCATGAATAAAATGTTCACAATTTAGTATTTTGGCTCATTTTTTACTTCTTCCTACTTACTTATTTTATCCTATATGTTATACAATTCCAAATGGTTTGAAATTTTTTTGAGAATGTAGCCAACTTGCATTGAAGTATGAATTCAAAGAGTAACTACCATTTTGAATTTTTTTCACACAAATGTAACCTTGTAAAGTGCAGCTGCCCAGGTTACTTTTTTCCTAAAATGTTTTTTTTACAAATTTGGGAGTTGTCTAAAAAATAACAATTTTAAAGCGGTTTTGGTGAAAACATAGTCAAAAACCTTTTGGGGTTAACATCTTTAGTGATCGATGATAACATTATTCATATTGTACTATGTGATTTATTTTTATTTTATTTCAAACTTAGCTACTCACTATTCAATGTAAATTTTTAGTGCCATTTTAATGAAATATTTTAGATTCTTTGACAAATTTGCAAAAATTAAGTATATTTAATTTACATTTGGCTTTTTCTTTTTACAAATTTTATGTAAATGTAGTAGGAAATTGGCTAAATGTTTCCAAAAATAGTTGTACAAAAATATTTCATTGCAATAGCTAAACTCTTTGTAGCAAGCAATTTAAAGCCTTTCTATATGTGAGACTTGTTTGCATGTTTTTGCAAGGAATAGTCATTCTCATGTCTAATCTTCAAGTCTCAAACCATCAAAGAAATGAAGGGTCTACTTAGGTCTTTAATGCCTAGGAGAATACTTAAATGTTTAGAAATAATTCGAAGCTCAAATTTCAGACATATTTGGGCTACAATGAATTTTGGTGGCTTGTTTCTTCTTTGTATAGTCATATAGTGTCCATTTCTAATTTTTTTTAAAAGTTGAATACACTCATCTAGTTCGTGTGCTTAAATTATTTTATTAATACAAAAAATTATGAATGAGTGACAAACATTTTAGTAGAAGGAGGTTCAATCATAGATGTATTTTTCTAACCTTTTAGGCTATTTTTTTGACATTTTAAAGCCAATTTGCAAATGCAATGAATCAATTGAATGACATAGTTTTTTCACCAATGTGTTGTATTTTGGTTTTGAAGCACTTTTTAGTTTTAAGTTTTTCATTTTAGTAGATTTAGAAATCAAATTTTAGCTCCAAATGTGTTTTTAGGAAAAATTCAATATCTTTATTCAACACTATAATATAATAATATTGCAATTTACGTGACCAAATGACTCCAAATTTGATCCACATTATCAACAACATACACACTAGAAGTTTGTATGGTTGAGATTTTCATACCTTAATGAAAAACATGGGTGCTTTTAGACAAATTGTGCTTGAGGTGATGTAGGGTTAAAAAAGAAGGTGAAAACAAAAATGAAAATGTCTTGAGCATATTGAGTTGAAGTAAAGTCACAACCATGGCACCATCTACTCTTGCATCTACTTTGGCATGACCAAGAAGAATCACCTCACAAAACAAGTCACATAATTTTAACCCCTTAAAGACAAGATTCATTATCAAATGATCAGCATCATGTCTGAGTTGAATGTAGCCTACTAGATTATACTCAACTATCAATCCTATATTTTAATTACTTGAAACTATGAATTCTATATCTTTGTAGGAAATTTCAAGTTGTTTCATAAAAAATTCTAATTGTTATCAATTTTATTGCAAAAGTTTAAAAAAAGAAGTAACAATAAAAAAAATTATAGTACAAATTATGTTAATTTTTTGACAAGAGGTTCAAGTAGCAATGAAGATTATTCTCTAATAGATTATTCTTTTTAACACCCAAAACAAACACAACAAAGGCTTTGAAGTCAAATTTGGCTTTCAAACTGAATTGATCCTTTTGTTTAAAAGATGTATAAAATTTTGAAGTTTTTTACTAGTGAATTTTTTTTAATAATAATTTTTTTCAATTTTTTTTATGGAATAAATCAAATTATTGTGATTTAAAATTTTTTAATGTAAAAATAATATTATATTAGTTAGAATATAAATTAGAATAATCTAAAGTTTTTACCATAATGAAGATTATAATGGAAAGCTTAATTTCGTAATTTAAATTCAAAATCCATTTTAAAAGAAAAAATATGAAAAACAAAGTACAATATATTGTGTTTTGTTTGGATTTTGACTCATAGAGCTTGCAATTGCAATCACTCTTTTTATTTTTTTATTTTTAAAAATTTTAAGATGAACTAGAAGGAAACTTGTCAAGCTTCATTTTCTTAGTTTAAATCAAATACTAAGAATTGTCGTATTGAAAGTTAGAATCAAGGTTGACCAAGGCACATTCACTCTTAGGATGCATGGACCTTTAGGAATTAAACAATTGAAGTAGGTATTACTCAACACTATAAGTAAGTAGAAGAAAGCTAATTCTAGTCTCAAAAATAAACATGAATGAAGTGTATATTGGGAATGATTCAAATATCTAAGGTTAATTATAGAGTTGATTGGGTGGTAGATTATATCTTTTATGCCTCTTTTATGCTTCTATTAGGAAGTAAGCCTTGTACATTTTCTTTTTTCAAAAAATTCTAAAGTCCCTACATGAATCTTTTAGGAAAACATTGAATTTAAAAAAAAATTCACACATGAAAAAATTGCAACTTTTGAATTCATACTTACAATTAGAAACTCTTAATTATCTAGGTGGGGTATATAAGATAAATTAATCAAGTACAAACGAGGGAACTTTTGTTTACTTGCACTGTTAGAATGACTTGGAAAAGCTGAGCCAAGGGGCCAATTCACTCTGATCCCATATGACAACAACGTCATTTTGACCACCCATCATTGTTGAGTGGACTATCATAATGACTACCTCATCAACACTAGAGTTTGAACTCGTGACCATCTTATGAGTGTGTTTTGGAATGTGTTTAGTAGTGCATTTTTTTGGGGCAAACTTTCATAAATTTTGCCAGAAAGAAATAAACACTTTGAAGTTTGTCGCAATCCAATCGACACCTTATAGCACCAAATAGCTTAAGGGGCTTACCACAACTTGTTTACAGTATCACTTGAATCACCAACTGCTTAATATTGCACATGCGAAGCATACACATCATTAGTTCGCATTCCAATTCACTTTGCTAAGTTCCAATCACCCTGACTACTAACACGCACCCCCTTCATGACACTGGGCATATTACTTGGTGACATGAGGGCGGAACTTCCACCTTAATGTGCAAGGACTTACGATGGCACTGCACACCATAATCCTAGCCGCCCCTTGAGTGTCACCCCACTCTATACTAGTCCTTTTGAGTATTTGCTATTTTTCTTCTGATGCTAACTGAGACTCATCATCAACTCGAAAGACCACGAGGAAGGCCTAGCAAGGAGTGGAACTCCACCTAGCCAATGCCATAGGACACCCACACTAATGTCCCGTGGTGCCTTGGAGCGGTGGTATAGTTGTATCACCAACCTTGAGTCACTAGAACTCACCAAGGCTCCAAGAGGGAGAGAGGAGGGAAACCAACCCCTCTTATAGTACTTTCTGTAGTTTTAGGTTCCCCCCTCTTATATGGTGAAGGAGTACCCCAAACACCCTTGGGTTTTGGAAGACCACCCATTTCCAACTCACCACGCCAAGTTACCTCACTATTTGAACTCTTGAACTTCCAAATGGTGTAACTTTGCGCTTAGAGCTCTAATTTCCACATGCAAGTCCATTTTAGACGTCTACGCAACAAGTAGATGCCGATAAATTCTTCACTTGTCCCATTTAGACAAGTCTTTACAAAGTTATGGCCCTTCAAAAATCCGGGACAACTGAGAGAGGTGTCACACCTTCACCATGGCTCGTCTTTTGGCCATAACATTTAGCTCATAGCTTGGAATGTCATAATGATTATAATTCAAGGTTCCTTGTGTTTGTAGCTTTCCAATGATATGCTACATGCCATACTTTCTTGTGAGATTCATTAAGAACCCCTCACACCTAGCTTTCAAATGTCCATGTGCCACCGAGATACAGTCAACTTTGAATAGCCATAACTTTTAACTCTCAAGTTCAAATCAAGCGTTCTTTGGATGGTTGGAAGTGTCTACTCAAGAGATTTCCAAGCATGAATGATACATACCCAAATTCTTCACATTCAAGGCGCTATTGCACCATGTCTGATCAGGAGTCTCTCATTCCTCTCATCTTAGTCTATTGCAACACTTGGGAGATCCCCTTGCTCACTAAGGCACTTTGAGCACCCCAAGGAGATAGGGGTGTGACAAATTCCCTCCAAATTTAATGCAATGGCATGTTACAAGAAACACAAGTTCTATAATAAAATAAAAGTGTTGACATTTAGATTGCAAGTGCCTTCTTTGGGCAAATAAGTTGGATACACCCAAAAGTACAATTGACTTTAAAGCACCATTTATAGTTTGTGTACAATTCCAAAATCAATTATGTATACAAATTGTAAATGGTGCTCTTAGAAACAAACTTTAACCCATAATAACTTTTGCATATTTTATCCAAATGTCGTGTTCTTTAGTACATTGGAACGTACTTTCACTTGTCAACAAGACAATATGAAAATTTGAAAAGCCTAATAATAGTAATTAGGCACATTACTAATTTATGACACTTTTGGGTGTACCCACTTTATAAGATTCCTCAATGACTAAGGTGAAGGATTCTTGGATACTCATTGTCTCCTTCCAAATGCATTTCTTCAAGGAATGAAGGATCACCTTGTGACTCCATGTATTACGTGTTGCCATGTATTACGTGTTGTAGAGACAAACTCAATGAAGAGCTTTCATTGGAATTTATTCAACTTGTGTAAAATTGATTTTTTTGGGGGATAATCATCACCACCAACTTGCCCATGCTTGTTTGGGATCTAGATTATTTCTAGTCCAGTTTTTTTTCCTCCACTTGAAATTGAAGGTTACTGATCTTTCAAAGAAAAAGAAGTAAATTCACAGCAAGAATCACAGAGGTCTTCCAACACGAGGGCACCAATGTTCTTCACGCTACTTTGTCAATTGTTTCAGTGACACACCATGGTTGCACAAGCATGCCCTAGAAGAGCTTTCCTTCGCATAATTTCTTTGAAAAGTTTTGTGATAAGTATAAAGTTGAAATACAGTCAACGAGGAATTCAATCTCCATAGTAGGGGTAGTCACAACTTCTTCTAGCATCCAGATTTAGTGGAAGATAGAGGGAAAACAAGATTCAATTGGAAGTTGATTGGTGTAAAGGAGCTGTGACACCCCTTTCGAGTGGAGTGAGCGTGCAGAATCGATATCCTGTGGAGAATCCTACGAATGCATTTATCGGCTTTCACTTCATCGGTGAGATCGACAGCTCTGACAGTGCAATCAACAACTTTCAAAGTAGAAGATTGAAATTGTAGTAACAACTCTGCTCGCGAACGGTTCTGCACACTGCTTATCCACCTTCGGAGTAGAATAAGCAACACAAGGAAGTCTTCGCTGTGGAAGAAATTTTTGTCACCAAGCGCCTTGCAGAAGCCAACCCTAAGCCTCCACAAGGCTTAACAATGGAGAAGTTTAACTCTCCAGAAGAGTTGTAACTACCCTTAGTGTGGTGTGCCAAGAACATCTTCTCCACCGATGGCTTTCAGAGCATTAAGGAAGCCATTGATCAGGAATTTTTTTGAGTTTTACCAACTATTTTCCTTCAATTCCCAAATTGAACGAGTTTTCCAAATATGGAGTTCGCTTATTTTTCTATTTTTCCTCAAAACAGAAATCTCATAAAAAAGAATTTCAAGTTCATTGTCAATGTTTGCAAATTCCCAAATTGAGGGCTTTCATTTGCCTTATTGAAAATTGGGCCCCTCCTCTTTCATCCAATCTTCTTCAGCTCCTTGGCGAGTTCCAGATTAGTTCCCGCCGGTATCTGTTGTTTTCTCTCTTTCTGCACTACGATGAAACGCTATCGCTATTGACCCGCCGAGGTCCAACTGGTTCCTCTGCTTCTGTGTACTGTTTCCTCTATCAATGGAAAATTGTCCATGTGTAAAAAAAAAGGAAAAAAAAGAGAGGCTATAGTATGTTTTTTTCGAAAAACGACAATTACAATTACAGAGCTGGGTGAACTAGAATCTACTGTAGGCATACTCGTTGTAGTGGTGTGGAATCTACTTTGATTTGCTCCCAAACTTTTGGACGCACAACTGAACCAGAGTTTTAGTATCTAAGTTACGTAACTTACTTTCGAGATGGCCCATTTTCGGCGTGAATCGAGAGATGTTTTTTCGCCCACATCGATGTGGGAAATTAGTTCACCAACTAATGGTGCCCTTTCCACTCTTCATTGAAATGAGTGAAAAACGAGGAAAATTCTTTGGTTTCTTTCTATAAAAACGCCGGAGAGGTTCGTCCAGAATCGATCTGCAGAACACTGTGAAGTGAAACCCTCCTGTGCCATGTGTGCACATGATGGTTACAATTAAGAAAACGGACGCTGATCAGGTGACTGTTGTTCCCTTTGCATCTAAATTTTCGGCACAATCCTCAAGGCGGATTCAGGCAGCTGCGAGCTATTTCCAAAAGTACTACTGTAGTGGGCCCTGTGCTGATGCCACAGTCAGAACTAAAGTAAAAGTAAATTTCTAATTTTTTTATCCATTAAAACTCTGAAATTCAATAGCTTTCTCTTTGTAAGTTGGAATGCCACGAAACCAAGCCCATGCACCCCTCCTCGCTGAGAGCTTTCCAACAGTATCAAGCATGCAACCGGGGGGTGCATGGGCCAGGAGATCTCAACATGACAAACAAACAAACAAAACGAAACAAACCTTTCACTCTCAAAGCATTGCACATGAGACTTGAAGAGCATTACAATTATTGTGAAGTGTTTGAAATGAGGAACCAAGAATTACAATTTCAGAAAAATCCTTGAATCACCAAAATTAAAGTTTAATGGAGTTTGGTGTTGTGTTTCTTTTGTATTGTTTTTAGTTAAACCTTCCTCAAACACCCTTATTATTACAAACCAGGGAGACCTTTACGATTAACTCTATCTATTTGTGTCACACAACAAAATTCAAAGATCGGAAGAAGCACAGGCAGAGATGTGGTCTTGATGATGGGCAGTCTTCAAGTTTGCCTTCCAACAAGCTTGTCGATCCAAAGGAGGCATGTTTGAATCAGATTATGAAGCCTCTAATTAACCAAAATGTATTTCTAGGTTTTAATTTGATTGTAACGAATGGTTATCGAGCGGCCCTCATAGTTCCATAACTTTCAGTAAGTTCTGATAATTCTCTCTCTATATAGCAAACCCTCTTGTTTTTCATTCGAGAGCTTAGGAATTGTGCCACTTCTCATTGAAAATGAACTATTGTTAGTAGCAAAGTTGACTCTGTGTTTTATTCTTTGTGACTTTTTTCACTCACCCCTCCTATTTCAAGGACTGAAATAGTGACGGGGTTTGCAGTAGAGGTTCTCCACCAGCACTAAGCTTAGGGGCATTTCACACTATGACTGTCCAAGTCAAGAGGCCGTCGATTCCACCAATTAGATGTGAAAAACCATGATTTTCACCAATCAGATTTGAGAAAATCATGGCCTCTCAACTTGGGCAGCCATAGTGTGAAACACCCCTTATTTTACTTCAAAACTTAGTGACTGCAACTAGCTTCATCCATCATTGAACCACCAAAAAATTCACACCAGAGATACTGGAACTGCTCAACAGTTGAAGTACCGTTTCACATGACGCCGTTCAACAGTGCAATGAATGCACAAATTCATGCGGGGATTCAAGATTCACAAACTTGGAGGAATTGAATGTATTTGACCTTTAAACAACAAGCCGGTGGCTATGGAAATCATGAATTTTGATACCGTGGGAGTCATTGGTTCAAAAGAAATCCAAAAGCACTTGTTGGAAGTCAAAGCATTATAAAAGATCTTCCCTTTCCACCCCAAATTTTGAGGATGAATAGTTGTATTTGTCTCTTACACATACAAATTCTCTTGTTCATCAACTGGAAACAGACTCTACCTTGTTTATGGGTTAAGGAGAGGCATGTATCTCATACCAACAAGTATCTAAAATGAAACCCTACATTTAACCTAATAATACCCCATATACTTAGAACTTGTGTAGGTGATAAAGTGACTTTTCAGGAGTGCTGCTATTCAAACATTTGTTTATGTTGCTTCAAGGTTTCAAATCACTCATAGAAAGTAGTGTCGTAGAGGACCAAGCTACAATGGTGTCGGTTGTTGCTCTATGACCAAATGTGCACCGAGATGGTTCTCATATGGTTTTGGAGTACCAAGTTCTTGCCCCGGTTCTTGCATTGTAGTTTGGTGCTTGACGATACCCTTTTAGTTAGTGAATGTATTGTTTTCTACAAAGTTTAGTATGACCATTTGAAAGAGCTTACAACTTCAATTGTTGCTTTTGAATATACATAAAAATTGTCCTAGGAAAAGAAATTTTAGATTCTACTTGTAACAACTTTCCAACTATACCTTTGAGCATCTATATACACAATTTTTTCTCACTAAGTAGCCACATTGAAAACGTTGAAGTGCTTATATTCATGATTTAAGGTATCACTAAGTTTGTGTGCCTCAAGACTATATGTAGAAGTGGATCTACTAATGGGACATGTCACATTATAAGGAAAGCTAAGATTGAAGTTTAGAAACTTCAAATGACTTAATTCTCAATTTGAACAAGAACAACGCAACGAAATGAAAGATACAAGAAAAAAAATTGAATATTCACCAACACCTAAAATTATATTGTAATGCTTCTTCAATTTCGGTAAAGGGTGATTGCAAGAAATACTTAATGCGTTTAGTCACACCTTAATTTCTAATTTGTTTTTTGGCCACAACTTTTGTGTTTTATCTCCAAATGGATCAAAATTTATAGTAAAGATACTCATACTATTATATGCCTTTCCTAATTTTTGAGCATTTTTCCAAAATAATTTACTATTTTTAAACAATCCCGATAACTTCTCACTGTGGATAATTTAGGGTTTTTTAGCACTATTTGGAATCCCCAAAAAATAATTTTGAGCTAGAATTTGGAGAGAATGGTCTCTTAGTAGACTTAAAACTATTGTTTAAAGGAATTTTAAAATACTTATTTTATGTGGTGTAGAAGTCTAGAAAGAGAGCTTCTTTCTAAAAAAAATTCAAAGGTATGAAACCTTATTTTGGTGAGTTTTTTGGTCAAATCTCATCACAAAAAAGTCTTTTAAAATTTACTATACACATATAAAAGTCTTTTAAAATTTACTATACCTATATTTTACAAATTAAAATATCAAAAGTTGTATTTTCTTCACCAAAATTCTATGAGAATTTTATGTTCAAAATTCTAGTGAAGAAAATACAAATTTTGACATTTCGATTTATAAAAAATATTATTTAAAATATGTATAAATTATAAATTTGAAAAGACTTTTTGGTGATGAGATTTGACCAAAAAACTCACCAAAATAAGGTTTCATACCTTTGAAAAAAATGTAGAAAGAAGCTCTCTTTGTGAACTTCTACACCACATAAAAATAATTTTTAAAAAAATCTTTTGGAAAGTAGATATAAGTCTATTAAGAGACCATTCTTTTGAAATTCCAGCTCAAAATTTGTTTTTTTGGATTCAAATGGTGCTAAATATCTTCAAATCATCTTTAGTGAGAAATTACTAGGATTATTTACAAATAGTAAATTATTTTTGAAAAGTCCTCAAAAACTTGATAAGGTATATAATGGTTATAAGTAGCTTTCTACAAATTTTGAGTCATTTGGAGCTAAAACACAAAAGTTATGGCTAAAAAACAAATAAAAAACTAAAGTGTGACAAAACGCAACAAACAGTATAAGTGTTTCTTGCAATCACCCTAAAGTTAATTATGTTTGAAGGAATTTGTAATTTCAATAAATTCTAGATATAATTGTCAAAAATATTGAAAATTGCTAGCACCTATTATCCAAATCCAACTAACTTAGGTTATTCAAATACCTCTTTGAAGAAGAATAGTGACCGAATTGAAAATTATTATATTGGTATAATAAAGTTTGTTCCAAATGAGACAGTCAAGTAGGAAATTTCTATGCTAGTAGGTTCAATTCCTTAACTAGATAACACAATTCCACACACTCAATGAGACATTCATAAATCTTCAATTAGGTTCACTATACTCTCTTGCAACATCTCACTAGTTCAATAGGTTCATATATACTAACTTCACAACACAACATCTAGCTTGATTCACATTATATATATACATAAGTTTGACTAATGATGAAATCAACATTTATAATTAGATGTGCACTGAATAGCCTGATGTCACTATCATAGTCACTTCACTAATATTTAGACTTCTTTCTGAATTGCTTATAATTCTTGTAATACCATCATAGTCATTTCTTCCAACTTGTAGTTCATTATAATTCCTAAACACACTTCAACAAATTACCATCACCAACTTGCTCTTTGCAACATTGCCACACAAAATCCAACTAGGACACAAACACTCCATCACTCCATAAATACACCAACACTCGCAAAAACAAGAAATTATACAACACTTGACTAGGACTTGCATTGAAATACTCATCAATGGATGAAATTTTCTTGGAGAGACAAACCTAATAGGAATCACCAAAATAGTTGCCACTCCACAAGAAATTGACTTAACCATCCAAAAAACTACCCAATTGGAATTGCAAAGTCAACTATACGATTCTCGACAATTCCAATCCTAATTGGATGGAAGACCTAACATGTTCCAAACTAAACACAATCATCCTTAATTTGGTAAAAATATCATATCATCCCTTTTCACCTTGACTCACAACACCTTCGAAATGAACTCAAATTGGATACAACACACTATCAAAATGACCTACTTGAACATGAAATTGATAAAGAGTAAGTCAAAAACAAACAAAATACACATGCATTTGCACAAACATTACAAAACCCTAAGGCTATTTGATCATCTATACACATTTCAATGAAACTAATTACAATTGTATGAAATCAAATTTAATCCTTGAAAGGCCTTTGGGATTTTTATATATAAATTTTTATACATTATTATTTACATACTATAATGTTCATTAATTTACTTTGTATTAAAAATTATTATAGCAATTTTTTTCTAATCAACTACTACTATATTTGCAAGTATACAATATGGTTGCAAAGGGTTTTCAATCTCTTCTAGGGTTAACTTGATCTCTATACAACTACTAAAGTGAAAAGAAGCTCCATTTGATCCTTCATATATTTATTGAATAATGAAACCACACATATAAACTTTGTCATTCATTGTCGCAATCCAATTGACACCTTACACTACCAAATAGATCATTAGAGTCACTACAATTTGTTTACAACATCGCTTGGGTCATCAACTACCTAACACTGCACATGTCAAGCATATACAATATTAGTTCAGATTTCTAATTCATTTTGCTAAGTTCTAGTCACTGGTACAACTAGTATGCACTCCTTTCATGACACTAGGCACATCTCATTGTGACATGGGGTGGAACTTCCATATCATTGTACTAAGACCCATGGTAGCACTACTCACCATGATCCTAATTGCCTTTGAATGTCACCTTACTCTATGCTAGCCCTTTTGGTATTTGCTACTTTCCTTCCAATACTAATTAGGACTCATCACTAACTCAAGACACCACGAGAAAGGCCTAGGAAAGAGTGGGACTCCACCCAACCAATGCTACGAGACACCCACATTAGTGTCCCATGGTGCCTTGGAACAATGGTGAAGTTGCATCACCAACATTGAACCATTGAGATTCACCAAGCTTCTAATAAGGAAAAAGGAGGGAGACCAACCCCTTCTATACTGTCTATGGTCTTCAGAAAATTCCTCCCCCCTTCCCCTTGTATGGTGGAAGAATATCTCAACCCCCCCTAGGGTTTTGGAAGACCATTGTTTCCTATCCAAAACGCTAAGTTACCTTATTGTTTACTCCCAAACTTCCAAACGGTGTAACTTTATGCTTAGAGATCCAAATCCCACATTCAAGCACATTTAAAACATCTATACAACAAATAAATGTCAATGGACTTTTTACTTGTCCCATTTGGAGAAGATCTCACAAAGTTATGACCCTTCAAAGATTTGGGTTCACTAGAAGAGGCGTCACGCCTTTACTATGGCTCTTCTTTTGGCCATAATTTTTGACTCATGTCTTAGAACCCTGTAATGCTTAGCATTCTAGATTTCTAGTATTTTTAGTTTTTCACTGATATACTACATGCTATACTTCTTTGTTGGATTCATTGAGAATCCCTCACACGTAATCCTCAAGTGTCTTGGTGCTACCAGGACACAATCTCAAGGAGATCACTCCTTGTAATTTTAAACATACACCTGAGTTAAGAGGGTATTTAATATGGGGATATTTATTTTCATTACAGTAATTAAAATAATTGTATTTTTACATATAAATTTAGTCATTTGGTTTTTATAGTTAGGCTATCTTATATACAAAATTTATATGCCTAATTTTTTCATACCCATTTACAACACACCATAAAAGTAGTGTTTTACATATATATTTTTTCTTTAATATAGTGCACTACTTGTATTGTAGTACAATTTCAAATGACAAATAAAAATGTGAAATGCAACAATAGTTTTTAATGTTTCTAAATTTGATGCCATGTATTCTAAACAACCTAACATGGTAAATAATAAATATCATAGAAACATTAAACATAGTTATGATACTAAAACTAAGAAAAACACCAATACTAGCAATATAACATGAACAACATGAGAAATTGACACTCTAGAAACATTGTAGATTAATACAAGAATATGACCTCTATTGTAACATAGAGACCATATATTTTATCTATTCATATGCATTTGCAATGGTTTTGCATTTACAATCAAAAAATAAAAGAGTGTTTATTAAATACAAGTAAAAAGAAGATGATTCTAAACATTTACAAGCATATGTTCAAGTAGTTGAGGCAAATTTAGAGTTTGTAGTGTCAAAGTATAGAAAAGATTCTATGCAAATGTTGCAAACCCTACACCAATTTCTTAACATTCCATAGTACAACCTCATTGTAAATTTACAACTCAATTCTTGTCTTGGAACAATAGATTCTTACATATTGTTACATACTTATAGAAAGATTTGTATGTACATGCTACAAATCTAGAATTATTTGATAATAACAACAAATCTCCTAAAAAATATCCCTAAATTTATTAGATTGTGTAAGTTTTATCATTCACTTAAAAAAGTTTGTCTACATCTATACTCATTGTACTACAAACTTTTTGTATGAGCCCTATTTGTAAAGGCTAATTTATTAATAAAAATTCCTACTAAATGATATTTATACATATCTTAATTTATATATAATAGAATATGTGACATTTCAAGGACCCTATAGTAGTCCTACATATTATATAAAATTTATCCCCTTTGAATTAAATAGACCCTATCTTTTAACTCACGTAGATTTCTAAAAATCGTAAGTAATCCTCCCCGGGGACACAATCAACTTTGAACGGCCATAACTTTTAGCTCACAAGTTCAAATCATGCATTCTTTAGACGGTTGTAAGTATGTATTCAAGATATTTGCAAGAATGCATGACACATATTCAACTTCTTCATATTTAGAGCACTATTGCGCTTTGTTTGGTCGAGACTCAAGAGTCTCTCATTCCTCCCATCTTAGTCTATTGCAAGGCTTGGGAAGTCACCCCAAGAATCCTCCCTTGCTCACTAAGGCACTTTGGGCACCCCAAGGAGATAGGGGCATGACACTCATTCTTGTCCTTTAACTCATGCAAGATGTGTTACATTTAATATTGAGTTGTAAATAATATAGTTCTCTAGAAGTAAATAATTGTATGGAGATAATTTGAATAGCATATAGTAGTACAAATAATATAATACTCTTTGTAGCATACTATATTGAATACTTATACAACTACCAAATAATTATTTTATTAATTCAATATTTTAGATAATGATAATTGTTTAAAATTCTTGTTTAATTATCAAAGTTGAAAACTTAAAATTTATTAAATATTTTGTAGAGGTTGTTGAACTTAAAAAATGTACTACAATACTTAAAATAATATCCCATTAGACAGGTTTTTTTTAACAAGAATTCATTGGAATTCAAGAAACTAGATCTATTGTCTATGCCCATTGTTAATTCTTTAAGAACTATGTTGTATGAAAACTCAAAATTGCTTCAAAAATTCTTGAATCAAAAGCAAGGCTAAAACCTTTGTTAATATTTAAGCTTTAACAATCCAACTACAAGATCCTTTAGTTAATTTATTCATGTACATTTTTCTAAAATTTGAAGTGAAAATTCCTAACCATTGCAAATTCAAAAGAGTCAAGCAATCCATTTCAATTAACCACCATCCCTACAAAAATAAATAAGAAACAAGTATTTTAGAGACATATCCAATGATCATCACAAATACAAATATAAAGACAAATACTATTGCACATATGGATGATGAATATATAGATATAGAGATAACACATGTACATGTATGTTTCATATTCTTTGGCAACATTAGAACATTAGAAAACTCTAAGAGTTTCAAGTTTAGAAAAAAAATGGAAAAAAAAATCACTATCACTCTAACAACAATTCAATTCAATTACCATTCTCTAAGATCAATTTAAAATAAACAAACTATACTCAATCATTATTTAGTCAAAAATACGATCATATACCAATAGATTAAGGAACAAACTATAGTTTCATAAATGATGCATTTTAGTCAATATTTTGGAAAATGGTTAGATAATATATGGAATTATTTTAATTAAATCAATTTTGTACATAATTTTTAACATATTATAAATTAGAAGGTAGTATTAAAATATTAATCTTAAAATATACCATAATTAGAATTTAACATTTGAAATTCAAAGTGGAAAATTTTAAATGCCACATTTATCTCCATAAGATATTTTTTGAAGTCTCTATAAGACTATTTCAAGGTTGTTCCCTTTGTAGTAAATCACTTCATTATTGTTAAAATATTAAATAGTTTAAAAATAGTTTATTCTTTTAAAAACTATTCAAAAAAAATTTAAGAAAAAAAATTTGAAATTATTATATATTTAAGTAAATAACATTATTTGACGCAGCACTCTCTCGACTAAGTGAAATTGTTGATTTGGCAAAATTTGGCAATCCAGGAATCCTAGGCTAGGAAAACTTTATGGAACTCACAATCTTGTTTAGGCCTCAAAAAACATCTAATGCTTTTGAACTATTCAATGAATTTCAAACAAAATATCTAGAGATCTTTAGATGGATATATAGATCTACTAATGACTTCTAAAGTCTCCTAATGACCATTTTTTTTCTACAATAAATTTTGGACATTTGAAAGTCTAGTAGTTAAATGTTGCATTTAAGAACCTGTAGAAGAAATTGAAAATTATTAATTCTAATAGTTAGAATGTTTTAGAAATGATAAATATCACTTCTTTGTGTTTTTATCTTAAATTTGTTAAGATTTAATTACAAAATACCTTGGTATGTTTTTCAAAATAAAACACTTTATGATTTTCATCTCATTATTTTGAATCCATTTCAAGTATGTTTGTATAGGAGTCAATCTTAACAATCAAATAAATTTAACCAATTTTTAAAAATTATAATATTGTTAGTTGTTTGGTTGACATTGAAATTGAAATACACCTATAGCTTTTGTAATACTTACTTGAATGTAGCAAAACAAATCTTTATAAGTAGGTGGTTGCTCAAAATATGAAACCACCCACATCTTCAAATGTACATTGCTTATACTTGTTACTTTTTATTTATTTTTAAAGCACAAACAATTGGCAAATTTAGAATATGGGTACATTCAACTTCAAAAATTCATAAGTCATTCTACAAAGCTCCCCCAAAATGAAATGACTTGTATTAGATGCCACTTCCACTTGTCTTTTGAAGTAAACTTGTTGAAAAATATTTCAAGAAATTTCACGTCTCCAAACTTCAACTTCTATTGAATTCAGTAGTTTTTATCCCTTTTACCTTAGATTAAGTTGATTCACATCCATTTTGATAGATTTTTGGGGAGATTTCATGCAAAAATTCAAATCATGAAGTCAATTGAGCTTGTTGAAGTTCTTAAAAATCCAAAGTGGTCTCTTTAGTCTTTTAGGATTTAAGTTATTATTAAAAAAGTTAGTGTATAATAAGGGATAGTATTGATTTTGGCTATGCAAGAATTTTATCTAAAATTGAAGTATTGCAAGTTTTTCTTTTAATTTTAATTTTTCTTTTAATTTTAATGTCTTAGGAGAAAGAAATACATGTCTTTTTAGTAAAATTACTTAAAATGTTATCTCTAGGACTATACTTAAAACACCCCTTTCTCTTGTAGTGGAGAGTAGGAAACAACTAGGAAACATTGGTTGAAAAAAATTGGCTAATGAATTATAAAGCACGAATATTGTAGGAAAATTAAATTAAATTTAAAAAAAAAATTAATGTTTAAAAATTTAATATTAAAATAAATAAGTAAATAAATTTAAGAAAATTTAATATGGCATTAGTGCAACCATGTTAGATTGCTATTTTTAGATTATTACTTTAATTTTTTTAAATTCAAAATTCAAAATTTTAAGAATTTAATTTTAAAAATATATAAATTCTTTTATAATATATTTTTTAATTTTTTAATATATTTTTAATGCAATCACTATTCATCATTGATGATGAATAGTGACCATTGTTCCTCAAAGGGGTTGTGAATTCTATTGAGGGAAACTTCTCAAGGGAAGAAATCCCTTTGAAGGCTAAATTTTTCGTTATGAATTCATTTGTAAGCCTTCAAAAATGTTCATCATCCACTAGTTGGATGCCAAGTGAACAAAAGGAAGAGTGTCAACTATTTTAGGAGTAATTAAATGACATTTCCTTCAAGTGCAAAAGTTGTGACATTGAATCTCTAAATACTAGGACATGTATAGATATAAGTTTTAGTGACTGTTGATATTTCAATTATTTGATGATCAGTTTTTGAATTTTGAACAAAAGAATGAAAAAAAATTATATCAAAAATTTCAACAAGTGAGCATTATAAATTTCTTGAAACTAATAAAAGAACTACAATCCTTTAGATCCAAAGGGCCTCTAATTACCCCCTTAAAGACATGCAATATTTAAGTATAGCTCTTGTTTTCTTAATTCCTCATTTGTATGAAATAGTTTTGATGACTACCACTATTAAAATGAAAAAAGACTAATGTAGTTTTACTATGAAAAAAATTGACAAAAATGCTACCATTGACAAGATTGATGAAAGATGTTTAGTTAGGTGGTAATTTGTACATTAATTGTACATGTAATGCTAAAAATATAATGTTGAAATTGGAATGGTCAAAGTGTTCCAAAGCTTTTATTTTTTCTCCCATTACTACATATCATTATAATATCGATGTGAATTTCTTTTTCAAATCAATTTGAATTGTGGAACATAAGACATAAGAATGTGAAGTGTTGGCCAAGAGTACTTTCTCCATTTCCAAAAAAATCACCAAAAATTGCTCACTTGATCATCCTTTGATTGGATTACACCAACCAATTTAGGAAGGAAAAATCATCTATACTCACTTTGTTGTTTACAAAGTTTTAATAAGGTTCACATTTTGAATTTTCTTCAAATGTGGTTGTAAAAGTCACATGGTGGCTTTATGGTCATCTTGGAGTAAATAAGTAATTAGAATATTTAAGATTTTCCAATTCCTTGACATCTTTTTTGAGAACAAACTTTCTCACTTCCTCATTTCATTGTCAAAATCCTCTCTACTTGTGTCATTTTGATGCATGGAGGAATCACACCCCTCTATTTTTGGTGACCATGTGTAGTAATGGAGTATTTAATGGGGGGATATTTATCTCCTTCCATTCTTTTTTATCCTCCCTATTTATAGATAAAAAGCTAAATTGGCATGTATTTTTTTTCACCCTATTTCTTTTGAAAATGGGTAGGGAGATTATTTTTTGGCAACCTATTTTTTTTGTACATTTTAGAATCATAGAATACTGAGGGGAATATAATTACCTTACAAAAGAAAGCATGTGAATAATAAGTTTTCCATGACATTTGAATTAGCATTGGACGTAGTATTCATTATCAAAAGCATACTATGGAAAGGGTTGTTGAAAACAAAACTCTAATGGCAAAAGCATACCATTGAAAAGGAAACAATCTCTAGAATATATAACCCATATGTTGTAACATGCATCTAGTAGTAGTATACAATCTATAAAAAAAGGGCACATTTGGAATACATAAAATCTAAAAGTACAATAATTTAATATGCCAAATGTATTCACAAATGCAAGTATTAGTAGTTCTAGTCCACCAAGGAACCTAAAATTTACAACTTCAAAGTTTACATACAAATGACATCCAAAAATAGTAGTTGTTACTACACAATTCCAACATGGCACATGCTAGAAAGAGAAAAAAAAGTAAAAGTAAAAGAAATACCAACTTGTGGATTCTTGCCCAAACTAATTAAAAGACACCAAAGATAGTAGCAACTATAATCTTTTATTAAAAGAAATAGTTATAACAAGAGTAGAAACATTGGAAAAATGCAATAAACTTTATAGAGCATCATGTAAGCATGATCAAGGGAGCATTTTCCACCAATCCAAGGCTATGTTTAATCCAAATTTAGGACACCAATTATGACCACCCTCTAAAAATATTCAATAACAAACTGAATCTACTAAGCATATGGTGAATTTCGTTAAAATGGCAATATTCCTTATGCCATTTTTCAGACCATACAGTCTGAACTGAAAATTGACATTTAGGAAAGGTATAGATTTCAAACATCTAAAATTCATGTAGATTTTAAAAATCTATGACACATTTAGATTTCAAATCATGTGATTTGAAACATCTTGGACATAAGTAGATTTCGAACATCTACAACTCATGTAGACTTCAAAAATCTATGAGGGGTTTAGATTTCAGACTGAGCGATCTGAACTGTCTAAAGTGTCAAACTAATGGAATACCGCCATTTTAACGAAATTCGCCATGCATTTCTAAGTTTTGTCACCCTATTTTTTTCCTACTATACAACAAAATTAGGGCATTTCATGTACCCTATTTTATATATAATCATCTATGAGATATAAAGCCAATGCTATTGTAGATAAACCAAAAGTATAAATTTTTCCTTCTATAAATCAAATTGACCCTATTTTTCTTATCTCATGCCATTTTCTACTACATTAGGAGTCATCCCCCTAAATTTTGATGCAAAGTTGAATTGATGATAACAAGAATTTCCAAATGATTCCAATTAGGTTGCATTGTCAAATATATATTCAAAGACATGAGGTTTTAATTTCAACTTGCATGGCAATGTATGTATGATAGTAACAAACATTATATGCATACACTATTGTAACATTATACATTTGCCTATATATAAGGTAGACAAGCCTATTACTATCCTAATTTGTAGTTTGAATATCAATTTGGGATCAATTCCAAAGAGGGTACATATTTTTTGAAGTGTGCACATATTTTATAAATGAAATCCAAGGGAAAATATGAATTTTCAATTAAAATTGTAATTTTTTTGAATTTTTGGAGTAGTATGCCCCAAAATTACAAAACTACCTATAGGATGTACTCATAAACCCCTTAAATTTTTTTGACTATGATTACTCCAAAAAAAATCAAGAACTACCATTTCTAGTTTATATACCAAATTTTTTTAAACATTTTTCGACATTTCTAACTATAGGATCTTGTAGTAAATTGGTTTGTGAACATGACCTAAAAAATTTCAGAGTTTTGCAACATGCAAATTGCCCGGTAGATTGCAAGATATTTGTGTTTGATTGCTCAAAAATCTTTTTTTTAACCCTGCAAAAAATAAGGCAGATGCACTTCAAAAGGCAAAAACCATATGAAAAATGGTCCAAAATGGTTGTGCCTCTTTGGATTCATTGTTGAGGCCAAGTATTGTACTTGACAAAAAAATTTCAAATTGTTTAGAATTGTAAAAGATGTAGGAAAAGAATAATAAGTAAAAAGAAGTACCAAATCATTCAAAATACAAAATTGTTAAGAATGTCTTTATGAAATTGAAAAATGCCAATCCCAATGGTTGCAATGTTGTAATAAACAATCTACAATCTATGAGTTTATTTTTTTCAAAAAACATTGAAAATCGAGTAAAGTGAAGGACTTCAAAGTTTATTTTAGAGTAGACAATCTATAATTGCCCGCAAACAAAAGAACCTATAACTTTGACTCATTGATCAAATTTGAATGATTCAAAGCTTTCCATGCAGACATAAATGAAGAAAACTAGTTTCAAATTTTTGTTTTTGAAAAAAGTGATTTTTTCCAATCTACCCAAATTGCCCAATTACAAAAAAAATAACATGCATATTAGGCCATAACTTTTGACTCGTATTTCTAAATGTCTTGATTTCTAGTACACATGAAAGATATTTCTTGTCCCCACCTTTTATTAAAGTTTGGGCCCAAAATATTGAAATCTCCAATTACACGTACTTGCTTGAAATCACTATATTGCCAAATTTAGTAGTTTGCTCTTTTAGAAGTTAACACTTGATAAACAATCCATAACTACCTTTCCATGTATCTATTGGCATTTAAGTATTCATCAATAAAGCCTTTATTGATGAAATGTGAAGGCATTGGAAGATTGCAGGTTCCCGGACTGTGGGAACATAGTTTTTGCTATGGGAACAGGAATCCTACGTGGTCAAGAGGTTGCCACATCATTAACAAAAAAAATTTGAATTTTTTTGGACTTATTTTCATATTTGAGGACCTCAAATTTCTTGGAGGTGGGGGTGGGGGTGGGCGTTAATGCTGGTTTACAACAACAAAAATGTTGGAAACCATTTCAAGAACAGATCCAAAAAATTGCCCTCCATTGCCCTCAAATTTCATCTAATTGATTGATATGTCATGCCTTTTGGGCACTAATGCCTTAATTTTGTCAAAAAATGAATGGATTTGAATGTTTTTCTTTCCATGAATTTAATGGCATTTCAGTACTTACCAATAAAAAATCGATACACCACACCTTATTTGCATTAAAACTATCATTATGCTAAGAAAATGAATGGATTTGGATGTTTCTTTGGATGGAATTGGAGCCAAAATAGGATGATGGAATTAGATAGTTCCAAATTTTAGCTTTGAATTCATTAATTTGGGTACTCAATAGTACTAAACCCCCCAAAATTGGCAAGTGTGACATACAATTAGGGGATATTTTTAGATAGTAAAACATTCTTAAGAATTCCAAATAATTAGGTAAGGTGTATACTAGTCACAAGTACCTTGTCTATAAAATTTGAGTTGGCATGTAACAAAAAATAGTACAAGTGTTTCATTCAATCACCTTGAAATTGTTCTAGGTGTTATAGTCTTTGCTAAGTTTGCAGAGGTTGATATCCATGAGCCTTTTAGAACAAACTTCATTTCACAAAAACAAGAATGAAGTCAAATAGACTTTTATGCTAAACCCAAACACTTCTAGCATTAAATTGAACAAATCCTAAACATTAATACATTCAATAGAAACACTAAAACCTCTAACAATTCACTTTCAAATGGAAGGCTGTCAAGGTGAAGTTCTTCAATCACTTGAAATCTAATGTATACTTTGAATCCAATGTCCAAAAAAATAAAAAGATCTAGAGATCTTGGTAAGGAATATCAAAGAAATGTCAATCTATTATTTTCTTACAAGCCCATTCAATATGAGCAATCATTAGTATTGTGTAGGGAGGAAGCATTTAGAAAAGTAATTGCCCATTCTGATAATTTTACAACATTGTATAATTTTGAGGTAGTCATGGAATTGATATAACCAATGTTAGATGCTGGAATGGGAACCACCATCTGGTTTGAGAAATTGTTGAGTCCCATCAAGACATTATAAAGAAAGCTCATTGCTTGCAAAAAGACCTACAAACTTACTCACAAGAATGTCAATGAGGTCCAAAGCATTCAATTCCAACATATCATACAAAACCATTGTCACTAAATCTTTCCAAATTCCAACTCTCCAATTTGATCAAGCTCTTGGGTGGGTCACTCTTTGTATATTTTGTGCACCATGTGCAACAAGGGGTTATTTTTTTTTGGGGGGGGGGGGGGGGCTTGTAGTCTAAGTTTTGTCTAATTCCCACAAAACCCAGGACTATAGTATAGGGGTTCAAATCTAGGGGAATGATCAAATAGTCTAACGTATCGTGGCTAAAGTCACTTGTATTCAGAAATAGAATAGGAAATACATAATAATAACACTTCAATTTCTAACAATTCATATCCACTCTTATTCCCAAGTATACAAATTTGTTGGCCAGTCCTTAATAATGCTAGGGACGCATGAATGCAGTCACAGTCCTTCACTAGTGTGTGGCTCAATTCCTAATAAACAATTAGTCGTGTAGACCCACAATTTGTCATGCATGATCTAGACTTAAATGCAATTTAAATATAATAATATATATATATATAACAATAATTGAGTAACACATATGGTTCATTAATTACTGGTAATTGTTTTTACCAAACAAATTGTTGCTGTCACTACTTAGCTATCCAAATTACTAATTTAGGATGCTCAAGGAAATAGTCCTTGTCCTATCTAAAAACAATTTGTCACTATCTAAATGCAGGGCATGAGTGTGTGTAATGCAAGCTCCTTATTTTATCTGCGCTTCACAACCATGGGTTAAAACATCCTACAATTAGTTTACTAATTGGCTAATACCCAATCTCAAACAAGTGGTTGGAATTAAGCCTTGATAAGACCCAATACCAAACACCCAAGGAAAAGACAACTTGTTTTTAATCACAATCTTATTCCAATACCAAATCTTCCTTCCCAACAACCATATCTAACAAACCTAATCCAACAACTTGTTCACACAACTCCAACTATTAATTACTTCTTTATAAATTTCCTTTCTAATCACAAATGGTTTATCAAGTATCACTACAAGAAATGGGGGGTATATATGATTGCAGCAAATGACTGGTATATGACTACCTGTCCGATGTGACTCAAAAATGACTGACTCTTCCATAATTGCACCACTAGTGGGTCCGAAGCAGTTCTGGAGTCATTTGCAAGTCATTTTCTGCAACTCCTGGATGTAACTAACTTGAAGTGGCAAGGTCTAGTGGACTTTCATCTGTGTTGACGTCATAGTGTTCATGCAGTCATTTAATCCGACTATGCTTTACTTTTTCATGACTAAGAAATGACTGAAGGGTCTATGGGACCACCCAATGGTATTTTTTTTGCAAAAGCGGGCAGGGCAGCATGTTGACGTGGAATGCAGTCGCAGTATTGCTACTAGGATGCGACTGTGAATGACTTGGGAATTACTAAGAAATTACTTCAAAGATGTTCTCTATACTTTTTGTGGATTCTAAGCTTTTCAAGGTCTGCTTGCTCCTTCTTGCTGACGTGGATAGAAGTTACTGTAGAATGACTGCCATATGACTGTCAAAGTGAAAGAAGAGCAAGCATTTCAGTTGGTCGAGGCAGCACTTTAGGAAAAATTTTAAAGCATGTACAAATATACACAAAGAACATACACTAATGTTGTACATCTCACGAGACTTCCTATATAACGTACATTAGTTGCTACTTGAGTTTCCTCCTTCTATACATTTTCTAGTCAAGGGCGACTCCACTGAAACTTAAGAATGATTGGTACACTACTGTAGTACAACTAAGGAATGACTTCCCATGACTTCTGGGCAACACATGTTTGAATGCGCAAATACTGCCACAAATGTTGAGATTTGGTCAAGAAACTGAATACAGAAGAAATGTTATTTCGTCTTCAGGTTATACAAACACCTCATGCATGATAGAGTGTTGCAAACACTGCGCCACTGAAGCTGTACTTAAGCTAGACCAATGTGACACTTTGGTCCTAATACTCCCCATGAGCTAATAAGTTCTCTTGCTCAGTCAACTCCATGGCTCCAACTAGATTAACCACCTCTTCAGGATTAGGAAAGCTATTAGGTGCTCTCAAGCCTGGAGTCTCACCTCTTGTAGAGATGAATGCGTCTATTGTGTCCAAAACTTCACGTCTTGCTCGGGCCTCTTTTTGCAACACTACTTTCCAACCGGATCTACCTACAACATCTGAAAAGAATACTTGTGTTGCTTGACTTGGGAATATGAAGGGCTCAGATAGGCGAGGTAGCTTGTGCCAAAAGTTCACTACAAGGAATCTAGACTCATCCCGTGTATATGCTGGATTCCCTCGACTGTCTTGGGGTTTCACCCACTCACAGCGTAATAGAATGATACGCATGCTCAATGTACCATAATCTAGCTCCAACACGTCTTTCAAAATTCCTACATAGTTTGCAGTCGATTCATCTCCATTCTTTGAGTGCTCCTGAAAAACGGAAGCTATTCCATTGTTGTAGGTCAATAGGTGGATTGTTTGATTGTCTTCTACTCGAAACTGATTACCAAATGCAAGGACTCGTCCGTACCGAGTGGCCCTTAGCGATGGCTTCTTGCTTAGTAAAAAGCAATCCATCTCAATCAATAGGATTCCTCAAGTCCATGTTTGCATTTTGCATTGTCCGTTGAATCCAATCAGAGAGTGCTAGGGTGTTTGGATTTTGGTCTAATTCATTCCTCCACTTCCTATACACGGAAAGTCAATTAATATTATGAGTTGCTGGCGGGAAAGGACATGCACATTAGAAGGCAAGTACAATGGTCACAATGCAGCCGTTGGAACGACCATGACTACATCCCCTTCTATGACTATAAAATCACTTCAATAAGTCACGTTCAAGTCATTCTTTAGTTTTAGGTGTTATAACTACTCCTATATGACTTGAACACGACTTTGGTGCTACTGTAGGGCCATCAATTCCTGCATTTTATATATCCCAAATGGTTTGTCTTGCCTTCTACTATCCCAATCCTATAAAGAGCTTCTCATTTCATCTCTTGATACTCACACACTAAGTGCTTTAAGAAGCCATGTGATACATGTATCAAATATGATGTATGTTGTATGGTGTATTGTATGATTTTTTATTATGTATGGCATATTGTGTATGGTGTATAATTATGTATGACATATTGTATATGGTAAATCATTGTAATACTTTGAATGTGCTTATATGTAACTTTAGAATGACTATAAAATGACTTGCCACATGTCAATCCATTTACAAAATGCAAAAACTCCATCATGACTAAAAAAACATTTCTTTAAATGTACTGACATGTCAGACTATTCAGATTACTCATTGACATTATCACAACTGCACAGTGACTTCAAACGACTCTGTAAATGTATTGACATGCCAGACTAGTCAGACTGTTCACTGACATTATTGCAACTCCACAGTGACTTCAAAATGACTTTGAGATGGCAATCCGCGTCAGCTTCTTAACAACTGAGTCGCAACTTCAGAATGACTTAAAAACCGCTGATGTGGTCGTCCACATCAACAGGTCTATGACTCAGACCCGACTCGTCCGTGACTATAGATGACTCTGACGTGGACGCCTAAGTCCCAAAATTTTCAGGAAAGTGGGCAGATGCCCGCCTTTTTCCATACCACCTGCCCCAAACCGTCCCTTGCCACGTGGACCTTGTCATCGATTTTCATCCAAGGTAGATTCAGATGGTGCTAATACAAACTCAGTCATATAAAGAATGACTTGTCCACAATGACTCGGAGCCTGGAGTCACTGTGAAGTCATTTTTCGGATAAATGACTCCCTAGCAGTCATATACTGAAGTCATATATACCCCCCATTTCTTGTAGTGTATTATATTAAAAACTATTAGTCTGTAAAGCAACCTGAATGATCAATCACAAATACAGTTTCCCACAATTTGTCCAACTTCCCAGGTTACTCACAAAGAAGTAAACCAGTCAATCCTAACTAATTGTTTTACAAAGGTAAGGTCTGCCAACAACTAAACTGAATCATCTAATAAGCAACAATTAATTTGAAGAACCAAATTCCAAAACAAATGGTTAACATGAATTCAAATATTTGAACCATTTGTTTTACAACTCGTTTATAGCTGTAAATCTATAATCTCTATGATTACTCAATTGATTCACAAGGACTTATGTACTATACAACTGGTTTCAAGACCATTACGACAATTAGTTTGTAATCAGTTCCAATGCTGAGCACATGATTTATGGACAATTTTCCACACAGATTGACTACTTGTAATTCACCAAATAAACCCAGGAATCAACCAAACAACACAAGTTAATTATCCCAACTAGTTGTTGATGCAGATTACTCCAAACAGCTCACAAATACAACTAGGGACCAAAACAATTAGTTAGATACATCCAAATCAATCGACACACATACGCATATTATAACACGATTTGTTTTGCATATAAATTAGCAATGTCTAAAAACAATTAGTTCCAAATAACCATAGTAACACACGACTCGTTTGGGCATCAGATTTATCAACATCCATTTGACCAAAACAAGTGGTCATAAATGTAAGAAGTAATCAGTTAGTATTAGCACATCAAATTACAATTTGTTTTAGTATTCTCATTAGTCTCATTCATAACAAACAAATTTGACACCTCCACTGTAAACTACAATTTGTCCCAATTTGATATACAATAGCGTTTATAATAAAGCTAACCTCACTGGACTATTTGTATATCAATAAGTAATTCTAATTTAATTAATAGTTCAATACAAATCCCACCCACTTAATCACAACCATCTAAATGAATCCATTACCTCAACAACTGGTTTGTAAATACATACATGCAACAATATTGAATCAACACTAATTGTAAATTGATCAAATTAATAAATTAGTGTTGTCAAATTGTACTTAGCAGACTTCAAAACTAATTAGAAAATCACACACACCGATTCAGAAGACAACCAATTGTTATTCGCATGATTTTTGAAATAGTATTATGACAATTGGATAATGAATTGCTTACCTCTTTCATTTGGGTAATCTCCAACAAATCGTTATGTCAGCAAAGTCTTCACCACTGGGCTTTGGTACATGCCAGCTTGATCTGTCTTGACAGCAAGCTCGTAATTGGCTTCTCTAAACACCACTTGTTCGTCTCCAACTATTTGTTAATCAATTCCGTGAAGACTCCAACGATCTTTAGACAAGTAATTCCATCAAAGCGAGGACACCCAGACAAACCCCAATTCATTACACAATTTGTTTTAACTCCGTTCAGCCCAAGAATTCACTCGTTGGGTTCTCACTCATAAAACAAACAACCAATTAATCTCATACATTCATCAGCACAAATTATTTTACACACACAGCCCAAGTAAATTGACAACTGGTTTACACATCCAAACACACGAAAACAACTGGTTTTGCAAACTCACAGTATTCCAATTTCACCACGCCCACAAAGACAACTGGTTGGTACAGTATCCAAACAACAAGACAATTCGTTCAATCACAACAATAACCGGAATCAAGCACTAAATCAAACATACACAAGTAATTCAACAACTTGTTTAAACAATCAAATACAATAACACAATTGGTCTTTTCAATAAACACAATCACACAAAATATACTCCTTCAAAATCCAATCACTGGATACACACAACAAACAATTAGAATAAGCCTCCACCTCAAATAACAAGAAGTCCAATCACTGGACAACCAAACACAATTTGTAAAAATATACTTATATTAAAAATTGAAGGAGTTCATCATTACACAAAAACAATTCGGCTGAAAACCGAAACGAAGACCGAGAAAACCGAGAGAGTGGGGGCGGAAAACAACAAATTGAAAGACTATATGCTACGGCGAGGGAGAGAGGAAGAAAACCGCCTGAACCGCCAGCAAACTAGTGGTCAGCCGATCAAAGACAATTAGTTTCAATAACTACTAGTTAACATTTACTCAGTAATGGAAAACTATCACTATTAGTCGATCTTTTTACTTTCAATGGTCCAAAACTGATCATTAACTAATAGTTTTTCACTGAAAAAGACAATTGGTAAAATTTCAAAAATGAAGGGTGACTACAGGGCTATTTACCTTTGGGGTCAAATTAGAAGGCTCCCTATAATTAGTTAATTTTCAAAAATGACTTATATTATACATTGTATCATTACTTCTACAAGAAAGGTCACTGCAATTTTTTTGTAGGCTAATTTCTTTATAAAGGAAAAGAAGGTAAGTAAAAAATAAAGTAAAAATAAAATTTCTACAAAAATAATTCTTCTGCACCCACCCCTGAAAAATACTAAAATCCAACCTATTTTATTGTATTTAGGGTGAATGTGCAATCAATGTTTATAATTGTCATGTTTAGAGTAATAAAATAGTAAATTTTTTATAATTCCAATATATCATCTTCGAGTGCTTTGTTCGCTTCTTTTCAAACAACACAACATGCACTAGTAGAAAAACAGTGATTAAATCAACAAAATCTGAACAAAAAACTGTTGATTTTTTTTGTTGATTTGGACGCGTTGATTTGGGTACTTGTGAACAAAAAACTGTTAATTTTTTTGTTCACATGGTCACTTCTGGCCTCATTTTGAATAGAACTGGGTACATGAATTGACAAAAAACTATTGAAATTGGAACATACAAGTGTCATTATGGTTGTTGATTTGGTCTCATTTACTGCAGCCATTACTAGTAATTACACACATTTCTTCACATTCCAGACAACATGAACAGTAGATTATGGGTGCTACAAACTGAATTCCATAAATCACTGTCACAAATATTACACATAACATCCCATGCCATGTTCAATATCTGGCCACCCACATAAAATCAGTTTCACTTCATGAAATCATCTATATTAATTCTCAAGTTCTGTGCCCAAATATTCAACATATAGGGCATACAAAGATTTTGCACATGGCATTCACATATATTTATTCCTATGCAATGGAAACTTGGATTTCACAAATTCCATCCCAAGTGCTGCTTCATTGTCACTTTCCTACATCAATACCTCTACCTATCCTATGCAAGCACATCTTAGATGTAATTGGTGTATCGCAACTCCTCTTCAAATCTGCCACACAGTACATGTATGCAGAAGACATGAGGTACATAATTATATTTCTACATATCGATGACCACCTGCCAAAAAATCATGCCCATTACAACATTAGTACACATATAGGACTGATGAAGGCAAATTCTCCCTACATACATTGAACTTCTTTTTCTACAAGGACAATGTGAACTTATCATGCTTGTGGACCAAGAACTCTGGAAATGTCACTCACCACAATGAAGTTGATGTGGACAGTGTTCTACAATCTCCAGAACTTCAACAGCCTCTTCTTCGTCATCACCTTCTCACATAATGCACATATCCATTCACAATTGGTGAAACCTACAGAATGACAAACTTTAATCCAGAATATAAATTTAACACAACTCTTTCAGACAATCCAAAGAACTTTAGTACAAGACTTCACTATAAAACAATGTTTTCAAAATACACTAGTGAGTATGACTGTAACATATAATAATTGCCCAATAGCTCACTCATTCCTTTTAATACAAATTTAAAGTAAACTACCCTTTCACTACTCCAGCAATTATAATCGTGTACCCCTGACGATTTTTTAATTGTCAAAGGTACATACAAATTTCAAAATAAAACCACGTTTTAATTGATTCATTCACTCGAAGTATGCAATTGAACACATGTACACCCTCCTAATACCTTCCTTCCCCTCATGCTGTAATCTTTGCACATATTTTCCTAATTTGTAGAAAACATACCTATTAGGAAGACTGTGAGGCTGTAGGTCCTGAATGCTTCCATACCAAGAACAATATGTACGATAGAATGAGCATCTCATGATACAATCCTCCCCTGAACCAGTTCCAAGTTCTAGCACTCACTTGTAAGCACTCATTCTTGGGAAACAATAGTACTTACAATTAGAGTTACTTCATTCCATTATAACCAAAAAGGAAGTCAAACCATCCATGCATCTCCGAGGAAACAGTGATTCCATTCCAGTACTCACTAATCCAATGTTCAAGTACTATTCATTATTCTGAAATCACAAGGAAATTACCTCCTGTGCTTCAAAATAGTGGACTCATTCCCTCTATTCACCATCCTCTTCTTCATATCATCTCCGCTCCTCCATCCTCGCTCGGTTCTCTGCTGTTTTTTCATTTGCCATTATTTGCCAGATGTACATTTCTTGCCTTCTGGACTTTGGCTGCGCCACCTGTAATTCCACTAAGCCGACGCTTACTGCCACAATACTGAATATCCAACATCAACCCTCTGTATTTCAATTCCATGCTTCGTCAAGTGACTGCCACCCACGAGTAATGGAATTCCATTTCAAATAAATGTCTACATACATCACTATTAAGTTCTTGTAGTTTAGACACTTTACCTATTTGCTGCCTCATTTCCAAAAAAAAATCGAACACCACTTCGTGACCAGTAACACTGTGAAGGGTGCAAATGGAATTTACATGAGCTTCAATGTTAGCAATACAGTTCCTGGCCATCCATACATCGAATTCACGACACTGCAAGGTATTCAACAAACAAGACATAAAGGAACTGAAGGACACAAACAATCCAACATGTGTCCACACTGTCTTCATATTTTTATTCAATCTCTCCATATGCCAATGAATTAGGAAACTATATCGTCACTTCCAATTTCCTTCTCTGCAACCAATATCCACCAAATCGTCAAAAAGTGGATCTACAAACTTATTCTATTTCTGACAACCAGAGTAGAACATCTGGACCTGTACATCTACATCATCACTTGGGAATTATCTCAAACGATAAGTGGACACCTGAGAAACATTTCTACAAACAAGGAGCACCGTTATGGAAAGTCTGGATGTCCAGTTCTAGGTGTCACTTCTTCGGAAGTAAGGTACACAATGACTACACATCAAACACAGGGTTTCCATTTGTGAAATAATGAAATTCAACTTCAGCATAATTCTGCTTGCTCTGTAGCATTGTCATAGACTTCACCCACTCACATTTCTGCATATACAACTTCTGATAGGGAGATTTCAGCACATACAGGTTTCATTACTTTGATGTAATGGACTGCTATTAATTAGCAGACTCTGAAAACTACAGATCTAGTACATAGGGTCCACGTCCCCACTCATTTTTCCATACAACCCGACCTTTAAAAACTCAATCCTTCACACTTCATTACCAAACCTCCTTCGCCCTATCATATTGCATTCATGCAAATACATGCTCATAATTTGTGCATTATTGAATTCACAGGGTTCCTCAAATTACCACAGAAAGCAGTATGCATGAAAGTACTCATTCTTTACTGATCATCCTTGAGGGCCTCGTTTCAATTCTTACAGTATTGCTCAAATGAAGAGGAATCTCTGCATTACAACAATAACATACATTAATACGCATATTTACTTGCCTCAAAGTGCTCAACTGCTCTTCCATTTTGTTTCTTCAAACGACAATGTTGCTTTCTCTTCATTGACTTCAAATTTGAAGTGCAGAACTGTAGATAGAAGTGCGCTTCCTCCATGTCAATTGATGTCTTCGGGACCTTCCCATCAACCCCAGCACATTACACTCAGAAACTATGCAACGACATAATGGTCCTATCCAGTACCTTCTTTCTTTCCTTCCACCCATGCCTACCGATTACTTTGCCGTTACACCGACGTCACCCATGTCGGACTACCATGACTTTCACGAGAAACATAACCTCTGGAATTCCCTGCATTCATAATCAAAGCATCCCAGAATGCAAGTACGAAGGAAATGCAATTGGTTGACGGCAGAAAACCGAAGAGTTGCACATTCAAACTTAACAAGAAGATTACCATATAAATTTATGATTCTAAGCTCTTGTCTTCATAACAAGGATTACTTCATGCATCACGGTTTCCTTCTTCTTTCACTAACCATGCTCTAATTAATCACTACCTACTGCTTCACGATACAATCTCCTTGCTTGTTTCCAAGTTTACCTGGTATCCACAATTACCTTCATGTCTACTATCAATAATGTTCACTCCTTTAAAACATGAAGACTACAATTACTCTCGGACTTTGCAGTAATTTTTTTTTTGGAGTCACATACCTTGTCCTATGTGTGTGCAAAATATGCCGGGTAGTGATTTCTCTGCACGGAGTACTGCACAGTGCAGACTGTACTTTACTTAGAAAACTCTTGACAGATCAGAGATACACGTCTTCAACTTTCTCCTACAAAAATTCAGGTATCCCATCGTTACCACCGTAGTGCAAAAACACTTCGGACTTCTTTGCCAAATAAAAATAACACATCTCTCAGTACGCATACTGCAATGTAACATCACAAACAACAACATTGACAACATGTCAACAATGACATCTCACCCTTCACAAGGATTTGTTCCCACGGACTTCATGTTTGTAGCTGCAACTCCACTTACAAGTTAGTCGCTGAGATTTTATACACTTTAAGACCGTTTACCATAATCATGGTAAAGCAGGTTAAACAATTGGACGACGAGCATTACTGCTACCAATACATAATTATAGGCAGGAAACAATGACTTTGTCCTCATGCTTATGGCAAAAATAAAAGTAAGATTAACTTTTGCAAAACTTCTTTCCACTCAAGAAGAGTAACGAGTAATTCGGGCTTCCATTCAGTTCCATATACACTTATAATGTCACAGTGAAGTAAAAAAAGTTCCCAGATAGCCGACCTTACCTTCGCAATCGAAGGCCATTTCGTAATAGTAGTCACCAATCTATCGAACCACAAAAACACACCAACATTGAATTCTTCAATGCTGGAAGATTCAACTAAGAACTTCTGGATTTCCCAAAAACCTTGTGCGCTTCTGCCACAAACAACCAAGAAATTCAACGTTGACTTCCATTTCCTCGACCTCTAAAGCACTGGAAGAGCATGTTATCACCTGTTCATATAAAAAACAAAAATACAACATACATTACACCACACACATCTACCTGAAAGATAGAAAGAATAAAAGTTCTATTCACATCAATCACAAAGGGATACTAACCAATTTCCAGTTTGTTTACAGGAAGACCGCCATGGAGGTTAATATGGATGTCCACTTCCTTAGTCTTTCCAAAGCAAACAGATCTTAAACACGATGTCCACCCTCCCCACTGCTTTCCTACACATGCTCACAAGTATATGGAAGATTGGTTGCCTCATTTCAAGAACGGAGATTACAATTACACTTCTCCAATGTGGTTCAACATTAAAGAACTTACCTGTAACAGACTGTCCTATTCTCGTTTAACAAGCATAGTCAATGAGGTCTTCGTTTTCATAGGACACAATACTTACAACGGAAAGTGACAATTGCCATACACAGTTTCACATCGATCAAACTTTAAAATAACCTACTACACACATTCATTAACAGATGAACTCAACACACTCATGCATGTGAATGCCGAAGTCATTTCTAATCTTCAATGTTCACCTACTACTGTACTAGTCATACTTTAGACCTTAAACATAAATGCTCATCAACAAGAATGACGAATGCATAAAAACAGAACAAGCAGAATAGTGAAAGTCTCTTTCGAAATACAGGGTTCACCTTGTCCTCTGCCTTTGTACTAGTACCCATATCACATTACACTTTACTCGAACAAACAAACTTGAAATTCAAAGAAACAACTACAAACTAGGACTGCCGATGTCCTCTTCTTATGCGAATACTTCTTCAATCACCCCAGCCATGCAGTTCATCCACGTTGTAGCACGGACAATGTTCTTTGCTGAAGTTCCTTTCTATAAAATTGCACTGTGCCGCATTGCCACATTCTTGTGCACCTTCGAACCCGTAGTCTTCACTGCCATGGACGTCTCTCCTGCATGTACAATCTGGACGCAACACGTTAATCTCTCTCGAAACATCAGTCTTCGTGCATAAGGAATGTGGGAAAATGCAAAATGACACCAAAAAGAGAAGTGCATGGCTCATCTTCTACATGTGCTTTCAATTCTTAATGTTTGAGCTCCTCACCTCCCTCCCATAATTGTCATGACGTGCACTTCCTAGGGAATCCGACAGCAGCACTGTTCGAGAGGAAGAGCCCTTTCCATTACCACGTCTCAAGCTCTTTACTTCAGCTTCCAGACGGGAAATGTAATCGTCTTTTCCAATTTCATTCAATTGGAGAAGTCTTTCTTCACTAGTATTCATCTCAGGAAGTCCTACGACGTGGTCCCCGCTTCTCCCTCTCTTCTTCACCAATGACCCATTGACCTGCACAATTAAAAGAAAATTGCACATGGGTCTTAGTAATACATCTAAAAGCATGAGAAACACTAGTAGAAAAACAGTGCCCAAATTAACAAAACATCAACAAATTTGTGTTGATTTTGATACTGCATTGTCCATTTTCACAGTTTTTTGTTAATTTATGTAAAAACTGCCCAAATCAACAAATTTTTTTATTGATTTGGATACTGCATCTTCAAAGTAACAAAAAATCAACACTTTTTTGTTAATTTTGACTAAAACATATTTCAAGTAAATTTTTCTATTTGGAAAATGTTTAAATTATCTTAATTAGTATTCTATAAATAGTGTATTCACAATAAAAAATTTAAAAAAAATTCTCAATTCGGTATATTTTAAATTCAGCAGACTTTAGAGACCATTTAGGCATAGAAAAACAACTTTTTTAGAAAAATTTTGGACTAAGAAAAGTTTAGAAATAGAATTATCTTTCATCTCCAAAAATCCGTTTGCAATTTCAAGTCTCCAATCAAAAGTTATGACTAAATTTCAGAAAGGGGTTGCTTTGGATTTATTTTGACATTATGAAAAACCCTCTTTGAAATTAATTCATAACTTTTGATAAAAGACTTCAAATTGCAAACGGATTTTTGGAGATGAAAGATACTTCTATTTTGCAACTTTTCTTAGTTCAAATTTGTTTTATTTTAATTGTTTTTCTATGCTTAAATGGCCTTTGAAGTACGCTGACTTTTTAAAAAAAGGGAAAAAATCCACTGAAGCTACATAAAATTTTAAAAACTTCAGATACACACATGCATGTGTAAAGGTGGTGCAATGGCTGGGACCTTGCACCTCAGCCATGGGGTGCAAGGTTCGAACCTAGCTAGTGGCACCCCAAGGGAGCTGCCACGTGTCCAGCCGGCGTAGCGGATTGCCTACGTGGCTTTTGCCACGTGGTAGCTTCTTATTGGTCCAATTTGAAAAAAAATTAATTTTCAAAGAAAAAATTCAATGTCCAAATTAACAAAAAAATCAACGCTTTTGTGTTAAAAAGTACCCAAATTAACACGTCCAAATCAACAAAAAAAATCAACACTTTTGTGTTAAAAAGTACCCAAATTAACACGTCCAAATCAACAAAAAAAATCAACACTTTTGTGTTGATTTTTGTTAATTTAGGCACTGTTTTTTTCTACTAGTGAAAATACTTTACAACTACTGACATGCTTAGCTTAGAGGCGGTACCTCTGAGTCTGTTTCCCGCAACATTTTTAACCTGTCGTCTCGAGGTTTGTCAGTCCGCATGTCTTCCACCTGTGTTTTCTGAGTTGTGGGATTTTGGGACTATTCTTCTATTGAGACGTCGCTACCTCCCTTCATCTATGTACTTGGAATTCTACGAGATCCTGCACCTGTTTTTCCATACCCTTTGTCGCGTTGCATTTCCTCTGCCACCTCGTCAGGGTCAGGTGACCTCCCATACAGTTCACGAAGTTTGTCTCGCACTCCTTCTTCACCCAAGGAGCCGGTCCTTCCTAGCGTAAGACGCCGCGCATTTGCATACCGTCCATGTTCTGTTCTTGTTTGCCTCTGCGTACTACTTGCTAGCTTCTCTAGCTTCTTCCATATTTTATAGTCAACATATTTTGGTTGTTTGCCGCCTCTCTTGATCAAAGATATCAGTTCAGACCTCTTTCAAGTTACTGCCTTACCAAGCAATGCTCTTAAGTGGTTTTCGTTGAGATCTCTGTCATACTCAAAATCCTCCTGCAAGCGGTCCTTCAATATGCACATGCTCTCATGAGTTTGCTTTCTGATGTGTGTGCACAAAGGATCTAGTCCTCCGGCCAACTTGTTCACATGCGCAATCCATGCTGTCCAACCTGGTCCATACGGTTTTCCTTCAACATCTAGTGTTAGATAGAACGGTTTTTTCCCTCCCCTTTGTCGTTCCTGCCTTTCTTCTTGACGGGCCGCTTCTTTATAACGTCTCATTCTGCGGTCCATTGATGAAGACAACACTTCATGGTTTTCGGTTGTCACGATTTCCTTTCCCCTATCTTTATTTAATCCTCCATCGTGTGATGGTCGAAGAAGAGAAACAGAGGGTGACCTCGATTTCGAGTAACTTCGACTCCTTCGATGTCTGTGCCTTTCATACGGTGACTGGGACCTCTGACGCTTGTGATACCTACTGTCTGGTGAGTTTTCTGTGTTGCGACGATGTGATCGTGCCTTCATATCTTTAAGTCTCTCATCTCCATGACATACTGCCCACAAACATGACATGCTTCTTTTAAAGTCGGGAATCAAAAACCAGTCCTCCAATACTAATGAAAATAATACTTTGACAACCCTCTTTAACGTTGCAAGTTTGTCAAGTTGTCTATGAACTAAATAGCTCATGTTCAACGTTGGCCAAAGATCGATCTTCAATTTCTTGATGTTCATTTTGCATTCCCCATTTCCAAACTACTTATATACCTTGTTCATCTTCTTCGTAAGGTATTACCCATACAATTCAGATTTCAGAGGGACCTCATTACTTATAGACTAACCAATATGATGTACTTCCATAACATGAAATTGGGATCCCTGTAAGAAGATTCAATCTTTGTTTTAGGAAAGTAATTTCGTCACTGGATGTCCAGATCATGGAGTTAGCAACTTCCTTTATCGTTGTTAAAGATTAATACTACATGCGCAAACAAAATTTCAACCGGTAGTCGATTAGCCAATATTTACAAAAATGAGAGGACGAATAAACCATGCCCAATCTTACCAGCAGAAGGACGCCTGCCGTGGTCTTCGTCATCATTCCTGTAATTCCTTGAGTGAGGTCGTCCTTGGTAGTTCTGGGGCCTTAAAGAACGGCTGGGACTAATTGAACCTCCTCTTCGAGTTTTCCTATTCTGCTCACTTCGAGGACTTGTATACACAGAGTCATAAGACTATTCTCTCTGCGGTCGACGTTCCTGTCTACTTGAGAAATCTTGATGGCTTACTCGTTCCTTCCGAGTACTCTACAAGAAATTAAGACCCCACCTGTCAATTTATGTTTGTTCATTTTCAAACAGGATTTTCTACAGTATCATGCATGCCTATCAATTGGTCCCACATTTAGATTACAAATCATATTAATATACAGTGCATCTTTACGCACATCACATCAATTGCTCAGTTCTTTATGATGAGAATTTGTAATGGAACATCACTTGCCAACCATCAACCACATTAGTCAATAAGAACTATTGTTACATACATACGATTCACAAATTAAAAGAATTCTCCTCTACTCCTCCAGTAATCCTCTCCCACATGCTGCAAATCCTAATACACATCTAATTCAATTAATAAACTGAAATGAAATCATTGACTCAATTCATTGGCAGACTGAACCTAGTGAACATGTGTGGAAAGTCATTACATTTCGAATTCCTATCACATAGCCAAAATACTTGTATGCCAATGACTAACATATGGGGTGTCCACAAAGCGGAGTAAAAAAACAACTGCAAAATTAAAATTAGAAGATCTAAATAGACACTCACAATGTGACGTTCGTATTGAACTAGTGATGGATTGCGTTGGAATTCCCTTCTCTCTTCAACCACATTCACAGGTGGATGATATGATAGGACTTCCATTGCATTATGCTCTGATGTCTCCAACGTGGTCTGCGGCACTGAGGTGTGCAAATAACTTCGAGTCACCACTTCCTGCTCCATGTTTGATGAACTGTTTTTCTTGGAAAATCCATTTGAGATGCGTCGGTTGTCAGCTTCAATGTATTCCTCCTCAATCTCGAAGACCGAATTCTTCTGTCCATCGTTCATCTCTGCAGAATACCAAGGTAGAATTTATAGAAGAGCCCTTTCCATTTTCTCAGAAGGCAATTCACTGGGCAAATGTACAGGACAATTCTTACTTTGTAAGACTCACCAGAGGATAATGCAGTAGGTGACATGTCCGGAGATGGTTGAACAGGATCGGAATACATGGAAGTCCTTGCCTGCTTTTGCAAACCGTTTTCTTCCAAATTAACGGATGACTTGAAAGGCATAGTTCTGTTCTGCATTCCATCCCCCACAATTTGAATCTAGCGACCACATTTCAGTGCGTCTTCTTCCATCTTCCGACGCAATTCGTCTGCGTTTGTTACAGAGTTCCTGACGTTTCCGAGAACGACATCAACAACAGCAGGAGAAATATTTTTTCCTTTCTTGGTACCTTTGACACGATAGGACTTCTTTGGTACATCTACTTTTTATTTACCACTTCCACCACGGTCAACGAAGACTTCGTTGCCTTCATTATTGTCTTCATCCGCAACTGATTTCGAAGTTCCTCTGGTCTGCATTCGCTTTGATGTTCCGGACTTGTCATTTTTTTTTACACAAACTTTTGTCATTTTCTCTTGTGCAAGAGTAGTATGCTTCCTCTCATTCCCGAACTGCCACAATTCAAAGTACAGATGTAAAGCTCAAAATCCCCATAAAATTTTCCTTCACATTGAAAAAAAGGTGCATTTTTGACTCTGTAAATGGGAATATTAATACTGGTCAGCGGTCATTTCCCATGAAGAAGCCAACCGTAAATGTGGTTACTATTACTTCCGTACTTTACTGACCTTCTCAGTAAGCACTATGTCTTCACGTCCTATACCAGCATTGTCTACAGAATTCTATGAGCATTTAAGAGAAAACGCTCTCTGTAGAAGCCATTTCCGAATCCACTTTCTTCTACCGACTGAAGAGAGTGTCTTGGAGTCTTTGCCATGTGTCCAAAAACTTTGTACTTATTGAAGGACTAGTTGATCCTCCTAATTTCAGATTGTAATGATGTTTCTCTAAACGAGTAGATCTAAGAGAACTGAAGTGAACGTAGCAAATGAAGGGAACCTGCATTCCCTCCAACCTCGAATTGTAGCTTTCCTGGAATTAGCATGTCGGATCGTGACTTCAGTGCAAGGTTTACTATTCACTGCATCAACGACCCTACGTACGCCAGTGACGAGTGCAAGTAACGTCGATACAGTTTAGACATTTGTTAACTGTGAATGACCTCTCATAAACGTTCCACAAAAGTGTTGGCAATTTTTGCAAGAACAGAAATAATGCTACGAATTGACTTACTCGTGAACTCATGGTGTTGATTCCAAACTACGTTGTAGTTCCCTTTTCTGGCTTCTTCTTTCTACTTCGCAAGAAGTAAGATCCGCTGCCAGCAGAGGCTTGCAAGCTTGTGGATTCCAAGAAATCTTCAACCGCCTCAACGTAATTTAATGAGCTCTAACTACTTCCTGTATCAGTGTCACAATTGCTTGTCTGGAAGTCGGAGTCTGCAGTAGAATTAGTGTCGTCACTGGATGTCACGCATAGTTCATCTTCCTTAGAAAGTTGAGGAACGTCTACACATTGACAAAAACCTTCCTCTTCGTCGCTAGAAAGAACGACAACAAAATCATTGACAAGAATGTATGGCTGCTCTTGCTTCCGAGATGGCATAGCACTTGGTCCCTCCTGCTCCACAGTACTATATCCGACTTCTGCTATACCTTTGCAGGTCTCTAGAAGACCTTCGTCTGAGTTTGTGGTTTTTGGTGGTGAAGGAGACCTCACTTTCCCAGTGCGGGCATACAATTCGGCGTCCTCCAGGGCTTTTTTGTTTAACTGTTCGTATCTGCATTGTTAGAACTTAGAAGTGGTGCAGGATTAGATGAAATGATACGAAGGATATCAGAGTTTAATCGGCGACGGTAACCATTTACTTTGAGCCTCTGTAAACCAGATCGCTCTCGAAATTTGCGTCTTTTTCCAGTAATATAAAATTGAATAGACTGTAGCAAATGACACCATTTGTAAAAAAACGACAACAACGCCGCCAATGCACACCAATGGGACGATGCCATAAAGCCCTGCATTAATTGGATGGTAGGCAGATTACTATGGTGCAGAGACGGCGATAGAGACAGACGTCACAGCGGAGGAAAAAAAAATTTCATCCAAAATCGTCAAATTAGGTTTCCGATAAGGCACGCGTTACGAAGCAACCGAGAATACTCTTTTATTGTTACACGTCTCAACTCCTCGGTTGCTAATCGGTGGTAAGCCCTCTCTAGGAAAACAGCTTCTTTCCTTCCTTTGTGTAAATGTAGCCTCTACCTTTGTTACATCTGTCAGGAATATCGCAGTAGACAACGCTACAAGGGAGGCACTATTAAAGCTCTGGACAGGGAGTAGTGGAAACTAAATGCAGCAGAATGCAAGTGCAGGAGTGCCCAGCGAAGCTAACGGTGTATGCTCTAATTTTGATTTATTACCAAATCGGCGTTCAGTGCAAACACGACTAACTCCGAGAACTGTGCTGACTTTGGCGGCCATGACAGGTTCAAGGAAGTCGCCGAGGCAACTGCGATGGTAGGAAACTACGTCCCCAAAACAAGCGTCTCTGATTCTATTCCGTTCAACGTCGCATGCCTAATCACATGTGTTTCAATTTCGGGCATTGGAAGGTGCATGAGAAGACTGTGCTTGAAATTACTTACACGAAGTTCTCGTGGTGGAGTGTGTCTTGTAAGTACCGATTGTTGTGAACTATCACTTGTAAGTGCAAAACTTCACACGGTGTAGGAATCGGCATAGCTCCCACTCAAAATAAGAAGTCTTCGTAATTGCGGCAGAATTTTGGTGGCACGAAGGGAGAAAGAGAGGCGCACTCAATACAACAGTGTACAGAGGTGGTCAAAACACAAACAGAAGAGGCGGCAGCAGAAGAGTTTTGGAATCGCGACTGGGAGGTGAGCAACGTTCTTCTCTACTGAATACAACTTCACCCTTCACTCCTCATTTAATGTTGCTTAGATCAAAATGTATACATCACTAGTGATGATTCACTTGAAGGTTTCATCATGGCTATTTATTGCATGCGTGATCACGATTTCAACAAAGATTTCAGACGGTTCCCTATAGAAACGGCAAATAAGAAAAAATACGAGATATAGTGACATGATATCTTACTAGAAAGGCTAATTGAATTGCTCCGTCGAATGAAGAAATCAGGTATCCCAAATTTTCCACAAGTAATTCAGATAGTCTTCTACCCTTCTATTAGTAAATGTCTCTGTTGGTTATTTAGAAATACAATTACAAACCAAATGAACTCATTCCTAATAAACATTAGGTATTCAGGTTCTCTGCGATGGAATGTCTTGCCATTGTGTCAGTGTTCAAGTGTGGCTTTCCTGTTGGAACCGGCAGAACTAGTAGTAGATGCTACACTTGGTACTAATTCCCTAGGTTATGACTACAAACAATGCTTTCGGAAGAAAACACCGAAGTCTGTGGCCAAAGAAAAAGAAGGTTCTTTCGAGTTACATTCATTTTGAACATGTGTAAGGCAGTTTCACTTTTGGATGTGTGGAACCTGTGGGTCTGTGTGCTGGCTTGAACTATTTACTAAATAGAATTGCGATTCATTCAGAAGAGCCTTCGTCATAAAACTTTTCAATTTCTTTATATTAGATTGAAATTCATGCGCGTCTAAATCATTTCAATGAAGAATGTCGATAATGTGAATTAACAAGGACTAAGGAAGTCTGTCTTCCTCAACACAGAAGAGGAAAGTGATCTTCAGATTTGCATTGAATGAAGCTCATCTGAACTCTGAACTACTCATGTTCTGGATATCAAACAAATACAGTAGTAGAAGAGACTATTCTCTGAATTGCTAACTTTTTGTTTCCACTCATGCAGGGTGTACCACTTCATACAGGGGACGTCGTCGGGCCTTGGAAAGTGCCGTTCATTTACAGACAGTCATCTCCAGTGTGAGTAGCATTTCTTGAACAACTCAATTTTGACATTCCTTGCATACCGCCATACCCGCTTGCATACAGATCATAGAATCTAATTATTTGCAGTGGAAGGGTTTAGAAGTCGGCACTCTAAATTGAACTAACGAAGTTATAAAAAATTGCGGAGACCGTTTCCGACGAGAACTGAACCGTCCTCGAATGCTCGTCTAGAAGTTTCCATTATGCAGAATGGGCGACTGGTGACTTCTGGTAATGATAAAACTTGAACCACAGTTATAAATATTTGACAGAGGCTTCCCCTAGTTGCCCAAATAAATTTACCTCGTGGAACTTCTACCTCATGAAGGTTCAGGGAAACATGGACTCCGTGCACAAGAATGTTCACAGAGGCACGAGTAGGGTTCAAATTCAGAAGGACAAGTCAAAGTTCAAGATTCCTAAAGAGCGGTGCAATGGATTCTGTAGAAAAATTCCACGTGATGCTCACATGAGTACTCACTGCAGTAAACCGTGCGAAAGGAATGCCGAATCAGGAAGCACCGAACAACCTATATGTAGGCACAGTAAGAAGGTTCAGATAAGGAATCAGTTGCTGACTCTACTTGGTGATTCCTGCATACTCTTACAGAAGGCAGAAATCTTGGAAGAACAGACTCGTCTTCTAGTGGAAGACTTGTCTAAGTAGAAAGACATTGACTTGAGTGGTTTTGAATGAAGACTTGTTCTTCGATTGTAATAGTGCTTTCATTTTGAATACAAGGACATATGTTTCTCTATTGATCAAAAGCAAGATTGAAAGTGCAAGCTCTGCATGGGTATATGCAAAGCTCTGTTGAAATAAAAGTCAATGGCTTGCGTGTGATGTTTGTTTCATTGGTTTCCTATGGTTCAGATACACTGGTTGCAGAGCGAGAGCAGGATCCCATAGGGAAAGTTAGTGACTTCGTAATGTACTAAATAGTTTTCCTAATACAAGGTATGTGATAGCAGTTCTCGTCTTTTGAGTCTCAAAATTAGTTACGAAGAATGATTTACAGTTGGCTGAGCATGAACATGTGGATGTGAAATGCTTTTGAGTTTTGTCATGCATGCCATTGCTTCATCATGCTAAGTCACTCATGGAAAATGCAATTACTTGGCACCTTACCAATAGTTGCCTCAAAGTAATCCTGTAAAAGAATCATTAAATATTCACACTTGGTCCAATGTTTCCTACAGAAATCAAATTATTTGAAATAGCAGTGTTGAATTTATTTCATTGTAATAAGGATTGAAATAAGGTTGACGGTATACCATGTACTGTTCTTCAAATTGGCAGTGCTTGGCATTATCGATTAAGAGAAGCTGAGAAAATGAATACCTTGAATTTTAAATTTGCTTGCGGTACTGTTAGTCTAGAGAAGGGAGCATTCATATTCTTCAAATTTAGTAATATTCTTAACGTTCATTTGAAACCGTAACTGTCGCATTGATTCAGATTCTGTAAAACTGAAGGAAGCAAGGTGACCTGGTGAGGGAGAATAACCGATTAATAGAAGTATCGACTTCAGCCTTCTATAGCAGCAACGTAGGTATTCATTTCTCCCTGTATTGTATTTATTCAGGTCGTCGTCAGTAGTTGACTGCAGTGGAAGGCTACAAGAAAGCGGGAGCATGAGTTATGGTTCTGTGTCTTGCCTTATTTGTTTATCATGGAAGTGGAATGTTGAATGATCTCTCAGTTACTGTCTGTTTTGCAGGATGGGTGAAAGATTAGATGCAGCTTACCACATTGAACGTTCTATAGCCAATAGACTAGGCTTGTCCGAATACCTGTGTGCGTGTAATCAATGTAAAGGTGCAAGTGTGAAGAAGGTTCACACAATTGCGAGGCACCATAGGCGAAATGGACGAGATTCTTATCTCGTTTATCCAGTCATGGTCAGTGTAAATAAATTCTTACTGAACTCCCGTAGTTTAGTCGAACAGGTTTCCAAATATTCATAAATTTATCAGGTTAAAAAATCAGTCTAGCTTGGGAATTCTCGAACTACTCATGTTCTCGATTACCGTGTGAGGTGCATGAAGCAGCTGTTTTAGGACTTCCGGTTCTAAGGTTGTGTACAGGAGTTAACAACAGTAATTAGTGTTTTCCTGAGGCATTAGAAGCGGCCATTCCAAAAATTACTTCTTAGCCAAATCAATTTGAAGTCCCCTAAATTTATGAAGCTCTATTTTCTTGCAGACAGTGAACGGGAGAAACGTCAGGGGCCCCACTCGTCAAGCAGAACATGGAGAAGGGGAACCATACCGTGACACAAGTAATGATGAGGAGGAGGCTGCATTCACATGGCCAGAGAGGGATGCAGTGGACGTGGAGACCATGGCCCGAGATGCATTTGCCCGCGTCGACGACATTCACAATGACATTTTGAATGACGATGGGGGACGAGCTGATGACGGAGAAAACGCAGAAGAGGAAGAAAGGGAGGCGGTAGACATGGAGGCTCTTCTTCGAGAGTCAACTCAAAAAGTATTCGATGGTAGCCCAATCAACCGCCTACAATGCGCTATCATTATTTTCTCACTCTACAACTTGTACTCAGTACCAAACACATTCGTTGATGCGTTGCTTACATGGATTGCTGGCGACTTGTTGCCCACATCAAATTGCTTTCCACGTACATCATATGAGGTCAGGAGCATTTTGATGAAGTGGGGACTAAAGCACAAGCAAGTTCACTGCTGTCCTAATGGACATATATTGTACGAAGGGGACACTAGTAGAAAATCTCTCTAGTTCTGTTGATTTGGTCGCGTTGATGATCAACAGATTTCTGTTAATCAACAGAAATCTGTTGATCATCAACGCGACCAAATCAACAGAACCAGAGAGATTTTCTACTAGTGGGAGAATGAAGACCTGTCCAGTTGTCCAACGTGCAATCAGCCACGGTATATTCCAGGTTCAAATACTGTACCCCAACGAGTTGTGCGTTACTTTGATGTAATCAAGCATTTGCGAAGGATGTTCAGATGTCCAGAAATAGCCAAGCTCATGACATGGTACAGTTCCAACCAATCTTGTAGTGAGAAGATGTTTTCCGTAGCTGACAGTGACCAGTGGAAGGCTATCGATCAAGCTTACCCAGACTTTGCAGAAGTGCTCACAAATCTCCAATTGGGATTAGTTGGCGATGGTGTTGTTCCTTTTAAGAACAATGCTGTCAAACACTCAACATGGGTTTTATTAATCACCATTTACAATTTGCCACCATGGTTATTAACAAAAAAGTTTTTCATATCCCTGGCTATATTAATTCCCGGCCCTAAAGCACCAACAGCGGAAAACATAGATATATTTTTAGCACCTTTGGTTCGAGATTTGCAGAAGTTGTGGGAAGGAATTCCGGCTGTGAATATGTCAAAGCTAGAGGGAGAAAGGAATTTTACGTTGAGAGCTCTGCTGATGTGGACGGTCAACGATTTCCCAGCTTATGGTCTACTAGCAGGGCAGCAAGTGCATGGGTACAAAGGCTGTCCTTTATGTGGTCCAGAGACTTGTAGTGAGTACGCTATGCTTTTGGAGAAAATGATCTATTTAGGTGGGCGAAGATATTTGGATGAAAATCACAGATTTCGGAGGGCCAAATCCTCATTTAACAACCAGCAGGAATGGTAATTACCTCCCAGAAGAGCAACAGGGGAAGAAGTGTTTCGATGGGGTACCGGCAGATCAGCATTCCTGCAAAATGGTGGAGTAGAGAATTCTGATGAAGATCTAGTCAAACTCCACGGCGTGAAGCGCTGCAGTATCTTTTTTCTTCTTCCTTACTGGAAGGTAAGAGTCACTCATTCCATGATTGAAGTATTAGTGTTTGTTTAGATGAAATTAAGCATAGTTTAAATTGTACTTCTACTCCTTATGAAAGTGCACTGTGTCTAGACTTTTGGTAGTTCACAACTACTGAATTGTTAGTGGGGACTCTGTCTAAACAGATCGTTAATGAATAGTTAGGTGGAGCTTCTTCTTCAATATTTGGATGTAACATACAGAAAGTGTGGTGGATAAGATGAACGAATTGGATTAACCCCAAAATTGGTAGGCACTGACTTCAATTCTGGCGAGTTGAGTCGATGAACTGGCAGTGCTTGTTTCGGAGCTATCGTTCACGAATCGCCAAGAAATTGGTATTAGCTGGACTCGCAGTAGTTCTATATGGAAGCACTTGCTTTGGAATGCGTTAGTGAAAGAGAGTAACGAAAGAGCAGAGGTGGCTGGTAATTAAGTCTTCGATGTAGAGTAGTGCATGCAGTAGTGTCCATTTTGGGGAGTTGCCTTTGTGCATAGCAATTTCATTCGAGGAGTTAGTGTTGGTAGTTGGAAGATGCTTTGGAAATAGTAGTTAAATCCTATTGTATTCCTCAGGCTCGAAGTACCTTAACGAGTACTTAGGAATTATAAACTGTTGTTAATATATTGGGATATATTCTCCGAACAGGTGGTTTTCTGTTGTGTTGTAGTACTTTTGTTCATAATATAAATGTATTGCCTTTGCTTATTTGACAAGTGTTTGTTTCAGTAGGGCGGAATAACAAAGTTTCAGGCCATATAAGAAGGGGAGGAAGTATATTTGTGTGATAAGTATTATTTTGTAGTCCAATAATGCGTACATGCAGAGGTCGCTCCTGTTTAAGATTTGGTATCGTCCAAGCTCAAGTAGTTAGAGCGTGAACGGTCCAGATGGTCAACGTAGACATCAAGGGGAATATGTTGGGCAGGAGTAAGCCTTCTCGAACTAAAAGTAGAGGTCTGAAATGATGAGTTCACGAATGGGAGGTTTTTTGAATGCTTCATCAGGAGATTTCTTCTAGAATTGGAGAACGTCAGGAAGTGAAGGGTGTTTGTAACTTTGTTTTTCTCTGCACCATATAGAGTGAAATCTATCTAAATTCAGAATATTATATTGTAGGTGCTTCATTTACCTATTCAGTGGTGGGATTGCAGTAGTATTGTATCATGATCGATATGTACAAGTTCGCGGTTACAGTGTAGATAAGTCTGTAGCCTACAGGTTGTGACATGTTCCCTTTGAAGTATGCAAAGTATTAAAGTAGAAGGTCACCCTGTTAGGCAACATCAATGCGTATGCATGATTAAATTAATTAATTTCAATGAATAGTCATTCTTATTGCCATTTAATTCATGGTTTTAAGTTCATGCGTACTGATGATGGCAGGATCTTCTGGTGCGTCATGTCTTGGATGTCATGCATTGCGAGAAAAACTTAGCTGAAAATTTTTTGAGGACAACTTTTGGCGAAAAAGATAGCCCTGCTGTAAGAGCCGACATGCAAGCACGAGGGATAAGACCTCATCTTCACTTACAACCTCGTGGGCCAAGCAATGATCAACTGTACATGCCGCATGCATCGTATGTTCTATCTGCAGTGGATAAGGCCAAAGTTTTACGAGTGCTGTAGAAGTTGAGGACGCCAACACACTATGGATCAGCATTGCACTCGAAGGTAAGCAAGGGCAAACTCAGTGGTTTAAAGTCATATGACTACCATATATTGTTGCAGCAAGTATTGCCGTTATGCTACAGGAAGATATCAAACAAAGCCCTTGCAGAAACAATAATGCGCTTGAGTACATTATTCCAAAAGTTATGTGCGAAGACTGTGAACCGCAATGACAGGGAACAACTTCATTCATATTCGGCAGAAACAATGTGTATGCTTGAGAAGGAAATGCCACCTTCATTTTTTGATATTATGTCCCACTTGCCTCATCATCTGGTGGAGGAGCTCTTTCTATGTGGTCCTGTTCACACAAGATGGATGTACCCGTACGAAAGGTACTTCAAATCTTTGAAAGGACATATTCGAAACTTATCCCGGCCAGAAGGAAGCATTGCTCTAGGATATGAAGCAGAAGAAGCGTTGGGGTTCATCACAAAATATATGTCAGAGTATAAGATGACATCTCGCAGGGTGTGGGATGACAAGGAAGAACCAGTGATGGTTGACGAGATATTGGAGGGAAAAGGCAAGCCGATAATGCTAACGGAAGAATTAAGGGTTGCAATGCACGATTTTGTGTTGGACAATGCCTTTCACCTGCAGCCACTAATAGAATCCCTTGTTTATCTAGACATGGGTTGTCTAACTTGACGCCGTTTACCTAGACGTTCAATGTAGCAACTTCATGTTTTTTTGTCAACATTGACGTCCACTGTAACATCTTCAATGACAAAAAAACATGAGGTTTCTACATTGAACGTCTAGGTAAACAGTGTCAAGTTAGACAACCCATGTCTAGATAAACAAGGGATTCTTCTAGTGAGCCATACCGCCAGTAAGTTTTTGTGGGTCTCATTGTATTGAGTTCTTGTGGTTGATAGTGTTCGCTTTCTTATGTTCCCAATATGTGCCGTAAGTAATGTCTTGTTCTATTCATGTATTCTTCAGAAATTTATCATGGGCGGTGTCTGTAATATCTACTGAGAGTTACCTAAAGCGTAGACAGAAGTTAAAAGTGGCATTAATTGCTGTAATTGTGAATAGAGAAGGGCATCAGCTAGAGAGGACTATGCATAAATGGAATTTGATCAGAAGAGAACTTTGAATTTCACGAGAATCCTTCAGTAATGAAGACGTTGCCATGTCTTTCTTATCGAAAGAGAGGTAGTTGCTAGTGAAATCAGTGGTTGAAACTGTGTGAACGGAAGTGGATGATAAGCGTTACAGACGTAAGAGAGCTTTGTTTACTTGTGTAAACTTTTATTAAGAAGGAACTGGCCGAAATTCCAAAGTATGTGTGAGTATTTTTAATTCCTGAAGTGCTCATCTTGTGAAGCATAGCTGCAAATGTATTCTGCCCTGTTTGAGGTTCATTAGAAACTAAAATGTTGTCTGAAATTGTTATAAAGTTTTGTAATCCTACATTGATGCGATTTTAGGACATTTCGGAAAGAAGATTAAGAGGTTAGACATACTGATGATCACATATTTTTATAGAAGTGGACGTGAAATTATCACTTCAAGATGCCTTCAGGGCCTCTTGGTCTATAGCATGCGGATACATTCAGTACGTGGAACCAAATGGTCCAATCTGTGATAGTAAAAGCTCTGTGATGCAAGGGCTGAGCAGTGAAGGACTAACGCAAATGAATCTTACTAAGGATGAGACGAGCGACTTGAATTGGAAATCTTCTGACAGGTAGGATAACTGTAAAGAAGTTAGTTCGGGAGAGTTGGGTTTTGTATGTCGAAATGATGTTAGGGAAGGGTGCTCTCTTTAAGTACCTGCAAAGTAGTCATGTCTATGTTATCCATGACAATTAGTGTTATTTGGTATGATTAATTCATTGGTAAAGCATGAGTAGTTGGAACTGTGCTTTGGAATTGGTGTTGGAGGTGCTGGCAGTTACGGTTAGGTATATGGACGTGTTCCCTAACTGGGTAGTAGCATTTAATATTACAAACGAGTTATCAGGTGAAGTAGATGAGTGCGCCAAATCTGGTGGACTCCTCTGCATTCAAATGATTGAATTGAGTTTTCAGCTTAGGTACGAGAAATATGGATATAATCTGTTTGATTAGTGAACTGAAATTTTTGCATAGGAATCACATTTCTGGATTAACATGGCAAGTTACTTCTGACTATGTGAATTTGATGGTATTAGTGATTTTCAATGGAACCTAACAGTATTTGTGTAATGGATTGTAGGAGGTATGAGGAAATTTGTCAAGAGAGAACCAATGTCCGAACAGAATTCCGTCGTAGACACCCTCACAGAAGGGGCAGGAGAGGGACCTCATACCCAGTAGAGATGGAAGAAATTCCAGTATTTGCAAAATGGCTAGAACAAGAAGTGCAAAGGGAAGTGGAAGAGGGAGTTGAGGTTGCCGAAGACATCCGGGACTCCTCGAAATTACCTTCAACTGAAGCCAGAAAATTCAAAAGTATGTATGCGTATGGGTACCACTTTCGAGTGAAAGTTGCAGAACAAAGAAGTACTAGTACATGTGACTCAGGAGTGACTGCTATTTTTCGTCAACCATGCCGCTCAAGGAGGCAAGACCAGAACATTGTGAATGGAGAGCTTGAGTACATAGGGCAAATCGAGGAGATAGTGGAGGTTAATTACAGGGGCCACTGTGTTGTGCTTATGATATGTGACTGGGTTAAAGCAAACTACAGAGGAAGGAATGCTACTGTGAAGAAAGATGAGTGGGGATTCACCATGGCAAATTTCCAATCACGAGTACCATTTGGATATGAATCATTAGCCTTTCCAATCCACTGTCACCAAGTTTTATTTTCAGATGATGAAGACGAGCCAAGATGGAAAGTGGTTTTACGCACAGATGTTAGAGGACGTCGGATAGACGTGCGAGCAGAAAATGAAGACGAACCAGAAATGTTTGGCATGGGTCACAATCCAGATGTAGAAGGTTTGCAAGCACCTGCAGAGAATGAAGGAAATGAAGCAAATGTGAATATGGAAGGCGTTGACATTGAAGTGAATGATCTCCTCAATTATGTTGAAGAGAATAACCTGACATTCGACAGGGACATTGGGGAGTCATCAGAAGAGGATTAATGAAGACATTTGTCAGCATGGTCCAGGTAATAAGATCTTACTACAATCTTGTGGAATATAGGGGAAGGAGCCTTGTAAGGTTGATGGGAGTGGCTTAAACCGTGTGTACTGTTTATAGAAATTTTAAAGAATTGCAATGAATCCAATTGGAATTATCTTTACGATGTTTGGGCATGTGTTGTCCTTTAGCAAAAGATGGAAAACGTCGACGCAGTCGTGTGAGTGCATGATGGAAAGTCTTGCAGATGGAATTATGTATGTGGTAATTTAAAAGGTGTTTCATGATTTAAATTGAATTTTAGTCTGTAAGGCAAGAGGGAGATGAAATTAAGGTAATGCATTATTTTGAAGAAAGTTTAATATGAATTCAGGACATGTACATGTTTGGGGCATACTTTTTATTTTTCTAGAGTGCCAAAGTGTGAATAACCATGTCAAAGTTCATAATGCCAATGCCTTATGTATTCGATTTCTTCTTCATGAATTTGGAATGTGAGAATTGAAGAAAATCTCAGCAGAATTATGTAATTCCCTCTGTAAATGTAGATGTGAAGCAGAAGGTGCATCATGGAGGTATAGGTTTCATGGTGTCCATAGCTTCAGTAGAAGACTTAGCAGTAGAAGATGCATAGCTTTAGATGAGCACCCTGGGAGGTATTGTGGTACATGAAGTGTAGACTGGGTTTTGCAAAGATTTTTAGTAAATGTAGGCATGCATGGTATGGGCTGTAAATGTAATGTTGCTTTGTGGCCAACCCATGTGTAAAACTTGATATGGAAAGAGGAATGAGATGATTCGAATGCACATTCAGTCATTTCAAGGAGCAAAGAAGAGCATGGTAATGCATTAGATTGGGTTGGTTTTTTTAATTTCAATCTTAAAAGAATTTGTACTTAACATTTTTCCTTGAATATGTACCCAGAGTAAGAAGGAAATAGAAGAAGGTAGCTTGAACATGGGCTGACAATTCATTAGAATTAGTAAGAAGCCCCAGAAGGTTAGGGAAGTCGTTTTGCCCTGGAACACAGACCGTATGGTTTGATTGGGAGTGCTTCTACCTATTTTTAATAAACCTTTTGTGGGATGAGGCCTTGTGCAGGTATGAATGCAGATTTATTGAATTGAAGACGAAATTTGGAGCATTTTTTAGGAATTCAGCTAATGAATTACAGAGTACACTATGATGTAGAGGAAGGTAATTTCTGGAGTTAAGGAGGATTCTGTTTTATCAAGCATGACAGTGATGGAGCCTAATATGTCAGTAGATGAATGTGGGAATGAAAGTGCTTCATCCCAAACAGTAGTGTGGTCAAACAGAAGTATGAGCCCTTGTTAGAACTGATTGGCACATGGTACAATATGTCTTCTCCTGTGAGAGTTGAAGGTTAATATTTAATGATTAGAGGTGTGCCACGCTTACTATATGAATTCTAGTGGATGCATTCTTCTGGATATTCTGTAGCAATTCAGAGTTAATAGGCATTTGTACTCAGAACTGGTAATGGGAATTCTATTGAAGTTGTTTGTTTCGAAAATTAAAGGTCAGGAATTAACATTTGTGAATGTTGACTGAAATGTATGTGCATATGATAGAGTGAACAGAAAAGTCAATTAGAACATGAAGTGAAGTGAGGAAGAATCTTCCTTTAATATTGTACATGGCCATTGCAAACTAATGTATTGAAGGTGGTGCTCTGAAAGAAAGATAAATTACAAGACAATTGGTTTATTGCAGTTTGAATGCATGTACTGAAGAAATTCCATGGAACAAATTTTAAAAGAATCCTTCTCATTATAAACTAACTTGGCTACTCTGAAGTGATGATAAAGTACAGTACCGAAATCAACACATTTTTGTGACAAAATTAACAAAAGCAGTTGGAACGTTTGCAAACAGTGGATGGAAATCACGAATCAACAAAAAAGTGTTGATTTGTTGTTGATTTAGTCACTGTTTTTCTACTAGTGATGGTTTTGCAGCATCAATCCATATACCAAATGCAATTGAAATCACACCTTAAAATTCAATCACAATTAAGAACATCCCAACATGAACTAATCATTTGTTTGTGTTCAATAGAGGATAATAGAAATAAACCAAGAAAATACATTTTGTAAAGACTAGAAGCAAAAGAATATGGGACTCAAAACAACTTCCAAACAATCCTTCTATAACACTCAAACAAGAAGTAAATGATCGTTGCATTAACATGTATCCTCTTTGCCCCAAAACATACGAGACTGGTAACCTAAAAAAACCCATTTATTATGAAGTAGAAGTATGCTCAAACATTCAAGCAACTCAAAATTCCTCAAATTGCAAGTTTGTTCTTCAAAAATCCAAAAGAAAATTCACTGGAAATCAAATGAACTTCAAATGATACCACCATGAAACAAAAAACCGAATTTCAAAAAATTGGGGTTGAACCTTTCATTTGCATTTGTTGGAAAGTATCTGCAAAGAAAGAACTGAAAAGCAATGCCAACAAGTACATGCACTTCAAAATTGTATTCTACATTCAAATTGCAAACACTATTGCAAGTTTAGAAAACAACCCCTACATAAACGTGAAACTCATACTAGATCTAGGGTTCAAAACAAGAAATGGAAACTCAATAAGAAACACCCTAGTATTAACCAATGAAGTCTCAGAAACACAAGGTAATGCTGAAAAAGTACTCAAAATGTGCATCAATATTCAATTGTATTTACAAACACCTCTAGAGTCAAAAATTGATACCCTATATTGCTGCTAGAGTCTCCTAAAACTTGCCTCATCACCTACAAGTAAGGATAAGCCAAATTACAGAGTTAGGTGCATTCATTGCACCACAAGACATGTCAAATTCTTGCACCCATACCATCTTCAAACAACGATACAACTCAATCAACTCAGAGGTCTAAAATTTGCAAAATTGGGATCGTCAGAGGTGATCTATGATGGTGGTTTCCAACACCCAAGAATACTATAGCAAAGCCAAGTTTTCCTTAAGTTGGTAAACGAAGTCCAACTCTTTAAACCCTAAACCACTTCAACATTTCTTTTTCCTCCAAACAAATTAGAAGCGAAGTGTAGGTTTTGTCTTGAAGCAACTTTAACTTGCTGTAGAATGTAGGGACTACAAATTCATCCTCCATAGCCCATAGATTTACTTGAATCACTATCACTTGCTAACCCTAAATCCTATTTAAAGACCAAGACAAATATGCATGTAAGTATGTTATGATGAATTGAATCCTAAACTATGAATTCAAATGAATGCAATTGAAGAAATACACAATGGAATTAGGTACAAAGGTTACTTGAAGCCACAATAGAATTCCAATTGTTTCCAATCTTGGCAGTAGCAAAGTCCAAAAGTAACCTCCAAAAATCATTGCATCCACAAGCAGCCATCGCAAAATGTACTTCGTCTAGGTAGTACCAGATCTCTTCAAACAAACGAATTCAAAATTTCTAAGGGTACCTTCAAACCCTAAGCTCACAACCACTTCCTTTAAACTACTTCAGATTCCAAAATCCTAACCAATGTGACTATGAAGCACACAATGCAACGGTCAATTCTCAAACCTAACCAACATCAGATGGGAAAATATCACTATTCTTTTCATCGACTCAATTTTATCTACTCTATCTATTACCCGGCTGTGCGACTACCTATACAATTGGCTATAGATACAAGGTATACTAATTACAATATGTAGATCCAAAATTGTTGTCCTTACACTACACATAATAAATCTTAATGGCCCTAATTTTTTGGCTACCTACATTACTTATAAAGGATTTGTCACTTTGAATGCCTTCTTCTTTATTTGTAACATCTTTATAGTTTTTTAGAAATTTTATCCAAAATGAATAAAAATCATTCTATATTTTTCTGCACATTGTTTTTGAAATGCACTAAGTGACCTCCCCAAGATCAAGCTATGTAGAATCACTATTACATTGCAATGGATACTCTTGCACTAAATCTTGAATAGTTGGTTAATTAAAAATACACTTGTGTGGAAGATATTGGTAGTTTATTTTTTTGGAAGATTCTTTATGAAGTCTAGTTTTAGCATCAATAATCCGATTTTGAAAATGAATGATTATGATTATTCTATTCAAGATTTAGTGCAACAGTACCATTGCAATCATGACATTCCTTAGTGTTAAGGACTCTTGAAAATGAGCCTCAAATACATTAGATCTTAGAAAAAAAATCACACTAAAAATTCATTTAAAAAAAATTTAGAACAGATTTTAAGAAGCCATAAATTGATTGGGGATATGCTTATTAGGCCCTTCAACCTCATATTTTTTTGGTGACCAATTTTTTAGATTTAACATGCTAAAAGAGAGCTAAAAAATTTTCATAGTTTTTACACCTTCATGATCAACTATTACAATCTTTCAATCCATAAGTGATACTGTTGTGTTTTCTTTTCCTATGTCATCTCTAACATGTCTACTTTGAAAGTTTGAATTTATATGGTTACAATTCAAAAAAAATTGATTCAACTTATCAAATGTTGGATAATTGTTCAATTTAGAGAAAATTTCAAGAAGCTCAAAACAGGCCTTGGGCAATTAGGGGTTAATAACATTCTGGCACTGACACAGAAATAAGCTTAGTCCAAAACAGCCAATATACAGTTGTATCATATACATTCATTCCGCATTACATCGTGTGTTCTCAAAGTCGGAACTGGGAATTGAGATAATTGCCTCGTTAGAACTAACTTAGATAGAAACAGTCGATTCGTATCAGTACGCAAGAAAAGTGTCTTGCCATTTCTTGAGCTTCCCTCCGTCGATATGTCAAACCAATATCTTCGAGTGGCACACTATCTACATCGATGTGGCACAGTTAGTAGAACTAACCCACACACACTCGTTATTCACGTGGCTGTAAGTTCAAACCTACAGTTTCAGACAGTCTTCTTCAAAAATCACATTCGCAATCGAAGCTCGCTCGCTCGCTCGCTCTTCACTGCTGAAGCGCCTTCAAGTCTAAAACAAACCGATACTTCACATCGTTCTTCTCCAGACGCTCCATAGCCTCGTTCACCTCCGAAATCGGCAGCTTTTCAATCATACATGTGATGTTGTTCTTGCCGCAAAACTCCAGCATTTCAGCGGTTTCCTTGATCCCGCCAATCGAACTTCCGGCCAACGATCTTCGCCCTGCGTGGATACAGCACAAGCCGAATGAATCCCAGGAAACCATCACAATTTAGCGTCGATTTCGTTGAATTGGCGGTGACCCAAATGATTGATGCACCAAATCATAGACGACAATCTATGCAAACGCTGTAATTTTCTCACCAAGCAAGCAAGCACATCCAGATCCAGATCCAGATCGAGATCCATTTCAGCTAGTAGAAATGTGGAATTCTGCCAAACGAAGTTATTGCAATATGTACCTGAAGTGAGCTGAAAAGGCTGGACTTCCACATTCGGCGGCAAGCCCACCAAGCAAATCTTCCCGTTCGTCTTCAACAGGGAGAGATAAGCATCCATTGGGTGCTTCGCAGCCACTGTATCAATGATAAAATCGATCGACTTCGCTTTCGCCTGCAAGCAATTGCAACGTCCCAATCAATTCCCCAAACACAACCACGTAAAGATCGAATATAAAGTCGGCGCCCCATTCACCCTACTGGAAAGGGAGAGGTTCCGCTCACTTCGGAAGTTTTCCTACGGTAATCGAGAAACTTTCAAAACCCTCAAATTTGCACATTTCTTCTGTGTGAAACTAAAAATCCATTGCAAAAATTGAAAAGCCAATAGATTACGTATTTTCACACTTAGCACAAATCAATGCTTACATGAACCGTCAACGGAGCCTCGACTATACTGTACTGCTAATGGGGTCTCTACCGAATTACTACCCTGCAAACGCAAGAATCCAAATGCCTTTTGACGCACTTAGAAATTCGGAGAATCAGGGCCACGAGACCAAGATTTCACAGTATTAACCTGGCTGATCGGTCGCGCTGAGGAAAATATTATTCAGATGGAGGGAGACTTTATACCACCAGAATCAGTGAAGAACATTGTATACGTTGGTGAAAAAGTTGATGAAATTTGACAAAGGTTAGAACCTACATGATCCACTCGAGATGGGGAAGAATCTGAGTATGAGGCACAAATTAGGGCTTCGTACCTTCATGGCTTCTGCGTCTTTGCTCACGACGAAATCGTCGGCGCCCAGAATCTCCCGAGCCTCTTTTTCCTTGTCGGGCGACGTGCTGAAGATGGTGACATGCATGCCGAAGGCTTTCCCGAATTGCACTGCCATGTGGCCCAATCCACCCAACCCCACCACGCCGAAGCGTGCGCCCTTGACGTTCATGCCGAAGTACTGCATGGGGCTCCACACTGTGATTCCCGCGCACAACAGCGGCGCCGCGGCATCCTTGGGCAAATTTTCCGGGATGTGCAATACAAACCTGGAAGATGGTCATATTCGTTGCATTAGTGCAATTTCACGCGAAATTGGCAGAATTCACGTACTCAGAGAAGGCTCTCAAACAGAGAGAATGTCCTTCGTTTCCCTTAGTGAAATATGAGACATTTCCCAGATGATTCGCATAAGGAACAGGGGGGATCGGCAAAAAGCGGCGAACGGGAGGTAATCAGTGTCGCAAATTATCCCTGTTCAAGGAAATAAGCTCTGGTTTACAGTATCTTTAACAGGGATAATTTGCGACACTGATTATCCCGTTCCACTACGAGCAGTAGCTCTTGTAAATACTCATCTACAATGTCAAGAGTATATGTGATTTCTAGGTTATAGAGCTCTCAGAGGACAAATCCCAATTGGAAATTGGACAAATGTCCTTTCATGTCCAAATTCCGTTGTATTCTACTGTATCCCAGTGTATCCTAATCGATCATTACTGGACTTTTGACTATAGAATTCTTCAACAATTCCATACTTCAGATGGGCATTCAAAATTTCTCCTGTGTCCAGATTTGCGAAAAGGCTGGCCAAACAGGCACAGAGTACTTCATCCTGACATGTTGGATTTCTCCCGTGTCTCAAGATTTGGAAACAGGCTGTGAAAGAGACAGAGTACTTGATCCTGACATGTTGGATTTTTCCCGTGTCTCAAGATTTGGAAACGGGTTGTCAAACAGACACAGAGTGCTTCAAACAGACTTGAATCCCAAGTTGGGAGACGTACTTCTGGACATCGACTATGCAATTCTTCAAAACTCCATAGATGGACATTTGGGAAACTCCTGTCACTCTGGATTCGGCTATGGGCTGCACATGAAGATAGACTCTTTGAATTTCTTCTATATCCCCGGATTGGAAAAGGGCTGTGAAAAACACACGGAGTACGTACTTCATCCTGACTTGCATACCGAAATGAGAGCCTTCAAAATTGTTCAGGTATTTCATGGTTCACCATTTCGGAGAAGGATTATCAAACAGACACCGAGTACTTCGTCCTGATTTGAATCCCGAGATGAAAGACTTTGGGATTTTTGAAATATTCCATAATTTGGAAAAAAGCTATCAATTGAATAGACACGGAGTACGCACTTCATCCAGACGTGAATCCCGAAGTGAGGAAGGGCGAAAGGCTTACTTTTGGTCGGCTATCATGATGTTGGAGTATCCACCTTGAGTGGCGTCGCCTTCGGGATACACCGAATTGTACGACCAAATGACTTTCTCGCAGTATTGCTCCAAGCCTTTCTCGCAAGAGTCGCACTCCAAGCACGAGAGAACCATGCATCCCACGCCCACGGTGTCGCCAATTTTGAACTTGGTCACCGCGGAGCCCACTTCCGTCACGGTGCCGACGATCTCGTGTCCAGGCACCATTGGGTACTTCGAATTGCCCCATTCGTTTCGCATCTGGTGCAGGTCGGAGCGACAAATCCCGCAGAAGAGCACCTTGAAAGTTACATCGTCGGGACCCCTGAGCCTGCATCAAATACACAGAAAAATAAGCTTTACTCTTACTCAACCTAGTGGGAGAGATCATACATAATGGCACACACTTCTAAGAATCCGCCGCTTACTTCAAAAAGAAAAAAAAAGAAAAATCATATAAGACTGTATGTTAGTGATATTTTAGCGAAAATACTTGGAAACCTTTCTTCGTTCTAGCAAACCTCGCATTAAGAGGTTGACATAGTTGCAGTTGCCCTACTGAATCCGCAAAGCTCTACCAATCCTAGTTTTAATGAATACTATAAGAGCCCAAGGCACTTGAACCTCACAAATTTTACGTTTAGAAACAATTAAGCCATGCATTTTCACAAATTGAAGGAAATGGACTCGATAAGCTATTGAGCTGTGAGAATCTCGATTCCCGAATGTACATACTTGCGCGTAAACTTGAAGGGAGACAGATGTCCCGAAGTGTCTCTGGCTGCATAGCCCCGAACCTCGGTACTTCCAGCCGCTTCACCCATTCTAGCAGATTCGTCACACACGCCTGGCCAAAATTCACACAGTACGTAGCGTTAGTTTGCTCGGAGAAACGCAAATATCAGAAACCACCGGCCAAACCCCAACCCATGCGAACCCAATCGCCAGGGTGATTTTACCCAATATCAATCTTCAGCTTACTACAAGAAATGGAACACACGGCCAGATCCCAACCACGACATTCAAGCGCAGACTTCCTTAACTCTAGCTCCAACCTGCACAGAACTTACTGCTAAATGTTGTAAAGTACAGTGCCTGTGCACTGGAGCTTGCTCGTGACGGAATTGACAAACAAGAAGTCCTTGAAGCTCCAACTATCTTGAATCACTGTAGTTTCTACTACTGCAATGAGTCCTTCACTGCTGTTCAATGGAAGCGAAAGGCTGACGCTCCGCAATAAATGGAGGAGTGACGTGCAAAGTCTTTGCGACGTGTCTTTCGGTTGAAAGGACGTATTTGTGGCCATGTGTCATCGTCTCCACTCACCCCAGCCGATCAAATTCAGTTGCGCTACTTCTGAGGAACGTTCCTCAGGCGACATAAGATATTGTAGATGCGATTGACGTGGAACGGACTTTTAAAAATGAGAATAAAAGAATTCTCCGGAGTAATTCGATACCTTCGAATGAAATTGTGGAAACAAAGGAGAGGAATCTGTTTTTATTTTAAGAACCCACCAATGCTATGCTACATCAGGGCAGGTTGAAGTGGGGCTTCTTCCTCTTTTGTCAAGTCTTTTGCCTCAGCTGCAATTGTTCATAGTCTAGCACGGAGAGCCGGCCACATTGCCTTTCTCAAAATGCCTTTTCATGGAATCCAGGAAGGTGGGACTCCACTAAACAAGTTCCGTACTGCACAGATCATTGTTGGGTCCCCTGGGTCCCGCCCCATCCCAGCTTGGTCGCTGCGCGGACTAAGAGCATCCCCACCAGTGAGTTCCCTATCCCTAAAAGTTTAGGGAGAGGACCTCACATGCAGATAGAGATACAAGAATCTCACCGCACCAACCTTTACACACAACCTGTGTCTCTAAATTATACAGGATTTCTGTAAAACTTTGCTCCAATTCCCTATCCAGAGGCTCATTTAGGGAACTCGCGAGGAGCGGCGAGGTCTCATCCCCATATGACGTCCCAAGCTTAGATAGGGATAGGGAAAGGGAACAGCCTGGTGGGGATGCTCTAACTTCGTGGAGTTGCCCATTCTGGTTGCTCATACCTGCGCTGGGCTTCCTGCCTTGTTTTTAGAGGACCTTCCCCATCCCGAGCTCATCTTTCAAATCCCCTTCAAACCTTTCAGCGTCATTCTTGCACTCCTCTATCGTTCGGCACAGTTTTGATTTTTCTTTTATTACCAGATTTGATTGTGCAACTTGAAGATTGCAGCTCTAGAAATTACAAAATCAGTCCTTTGCAGTGAGATTGAATGAGAGCTTGTGATGAAGTATGAATCTAGTGAGCCTTTACTTCACGTGGAAGGCTTCAATAACATTGGCTAATTAACTACTTGTTCACAGTAGGGAGGGTCATGACAGGACGCTCCATCAGTTCTCATAAACTAGATATCCTGCAAACATGTGTTACAGAGTGACAAAGCTTCATTGCTTATGAGATCGATGCTCAAAGTGCTGCTTCGATTCTTACCACTATGTCTACAAATTTGAAAGAAAATTTTTGAGCTCAAAGCGCAGAATTAGCGCAACTGTCTCTCGATCTCACATAGACAAGAATCATCGATGGACCCCACATTACGGAGTTTGAAGAAGATTGTGATGGACCGTACTATGTCAATACGTGTTTAGTCGGGAAGCACTACCGCACACCATCGAAATTGTGAACTCAATATATCCTAAAAACACTGTCAAAAAATAATTAGGTGAATATCTTTTCAAATAAAACTAAAAGCATTTGGAATCTTTCCTTCTGTACGGCCATTTCAACTTGGAATCCTGTACCGTTGTCAAAATTTACTTTCAGCTATCTTGTGTCAATGCTCCACTTGAACTTTCACCAGGTTTCACTCCGGAGACTCACCATCCAGTCTCGACATATACTAATGGTGTGGTTTCATCCATCTCAAGAAATAAATTGATAAATTAATTACATTAGTGAAGTTAGCAAATTAACGTGAGTATCACAACAAAATAATGTTGATGCATGATCGGCTCAGTTGACGTCATACAACAATGAGCTCAGAAAAACGTCAAAGTTCACATACATGGATCAATCCCTTTCCTCTTCAACTTCAGGTATAATTGGCCATCATTCATGCATGCAGACTTTGTATCTCAAAGGATTCAGTTTGCAACCCGAACCAATTGACACATAAAAATCCAATGAAGTTTCGTGAAAGGAGGTCATTCAAGGATTGAATTACAAAGGACTGATTTTGTAATTTCTAGAGCTGCAATCTTCAAGCTGCACAATCAAATCTGGTAATACAATTTTTTTTAATCAAAACTATGCCCAACGATAGAGGAGTGCAAGGATGACTCTGAAAGACTGGAAGGGGATTTTAAAGATGAGCTTGGGATTGGGAACGTGGGAAGGTGGAGTGAAGGGCCGGCAAGGGAGGTCCTCTAAAAACAAGGCAGGAAGCCCAACACTGGGTATGAGCAACCAGGACGGGCAACTCCACGAAGTTAGTCTGGGTAGTGACCAAGCTAGGATGGGGTGGGATCCAGCCCGCTCGAAAAGTTTGAGGGGGGTTGTTTAACATCTCCCTTTTGAGATGGCCCATTTTCAGCGTGAATCAAGAGATGTTTTTTCAATGAGTGTCCCATGGTGCCTTGGACTGATGGTGAAGTTGTATTACCAACATTGAATCACTAAGATTCACCAAGGTTCTAAAAGGAGAGAGGATGGAGACCATCCCTTCCTACAATACTCTCTATGGTCTTTGGAAAACTCCTCCCCCTCCCCCTCCCCCTCTTTGTAAGGTGGTGGAATACCTTAATCACCCTTGGGTTTTGGAAGACTGCCAATTTTGAATCCAAAATGCCAAGTTATCTCACTATTTGGACTTCTGAACTTCCAAATAGCATAACCTTGTGCTTAGAGCTCCAAATCCTACACGCAATCATATTTTAGACATCTAAGCAACAAGTAGATGCCAATGGACTACTCAATTGCTTCATTTGAAGAAGTTCTTAAAAAGTTATGGCCATCCAAAGATTTGGATTCATCAAAGAAGGCGTCATGCCTTCACCACGGCTCTTCATTCGATCATAACTTTTGACTCATATCTTAGAACCTTGTAATGCTTGGCATTCTAGGTTTTTTTGTATTTGTAGCTTACTAATGATATGCTACATGCCAAACTTCCTTATTTGATTCATTGAGAATCTTTCACACATAGCCCTCAAGTGTCCCAGTGCCATTGGAACATACACTAGAAGAAAATTCTCCAAATCTGCGTTTTTTTCAACATACCTTTATCAAATGGGTTATGTTGAAAACTGTGTTGTAAATGCAATGAAAACGCAGAAAAATGCATTTTCATTGCGTTCACAACGCAGTTTTCAACATAACCCATTTGATGCAGTTATGTTGAAAAGAATGCAGTTTTCTTCTAGTGATAGTCAACTTTCAACATCCATAACTCTTAGTTCACAAGTCCAAATCATACATTCTTTAGACGGTTGGAAGCATCTATTTATGAACTTTACAAGCATATATAAAACATACTCAACTTTTTTACATCTAGGATTCTAGGGTGTTATTGCACCCTGTTTGATTAGGATTTTCTCATTCCTCCTATTTTAGTCTATTGCAAGGCTTGAGAAGTCACTACTAAGATCTTCCCCCACTTAAAACATTCCTACCAATGCTCGCTCAAAATGACGTACTAGAGGAAAGTGAACGGGCCCTAGTACGATGAAGGCTAAAGCAAATTCATGAGACCTCCATCGTCCCTCGTTGCCCTTGCACTTCCAAACTATAATCTCACCTCATTAGACCGTGTGTCTGTTTGTGCTGCTTTAGCACATACAGCTACATCCCTACCACTCCTAAAACAAGCATGTGGTCAAAGTCTAACAACAAAGATCTCCCAAATTGTGATATTGCATCACTTGAAAGGGCTTGCTATTATTGAGTGTCCAAGTTCATTTTTCAAATGACCACTCAAGAAGAGGATGTTGCAAGAGTGACGGTAGAGAGAAAAAAAATATGCACGTTGGAAATTGTTGACACCACCTCCAGTACGCATTTGTATATGGCAGTTACTGCCACTTTTCAGCTCATTGTGACAAACTGTGTCACAATGAGCTGAAAAACTGAAAAAATTGACACAACCCCCCCAAATCTGATTTAAACATTAAATTAAATTTTTTTTTAACCCCCTTCCCCACCCAATCTGATATAAGTATTAAATTTTAAGTTTTAAAATTGTTTAAATTTATAAATCCCCCCTCCCCCCACCCTCTTATAATTCTGAGAGGGTGGGTTGGGAGACAAAGATTATGGGACAATGACATTCAATATTAGTACCGTATTCGTATTTGTATCCGTATTCTGTACCCATACTCTGTATCCGTATTTTGTATCCGTACTCTGGACCCGTATCCTGTACCCGTGTCATGTACCGTATCCTATACCGTATCCTGTACCGTATCCTGTACCGTATCCATATCCGACGGTTGTTGATTTTTCTTGGAGGGGGGGGTGGGATTTTTTAAAATTCAAATCCAATGGCTGCTGATTTTTCTGATGAGGGAGGGGGTAGGAAAATTAACAAAAAGCAGTGACAGCCACTTTTCGTCACATTGGTGGCTATGCTTTCACTAAGGTACTTTGGGCACCTCAAGGAGATAGAGGTGTGACATTCATTCTTGTCCTTTAATTCATGCAAGATGTGTTACTTTCAATATTGAGTAGTAATATTGTTACCAGAAGTAAATAATTGTATAGAGAAAATTTCAATAGTAAATAATAGTACAAATAATATGGTACTCTTAGTAGCATATTATATTGGATACTTATACAACTATTAAATACTTATTTTATTAATTCAAATATTTTGGATAATGATAATTCTTGAAATTCTTGTTTAACTATCAAAGGGTTGTTGCAAGAAACATCGTGCAAAAAGCATAGAGTTTTCAATAGTATTTTTTTCTTTTAGGGAGTAATTTAAAATTAGAAAAACAAGTTTTAAAAAAAGTGAAAAATATGTTTCATGTATAAACCCTTAAGAAGAAGGTACCCTAAAAAGGAAAAGCATAGGAAAAATCTCTAAGTAGGAAAACCAAAAAAGTGCAAAATCTCATGAAAATTAGTACTTTCACATTTTAATTTGTAAAAAATAGGAAAATCAATTTTTAAAAAACTAAAAATTGTTCATTTGAGGAAAGGTGATGTTGATGAGATTCGACCAAAAGAACAGTCTTAGAATCATCATCAATGTTAAAAAATTACGTGCCACAGGAAAAAATTTGTACTCATGTAGAAAACATAAAATAATATATTTCTAGATTTCATTTTTAATTTATAGGTTTTACACCTATGCAAAAAACAATGAAAGTTTCGTCTTCAAATCATTAAATTTAGGCACTATGAACATAATGAAAACCATAAGCTACACCCTGTGACAATTCAACAAAAATGATTTTTAAATATAAAATGATTTTTTTTAATTTAAAAAAAATAAGGGATCTAATAACCTTCAAGTTAGGTATATTCAATAAAAATTTCATGTTCATTGGACTTAATCTCCAAAAGTTATAGTGGACAACAAAAAAGTGGTTCGCATTGTGACGGGAAATAGGACCGGTGTTTCTTGCAATGACCCCAAAGTTGAAAACTTAAAATTTATTAAATATTTTGTAGAGTTTGTTGAACTTAAAAAATGTACTACAATACTCAAAATAATATCTATTTCTTTAGATGGATTTTTTAAATAAGAATTTTTTGGAATTCAAGAAACTAGATCTAGTGTCTACGTCCGTTGTTAATTCTTTAAGAACTATGCTATATAGAAACTCAAAATTGCTTCAAAAATTCTTGAATCAAAACCAAGGCTAAAACCTTCATCTATATTTATACTTTAACAATCCAACTAAAAGATCCTTTAGTTAATTTATTCAAGGAAATTTTTCTAAAATTTGAAGTGAAAATTCCTAACCATTGCAAATTCAAAAGAGTCAAGAAACCTATTTCAATTAACCACCATCCTTCCAAAAATAAATAAGAAACAAGTATTTTAGAGACATATCCAAAGATCATTACAAATACAAATATAAAGACAAATGCTAGTACAAATATGGATTATGTGTGTATATATATATGTTTCATATTCCCTACAATCTAAGAATTCTAGGAGAATTATTTAAATCAATTTTGTACATAATTTTTAACATATTATAAAGTAGAAGGTAGTATTAACCTCTAAAGTTCTTTGACTATATTTTCACCAAAAATCCTCCAAAATTTCCATTTCTAACACACAAGTACCAAATATTTGGGAAATATTGTTTTTAGACACATATAACCATAAGGTCTTGTAGTATGTTGGTTTGAGAAGATGAAGAAAGAATTTCAGAAATTTCTACCATGTGGATCAGTGATTCCAAAACTAGCTAAGTTTCGCTTATTTTCTACTTAATTTTTTTATGTTCTTTATATAAATTTTTAAAAATCTTCCAAAAATGAGCATTTGGCTAAAAACCTTGAATCTGTTCTAGAATCATTGATGTGGATTACAAGATATTAGTGTTCAAAGTTACAAAAATCCTTTTTTACCACTATAAAAATCTGGGCAGCTTCACTTTACAAGTTTACATTTGCATGAAAAAAAGTCCAAAATGGTAGTGCTTCTTTGGATTCATTCTTGTAGGTAAGTTGGCTACATGCTTGAAAATTTTCAAATCATTTGGAATTAGACACCATATAGAAAAAAAAATAATTAGTAGAAAGAAGTAGAGAATGATTCAAAATGCTAAATTGTTAAGAATTTATTTGTGAAATTGAAACTTGCCAATCCCAATGGTTCAAATGTTGTAATAAGTAATCTACAGTCAATGTTTTAATTTTATTTCAAAAATATTGAAAATTGAGTAAAATAAAGAACTTCAAAGTTTATTCAATCTTCATCAAATGGTATGGAAGACACATCCAAAGATGAAGACTTTGGATGGAAGAAAACAGGTGAAAAGGAGATAGTGATTACAATCCTTAAAAGCAAAAAGAATGTAAACTTAGGTGTTTAGGTGTTCATGCCTCATAATGTGCAGATCATATGGCATATTGGCATGTGCTTAATTGCTTAAGTGCTTATGTAATGGCAATTGATAGTTGTACCTTTTCATTATAATACAAGTTTATATTTTCAAATTGACATGATCCAATATAGAAATTCAATTGTCCTTCTATTAGAATTCAAACAAATAATCAATTTATTCTTTGAAGTATTTGTCTACTTTGTCTATCTAAAGTGCACTCAGCCACTCACCCTTTCTTCTTTGGCCACTCTAGATAATACTAATTTTATTTGTCTTGCAGACATTATAAAATCTTCAAATTTTCAACTCAATTTTGAAATTAGGAGGCCCAATATAACCAATTTAAATTCATTAGGTAAGTTTCTTGGGCACAAAATAGGATGCTTCTATTTTTACTTGCACCATTTTAAAAATGACTTGTTCTAGTAGAGAGTAGATTGGAGAAACACTACAAGAAAATGGGGGTATAAATGACTTGTCCACAATGACTTCACCAACAACAATGACTACAAAATGACTACAAAATGACTATTTTGCAGTCATTGTTGTCGGCGTAGTCATTGTGGACAAGTCATTTATACCCCCATTTTCTTGTAGTGAAAAGGGATCACTTCACCCCGACCTTCTCTTGTCTTTTGTCCCCTATATAGCCAGCCCGCCCATTCGGCTGTCCATGTGTTTGACAAGCCATTCAATGGGCCATTCCACACTACGACCGCCAGACGATGTCCGTTGTCCAGTAGTCACTACGTCCGTTGCATCCAGAAGTCCAGATTTTGGACGTGATTTTGCTCCGGACATTGCAATTTGTCAACTTTGGTTAGATGCCAAGTGAACAAAAGGAATAGTGTCAACCATAATTTTAGAAGTAACCAAATGACAAATTCCTTCAAGTACAAAAGTTGTGACATTGAATCTCTAAATACTAGGACACGTATAGATACAAGTTTTGTTGAGTTCTAATATTTCAACTATTTGATGATCATTTTTTGAATTTTGAACAAAAAAAGGGAAAAAAAAATTATGTCAAAAATATCAACAATTGAGAATTATTAATTTCTTGAAACTAAGGAACTACAATCCTTTAGATCCAAATGACCTCTAATTGCCCCCTTAAAGACATGCAATATTTAAGCATAGCTCTTGTTTTCTTAATTCTTCATTTGTATGAAATAACTTTGATGACTACCACTATTAAAATGAAAGAAGACTAATGTAGTTTCACTATGAAAAAAATTGACAAAAATGCTACCATTGACAAGATTGATGAAGATGTTCAATTAGGTGGTAATTGTACATTAATTGTACATGTAATGCTGAAAATATAATGTTGAAATTGGAATGCTTAAAGTGTTCCAAAAGCTTTTATTTGTTCTCCCATTACTGCATATCATTATAATATAGATGTGAATTTCTTTTTCAAATCATTTTGAAGTGTGGAAAATAAAATATAAGAGTGTGAAGTTTTGGCCAAGAGCACCTTTTCCATTTCCAAAAAATTCACCAAAAATTGATCACTTAATCATCCTTTAATTGGATTGCACCAACCAATTTAGGAAAGAATATCATCTAGGGTCACTTTGTTGTTTACAAAGTTTTAATAAGGTTCACATTTTTAATTTTCTTCAAATGTAGTTGTAAGAGTCGCATGGTGGCTTTATGGTCATCTTGGAGTTATGAAGTAATCAAAATATTCAATATGTTCCAATTCCTTAACATCTTTTCTCAAAACAAACTCTCTCACTCCTCATTTCATTGTGAAAATCCTCTCTACTTGTGTCATTTTGATGCGTGGAGGAATCACACCCCTCTATGTTTGGTGACCATGTGCAATAATAGAGTATTTAACGGAGGGATATTTATCTCCTCCCATTTTTTCCCTCCCTATTTATAGATAAAAAGCTAAATTAGCATGTATTTCTTTGCATCCTATTTTTTTGTAAATGGGTAGGGAGATTAGTTTTTGGCACCCTATTTTCTTATAGATTTTAGAATCATAGAATATTGAAAAGAATATAATCACCTTACAAAAGCAAGCATGTGAACAATAAGTTTTTCATAGCATTTGAATTAGCATTGGACGTAGTATGCAATACCAAAAGCATACCATGGAAAGGGTTGTTGAAAACAAAACTCCAATGGCAAAAGCATACCATTGAAAAGAAAAGAAACTCTAGAATATATAACCTATATGTTGTAACATGCATCTAGTAGTAGTATGCAATCTACAAAAGAAGAGCACATTGGAATACATAAAAGCTAAAAATTTACGACTTCAAAGTTAACAAACGCCCTACAAAGGAACATCTTCAAAGTCAATCATTAGATTTATGTAGTTTTTAATTGCAAATGAAGTTAAAAATTAAAACTCAAAGAAATAACAACTTGTGGATTCTTGCCCAAACTCCCTAAAAGACATCAAAGATAGTAGCTATAACAATCTTTTAAATATTAGGAAAAATAGCTAAAACAAGAGTAGAAACATTGAAAAATTTATAGAGTACCATGTAAGCATGACCTTGAGAGCATTTTCCACCAATCCAAAGCTATGCTTAATCCATATTCAGAATACCAATTATGACCACATTCTCAAAATATTCAATAACAAATTGAACCTACTAAGCATTTTTTGAGGGATCTAAGGCTTGGCATCCTATTTTTTTCTACTATACAACAAAACTAGGGCATCTCCTATACCCTATTTTATATACAATCATCTATGAGATATAAAGCCAATGCTATTATAAATCTACCAAAAGTATAAATTTTTCCTTCAACAAATCAAATTGACCCTATTTTGTATCTCATGCCATTTTCTATCATCCCCTTAAGTTTTAATGTTGAACCAGGTTGATGATAACAAAGATTTCCAAATGATTCCAATTAGGTTGCATTATAAAATATATATTTAGAAACATGAGGTTTTTCAACTTGCATAGCAATGTATGTATTATAGTAACAAACATTATGTACATACACTATTGTAACATCATACATTTGCCTATATGTAAGGTAGACAAGCCTATTACTATCCTAATTTGTAGTTTGAATATCAATTTGGGGTCAATTCCAAAGAGGGCACATATTTTTTGAAGTGTGTGCATATTTCATGAATAAAACCCAAGGGAAAATATAAATTTTCAATTAAAATTGTAATTTTTGTGAATTTTTGGAGTAGTATACTCTAAAATTACAAAACCACCTATAGGATATAGTCATTAATCCCTTAAATTCTTTGACTATGTATACTCCAAAAACAATCAAGAATTGCCATTTCTAATTTACATACCAATTTTCTTTTTAAACATTTTTTGACATTTCTAACTATAGGGTCTTGTAATAAATTGGTTTGTGAACATGTCCAAAAAAATTTCAGGGTTTTCCATCATATAGATTGCAAGATATTTGTGTTTGATTTCTCAAAAATCTTTTTCCAACTCAACAAAAAAGAAGGTAGTTGCACTTCAGAAGGTGAAAACCATACAAAAAATGGTCCAAAATGGTTGTGCCTCTTTGAATTCATTGTTGAGGCTAAGTAGGGTACTTGGGAAAAAAATTCAAATTGTTTAGAAATAGAATTGTAAAAGACGTACGAAAAAAATGATAAGTAAAAAAATAGCAAATGATTCAAAAAAAAATAATTAAGAATATCTTTATGAAATTGAAAAATTCCAATCCCAATGGTTGCAATGTGATAATAAACAATCTACAATCTATGATTTTAATTTTCTCCAAAAATATCAAAAAATTGAGTAAAGTAAAGGACTTCAAAGTTTATTTTAGAGTAGACAATCTATAATTGCCTGCAAACAAAAGAACTTATAACTTTTGACTCATTGATCAAAATGGAATGATTCAAAGCTTTATATACATACATAAATGAATAAAATTAATTTCAAATTTTTGTTTTTGAAAAAAATATTTTTTTCTAATTTGCCCAAATTGCCCAATTACAAAATAGTAACATATTAGGCCATAACTTTTGACTTGTATTTCTATGTCTTGATTTTTAGTAAACGTGAAAGATATTCCTTGTTCCCACCTTCTATTAAATTTGGACCTTAAATATACAAATCTCCAATCACAAATACTTGCCTGAAATTGTTATGTTGCCAAATTTAGTAGTCTAGTCCTTTAGAGGTCAACACCTGATAAACAACATATAACTACCTTTCTATGTATCTAGTGGCACTTAAAGATTCATCAATAAAGGATTGATACATCACACCCTTTTGGCACCAATGCCTTGATTTTGTCAAAAAATGAATGGATTTGGATGTTTTTCTTTCCATGAATTTAATGGTATTTCAGTATTCACCAATGAAGAATTGATGCACCACACCTTATTTGTATTAAAACCCTAATTTTTCCAAGAAAATGAATGGATTTGGATGTTTCTTTGGATGGAATTGGAGCCAAAATAGGATGATGAAATTGAATAGTGAACAAAATTGGGATAGAATCTAAATAGAATTGGGATGAAATTCAAGACAAACATAGGATGATAGAATTAGGCAATAAACAAAATCAAATAATGAACAAAATTGGACTAGTCTACTTTAGTATTGTATTGGAAGCACGAGGAATAATAGGGAACTCACATGTACATACAAGCCATTCATTTTTTGCTATACACATAGAACAAAAGCCATTAAGTGAAACTACATTACAATTGCAAGGATATGATTCATATGAGATTGGCCCCTAATAGCACACTCTCACCTTCGAATTCTTAAGCCTTTCATTATATAAGTTCTTCTAGAACTCTTGGTGCATATGAAGATAGCTGCTAATTACACAATTTCAATTCACAATTTTGGATACTTTCATCACAAGATTTTCACAACATTTGAAGCAAAATACTAAACACTTGGATGCAAATGGATATTTCTTTTTCTTCTCAACTTGACATGCCATCTTGTAGAGTTTTGAAAAATACATATGGAAATAGTTTTTGAACTTTTGAGTAATAATTATTTTTCATTTTGAACCAAAATTATTTACCAATTTCATATGTCTAATTTGTCTATCTTTTTTTAATTCTAAAAGAATACACTATTCCAAGTCCAAAGTGTTGTTAGATTTGTTGAATTGGCATAATTGACAATTATAGGTGCATATACCTTATATGTAATATTTTCCTAAAATGAGTGAAGTCAATGGATACCCTAAGATCCATCTTGCCATAACTAATTATTCAAATGATGGTGACATGAAAACATTTTTATAAACTTTGAATAGTTATAGCATATAGTGTCATTAAACATTATGGCAACCTAAAAGTTTTTGAAAGATGATAGAGAATCTTTCTATATTAGAATGCAAATGTTCATCTATAAAAATTTGTGTGAAAAGAGGTCTTACACAATAGTTTGGTCTCTAATAAATGCTCTTTGGTTTTCTATCCCTTAAAGGAAAGACTACCTAGTTAAGAAGGAAATCATCCCAGCCTTTGGATATTGTGTTATTAGTTGGTTCAACCCTGAAAATGTCTCAATCCTTTTTTGAATTTTTACACATTTTCGATTGTAGCTTTGTATTGATATATCATTTACCAAAATTTAATGAATTTTATCATTAAGAAAGGTTTTTTTTTCCTAGACTCAAGTCTTACATTTGATAAATGAGAAGTTAATTGGATGAAACAGTGCCTTGAAACTCTTTCTTCATCATCTAGAATATAGATGTTGGAGCGCTTTAGGGTTAAAAAATTTCAAAAGCATTAATTGGAAATCAAACTATAAGTCAAACAAGTGTAAAAGACCTCTCCTTTGTATATAAGATTTGGAAGATGAGTAGTTACACTTCTTGAATAGAAAGATTCTATGTCATTCATCAATTAGAAAATGGCTCTTACATCTTTTGTGGGCTTACCCATAAAGCATACCACAAACATCAATGTTTGATAAATGACAAGACATTATCCTATATGGGATAAAATTGTACTTTTCATCTTTGAAATTAGGTGTGAAAAGGGAAAATTTTCTACAATAATTTGACTTCAAATGAGATCTTTTGGACTTCTTATACAATTTCAAATTGAGGGATTTCCACAATGATCTCCACATCCCTCATTTCAAGGTTATGCACACAATGCCCACAAAAGGATGATTTCCAAAGTAAGCAACCCAGTGACTAGTAAGGCATACATTCTTTACTCCACATACAAGCAAAGACATTAGGCGCAAAATACTTTTCACAAGTTTAACCAAATTGTCACATTCAGAAAATTGAGCTCAACTTTAAGACTCTGAGATTATTTTCAATAGACATCCATAATCTTCAATTTCTAACATCCTAATGTCACATTCAGGCACTGACACTGAAATAAGCTTAGAAGGCCCGATTCGTTAAAATGAGACAATTTACGCATTTCAAGACTTCACCCTAAAACAATTTTAGTCATTTATCATCGAATCGACGATAAGATGAGATTGCAACCATTGGGCAATTAAAGATTTATACATATATATATAAAATATCAAAGTCTCAAATAATCAAATGGACTCAAAATTAAAAAAATATGATCATTTATCTTTGAGTCTAAAATAAAATTGAAACTACACTTTCTCTCAATATAACAAATAAGGCCTATTAGTCCAAAACAGCCAATATACAGTTGTATCATTTACATTCATTCTACATTACATCGTGTGTCCTCAAAGTAAGAACTGGGAATTGAGATAATTGCCTCGTTAGAACTAACTTAGATAGAAACAGTCGATTCGTATCAGTACGCAAGAAAAGTGTCTTGCCATTTCTTGAGCTTCCCTCCGTCGATATGTCAAACCAATATCTTCGAGTGGCACACTATCTACATCGATGTGGCACAGTTAGTAGAACTAACCCACACACACTCGTTATTCACGTGGCTGTAAGTTCAAACCTACAGTTTCAGACAGTCTTCTTCAAAAATCACATTCGCAATCGAAGCTCGCTCGCTCGCTCGCTCTTCACTGCTGAAGCGCCTTCAAGTCTAAAACAAACCGATACTTCACATCGTTCTTCTCCAGACGCTCCATAGCCTCGTTCACCTCCGAAATCGGCAGCTTTTCAATCTTACATGTGATGTTGTTCTTGCCGCAAAACTCCAGCATTTCAGCGGTTTCCTTGATCCCGCCAATCAAACTTCCGGCCAACGATCTTCGCCCTGCGTGGATACAGCAGAAGCCGAATGAATCCCAAGAAAGCATCACAATTTAACGTCGATTTCGTTGAATTGGCGGTGACCCAAATGGATGATGCACCAAATCATAGACGACAATTTATGCAAACGCTGTAACTTTCTCACCAAGCAAGCAAGCACATCCAGATCCAGATCGAGATCCATTTCAGCTAGTAGAAATGTGGAATTCTGCCAAACGAAGTTATTGCAATATGTACCTGAAGTGAGCTGAAAAGGCTGGACTTCCACTTTCGGCGGCAAGCCCACCAAGCAAATCTTCCCGTTCGTCTTCAACAGGGAAAGATAATCATCTATTGAGTGCTTCGCAGCCACTGTATCAATGATAAAATCGATCGACTTCGCTTTCGCCTGCAAGCAATTGCAACGTCCCAATCAATTCCCCAAACACAACCACGTAAAGATCGAATATAAAGTCGGCGCCCCATTCACCCTACTGGAAAGGGAGAGGTTCCGCTCACTTCGGAAGTTTTCCTACGGTATTCGAGAAACTTTCAAAACCCTCAAATTTGCACATTTCTTCTGTGTGAAACTAAAAATCCATTGCAAAAATTGAAAAGCCAATAGATTACGTATTTTCACACTTAGCACAAATCAATGCTTACATGAACCGTCAACGGAGCCTCGACTATACTGTACTGCTAATGGGGTCTCTACCGAATTACTACCCTGCAAACGCAAGAATCCAAATGCCTTTTGACGCACTTAGAAATTCGGAGAATCAGGGTCACGAGACCAAGATTTCACAGTATTAACCTGGCTGATCGGTCGCGTTGAGGAAAATATTATTCAGATGGAGGGAGACTTTATACCACCAGAATCAGTGAAGAACATTGTATACGTTGGTGAAAAAGTTGATGAAATTTGACAAAGGCTAGAACCTACATGATCCACTCGAGATGGGGAAGAATCTGAGTATGAGGCACAAATTAGGGCTTCGTACCTTCATGGCTTCTGCGTCTTTGCTCACGACGAAATCGTCGGCGCCCAGAAACTCCCGAGCCTCTTTTTCCTTGTCGGGCGACGTGCTGAAGATGGTGACATGCATGCCGAAGGCTTTCCCGAATTGCACTGCCATGTGGCCCAATCCACCCAACCCCACCACGCCGAAGCGTGCGCCCTTGACGTTCATGCCGAAGTACTGCATGGGGCTCCACACTGTGATTCCCGCGCACAATAGCGGCGCCGCGGCATCCTTGGGCAAATTTTCCGGAATGTGCAATACAAACCTGGAAGATAGTCATATTCGTTGCATTAGTGCAATGTCACGCAAAATTGGCAGAATTCACGTACTCAGAGAAGGCTCTCAAACAGAGAGAATGTCCTCCGTTTCCCTTAGTGAAATATGAGACATTTCCCAGATGATTCACATAAGGAACAGGGGGGATCGCCAAAAAGCGGCGAACGGGATAATCAGTGTCGCAAATTATCCCTGTTAAAGATACTGTACACCAGAGCCGCTGATTTCCTTGTATGAACTACGAGCAGGAGCACTTCTAAATAACCATCTACAATGTCATTCAAGAGTATATGTGATTTCTAGGTTATAGAGCTCTCAGAGGACAAATCCCAATTGGAAATTGGACACATGTCCTTTCATATCCAAATTCCATTGTATTCAATAGTATCCCAGTGAATCCTAATCGATCATAACTGGATTTTTGACTATGGAATTCTTCAACAATTCCATAGATGGACATTTAAAATTTCTCCTGTGTCCAGATTTGCGAAAAGGCCGGCCAAACAGAGTACTTCATCCTGACATTTTAAATTTCTCCCGTGTCTCAAGATTTGGAAACAGGCTGTGAAAGAGACAGAGTACTTGATCCTGACATCTTGGATTTCTCCCGTGTCTCAAGATTTGAAAACGGGCTGTCAAACAGACACAGAGTGCTTCAAACAGACTTGAATCCCAAATTGGGAGACGTACTTCTGGACATCGACTATGCAATTCTTCCAAAATTCCATAGATGGACATTTTGGAAACTCCTGTCACTCTGGATTCGGCAACGGGCTGCACATGAAGACCGACTCTTCGGATTTCTCCCATATCCCCGGATTGGAAAAGGGCTGTGAAACAGACATGGAGTACGTACTTCATCCTGACTTACATCCCGAAATGAGAGCCTTCAAATTCTTCAGATATTTCATGGTTCAATATTTTGGAGAAGGATTATCAAACAGACACCGAGTACTTCGTCCTGAATTGAATCCCGAGATGAAAGACTTTGGGATTCTTCAAACATCACATAGACGGTCAATTTAGATTTCTCCTCTATCTCAGAATTTGAAAAAGAGCTATCAACTAAACAGACACGGAGTACCGTACGGTATTTCATCCAGACGTGAATCCCGAGGTGAGGAAGGGCGAAAGGCTTACTTCTGGTCGGCCATCATGATGTTGGAGTATCCGCCTTGGGTGACTTCGCCTTCGGGATACACCGAATTGTACGTCCAAACGAGTTTCTCGCAGTATTGCTCCAAGCCTTTCTCGCAAGAGTCACACTCCAAGCACGAGAGCACCAAGCATCCCACGCCCACGGTGTCGCCAATTTTGAATTTGGTCACCGCGGAGCCCACTTCCGTCACGGTGCCGACGATCTCGTGTCCAGGCACCATTGGGTATATCGAATTACCCCATTCGTTTCGCATCTGGTGCAGGTCGGTGCGACAAATCCCGCAGAAGAGCACCTTGAAAGTTACGTCGTCGGGACCCCTGGGCCTGCAACAAAAACGCAAAAAAACAAGCTTTACTCTTACTCAACCTAGTGGGAGAGATTATGCATAATGGCACACACTTCTAAGAATCCGCCGCTTACTTCAAAAAGAAAAAAAAAGAAAAATCATATAAGACTGTATGTTAGTGATATTTTAGCGAAAATACTTGGAAACCTTTCTTCGTTCTAGCAAACCTCGCATTAAGAGGTTGACATAGTTGCAGTTGCCCTACTGAATCCGCAAAGCTCTACCAATCCTAGTTTTAATGAATACCATTAGAGCCCAAGGCACTTGAATCCCACAAATTTTACGTTTAGAAACAATTAAGCCATGCATTTTCACGAATACAACGAAAAAAACTCGATGAGCTATTGAGCTGTGAGGGTCCCGAATGTGCATACTTGCGCGTGAACTTGAAGGGAGACAGATGTCCCGAAGTGTCTCTGGCTGCATAGCCCCGAACCTCGGTACTTCCAGCCGCTTCACCCATTCTAGCAGATTCGTCACACACGCCTCTGAGCCTGTCCAAAATTCACACACAGATCGAACGCAGCGTTAGATTGCTCGGTGAAACGCAAATATTAGAAACCACCGGCCAAACCCCAACCCATGTGAACCCAAATCAATCTTCATGAAGCGCTAGCTTACTGCAAGAAATGGAACACACGGCCAGATCACAACCACGACAATCAAGTGCAAACTTCCTTAACTCTAGCTTCCACCAGCACAGAATTCGAACTTACCGCTAAATGTTGTACATACAGTACCTGTGCACTGGAGCTTGCTCGTGACGGAATTGACAAACAAGGAGTCCTTGAAGCTCCGACTACAGTATCTAACCTTGACTCACTGTAGTTTCTATTACTGCAATCATGAGTCCTTCACTGCTGTTCTATGGAAGCGAAAGGCTGACGCTCCGCAATAAATGGAGGAGTGACGTGCAAAGTCTTTGCGATGTGTCTTTCGGTTGCAAGAACGTATATACCCGTGGCCATTTTGTCGTCTCCACTCACCCCCAGCCCATCAGCTTCAGTTGCGCTAGTTCTAGCGAACGTTCCGCTGGTGACATAACTTCCATAACCAGGATATTGTGCATGCGATTGACGTGGAACGGACTTTTAAAAATGAGAATAAGAGAATACTCCGGAGTAATTCGATACCTTCGAGTGAAATTGTGGAAACAAAAGAGAGGAATCTGTTTTTGTTCTAAAACCCACCAATGTTATGCTACACTTCTTCCTCTTGTCAAGTCATCTTCTGCCTCAGCTGCAATTGTTCATAGCCTAGCACGGAGAGCCGGCCACAATGCCTTTCTCAAAATGCCTTTTCATGGAATCCAGGAAGGTGGGACTCCACTAAACAAATTCCGTACTGCACAGATCTTTGTTCAGGAATAATGGAGAGCGGGTCAGTCGGTTCCTGTCCTTCGGATCCAGCCTTTTAGATTTTAGTTTTTTTGGAAACATGGACAATTTCCATTGATCGAGGAAACAGTACAGAGACCAGAGAGCGAGCCCTCGGCAGAGATGATCCAGTTTTAGATTTGGTGGGGGCTGCGGCCAATCTTCATATGAATTATGAAACTGCAGGCAGTGAATTTTTTAATATCATTTTCATTTCAGTTGGAAGGAGACAGTTGTTTCTACAACACTCACTAAGGTGGGTACACCTAAAAGTGCCACTTTTTGGTACTGTGCCTAGTAACTATTACTGATCTGATCAAATTTTCATATAGTCTTCTTGGCAAGTGAGAGCACGTTCCAATGCACCAAAAAACGCAGCATTTGGATACAGTATGCAAAAGTTATTAAGGTTTGAAGTCTGATTCTAAAAGCACTCCAGCCAAATAGGTACATAATGGAATTCACAAATGTAAAGCAACTATAGATGGCACTTTTAGGTGAGGTGCAATTTTAGGTGTACCCACCTTAAGCTTAGTGTGACCTTTGCCATTGCCACAATTGGAATAAAAGTTTATTTTTTATTTTTTATTTATAAAAAAAATTGAAATTCAATATCTTTTTTGGTGTGAGTCAAAATACAATGAAACAAAGTCCATGCACCCCTCCTTGCAAAGAGATTTATGATGGTATCAAGAATATGATTGAAGAATAGGAAATTTGACTACAACAATCAAACAAAATATTACCTTTTTCTTTTTATAACATGTTGCCAAGGCCCTATAGCCTCAATTTGTATGGTCTCATCAAGTGTATTAAACTCATAGTTCTTCCTAAATTATCTTTTTTAAAGTATACACTCAAAAAATGCATTGCCCCCCCCCCCCCCAAATCAACCATGGGCACTAAAGTGTTAAGGTATAGATGTGGTAGTTAGATGATACTTGGTGATATCTATAGTACATCAAAGTTAGGTGATACTTATAGTAGGTAAAATTTGGCTATTGGTTCTAAAGAAAAAGCATTGTTTTTGTCTATTTTGACCCTCCAAAAAATGCAAATTTTCTTTTAAAACAAAAAAATAGATAATGTCTTCTGATTGTAGCTAATTGGTAAAACATTGTGCATAAAAAAATATTGATAGGAAATGTTGAATCTTACATTGCCCTTTGCATTTACAAGGTTGTTGATATTTAATAGCCCTTCAATTTATTTCTAAGCAAGTGATGAGTAGAAGAGGATCATTCAAATTAAAGTATTAGAACAAAGGAATTCATTAAAAATCATATGTAGAATGAAACTTTGTTGAAATTCAATAAATCAACAAAATATGTTTGAAACTTCAAAAATAAATAAATATACTAATTAAGCCTTTATAATCTATCAAAATCAAAGTACCTCTAATGTATAATGATCAATATGAATCTACGTCCAACTCAACTACTTTGCATTGCTTTGTGCCACTCGGAACCTCAAAAATGCTAAATCAATCATTTTGTAGAATAGAAACACGACAATGAAAGTAATGAACATATAGTATCATTTGAAGGCATTAGATGTTTTGGAGGGGTCTTTAGAAAATTACAAGTTCCCAAATTGTAGGAACGCATTGGAACATCAGGAATTGTGCCAAGAAAGCAATTTGAATTGGGCAAGAGACTTTCATATTAGATAATATTAATTAATTAATTTTGAAAATCAACTAGTAAATGTTTGAAAAATAATTTTTTGGATTAGTTTTCAGCTCTTTTATAGAACTTGAAGCTTTTGGAATTTTTTTCAATTCAAAAAATTAGACCATTAGTGGTTGGTTGACACATAAGGACTAGTTTCAAGAAAAAGCCCCAAAACGGTCTTCTAAAACCCTAAAAAACATCTAATGGAGTGGTTTCCTATAACATATAAACCATAGTAAAGTCAAGTAACTACAAAATAGAATTGAAGAAACTACTAACATTGTCAATTCCAACAAGCACCATTCTTTTATAGTACTAACCATAGAAGGGAGTTGGTTATTTGAACCTACAAAGACAAACAAGTAATTTTTTCAAATATAGATGATATTTCTTGCACATATAACCAAATTCCTTAGGATGTAGAATCTGTATTTGCTATTTAGTTAACCAATTCCTACATCCAAATTGTAATTTACCTATCAAGCCTCACAAACTAGATATTGAAAATCTCTAAGATTTTAGAAGTTGACTATTTAACATGTTTACTTTAGTTGTTTAACCTTGAAAAAATGCCAAATTTGAATTTCAAGCCCCATGCATCATTTAACTTTGACATGGCACTTACTATTTAGTGTAACTGTTTGGATTCAAATGAATCAATGTTATATTTTGAAGTTTGCAATGCCTTTATCATTGCAAGAGCTTATAACTGAAGGGGAGTAAAAATAAAGGCCTTTTTCATGAATAGAATGTATTGAACTTGTATTGGAAAAGACTTTTACTATTCAAGAGTCCAATCCATACATGCCACTACAAATTCTTGAAGTCTATTTGTAGCATCATGATTGAAGTAAATATCATAAAATATTCAAGAGTCCACTTAACATAATAACCTAAATGACCACAACATGTTATTGAAGGGTAGACTTAACTCCTAGTAATCTAAGTGACCATTTTTTTGGCTTCCTTTTTGAGCTATCTAATCTCATATTTATAGTATTTAATAAAATCATTTGTAAAATATAGAATGCACCGCTTGAATTCAATAGTGGTAGTTTCATTAGATTTCAAGCTAAACTTTGCTTTGTGGAATTTTTTTAAGTTGAGTAGTTTAAGGTTATTTACAATTCATTTTTGGGGATGTAATTTTGGCATGGCTTGAAAAGTTGTCCAACCAATGCAATTTTTCTCACCTCAAATAGTTCAAATCCACATCAAATGACCATATTTAAGATGCTCAACAAAAAGACAAGTATTCCATTCTTGTTTTTCTTACAAATACTACTACACTCATTTCAATGACCATCATGCATTGCCAACTCTACCATGAATTAAAAAATACTTAAAGTATTGTGAAATTTTAAATGAGAATTTTCAACCCTCTTGTTTTTCAATGAGCACAAAAAGGTCATTATTTTGAAATATTCTCACTAACATATGCTTCTTGAGATGCTTCTTCAAGTGGGTTGCCTTGTTTTTCCATTGACCCAAATAAAACTTCAAACTTGATTATCTACTATACTATGTTGTCAATAATTTGAATTAATTTGAAGTGCTCACTTCCAATATTAAGTTTAAAGATCTAGAATTATACTTCATTTGATCTCAAGAAAAAATGAGAAAATCAATTATTGAAGTTTTTGGCAATATTGGGCTAATTTGAAAGTATACCTCTTGGATCATTAGAGATTAATAAATTTTAAAAACCTTAGTGACTACATGTTATTTCAATGTCAACATTATAAATATGACCTAAGTGACCATAGTAGATTGTTCAAGTATTTGCAATAATTCTACATACCATAATGTACTAAGTAACTATAATGAGTATTAAATTGACTTCAATATGACCATATGTACATACCACAATGTTGTACATACCACAATGTGCCTAAAAGAGGTTGTCACGTCTTGTCTCATTGGTTCTCCCCCCTCCTCTCAAGAAAATCATGGGCCCTTGATTTATTTATTTATTTAAATGCTTCCCCTCCAAAATACGGTCGATTTCTCAAAAAATCAAAGCCATTGCTCTTTGTGAGATTTAATTTGGGCCATCCAAATACGAATTCAAAATACATTACTAAATATAGATATGGATGTACTTGAAAATAGATATAGATACTTAAATATTGAATATGGATATATATACAATCTATACATATCATATATATATATATATATATGGCATATAGATGCAGATGTACAGAACCCCATATTGAATACTGAGTATAGATATGACATAAACATGTATATCCTGTACTTATTGTATGCAACTCCACCCTCTCAAAATTATAAGAGGGTGTGGGGTGTGTATGTAAAATCAAATTTAATCAAATTTAATCAAATTTTAATATTAAAATTATTATAATGAAATCAAATTAAAAAAATTTAGAGCCCATTGTGTAACATTGAGTGTGTCACGTAATGGCAATGGACTCAAAAGAGGCAGTTACTGCCTCAAATAATTTACCCAAATGCCCAAGAACCAATTCTATAAAGATTATAAAATCCAATTCTTAGAATTCACTTCTTGTAAATTAAAAAGATTTTCACCATATTTAATGACTTTAAAACTCCAAAAACACCAAACACTCATAGAACATTAGCACGCAAGTTCATGATTGGTTGGAACACACAATCATTAACCCCTTTTAGATATTGCCTAGCAAAATACAATGCGGATACATTATACCTTCAGACCTTCTGTATACAATCTAAATTTAGAATATAAAAAATTGTTTTGGTGGGGCCAAAAAATTATATGGCATTGAGGTATGGCGTACTCCCTAATTTTTTCTTAAGACTTTTACACCTTAGTGAATTATGGATTAAAAAAATCAGTGTTATGACTGTTATCTGCTCTGAACACATTGAATATGTTATTTGCCTAGACATAGTTTTTACATCTTTCATTTTATTTTTTAATCTCACAATTTGCTCCACAACTTTGTCAAGATGTTTACTATAACTTCATATTTTGCCCAATACATTAGGGAACAAACACAAAAATGTGAAATACTAGAAATCAAGGCTCAAGCATAGTCTCTACAATTCTACATCCTACAAGGGTTAAAGTTGAACACATTAGTGATGAATATTTATTTAAAGTCTAAAAGTAATGTCACACAAGATCAAATTTAATTTATAATATTTAGGCAACCATTCAAAATTGAACAATTAATAGGCATTAAGGTTGGAGCTAATACTGCAATTGATGATTTTAACCCTAAAAAACTAGCCTACTAAATTTAGCAACATAGCAATTATAGGCAAGTATTTGTAATTGGAGATTTTGATTTTGGGGTCTAAAATTTAATCAAAAGTAGAAACAAGGAATATCTTTCATGTGCACTAAAAACAAAGGCATTTGGAAACATGAGTCAAAAGTTATTGCCTAATATGCTACTTTTTCATAGATGGGTAGTTTAGACATATAAAAAAATAACTTTTTTTAGAAACAAAAATTTGAAATTGGTTCTCTAGATTGATGATTACGTGGAAAGCTTTGAATCATTCCATTTTGATTAATGAGTCAAAGGTTATGAGGAGTTTTTGTTTTTAGATGGTTGTATATGGATTTTCTATTGTCAAACAAACTTTGAAATCCTTGATTTTACTATATTTTAAATTTTTTTTGAAAACCAATAAAATCATAGGATGTAGGTTATTAATTACTACATTGCAAACATTGGTACTAGCATTTTCAATTTCATAATGAAATTTTTAACAATTTTGTATTTTGAATCATTTGCTACTTCTTTCTACTTATTTACTTTTTTCCTTTATGTTGTACAATTCCAAATTGTCTCAAATTTTCCAAATATGTAACCAGCTTGCTTTGAAGAATGAATCCAAAGAAGCACTACCATTTTGGACTTTTTCCCATGCAAATGTGAGCTTGTGAAGTATAGCAACCTGGTTTTTTTGTGAATTCAAGCACTAATATCTTGCAATTCACATGGCAAATATTTCTAAAAAATTTCCAAATGTTTACAAATCAACATACTACAAGGTTTTACAATTACATTGATTTAGAAAAGTTTTTTCTTTCTTTGTTTTTCCCCAAAATTTGTTTTTAATACTAAAAAATGGCACTTTAGAAGTGTTTTTGGTAAGAACATTCTTAAGGGATTTAACCCCTAAGTGCCCTAGCAATAGGATCTTGTTGCTTGAAATTGAAAAATTAGCCTATTTGACTATTGAAATATTTTTAAGCATACGGTCAAATCATCTGCCCTTTCACCCATGGCTCCAACCCAATCAATGCCTTCAATTTTCATGAATCTCTTTTAGATAACAATTTGATTGCAATGAGTTCCACACTTCCACTTCATAAAATATATAGAATATTGAATCAAGCCTCATGCAAATAGCCAACATATGTCCTATAGAAGGATATTGTGATTTTTCTTCAATTAATTGCAATTTCTAAGCATTAAGCAAAACTTGGAGACAATTTTCTTTTAAAAATTGCATAAGAACTATCAAAATGATTTATTGATGAAGCTACTAGTAAGGTTGGGTAGTTGTCACACCAATTGCCATGATAGGTGCTATCCATATCATATAAGATAGAAGGCTCAAGAATAGTTCGGGTATTACATTAGAGGAGATTTGAGGCCTCTAGAAGACTGCAAGTTCCTAAATTGCGGGAACACACAAACTACTACAAGAATGTAGATCATAGGTGGTCAAGAAAGTACCACATCATCAATTTTTTTTCGAAAAATAAAAATAAAAATTTTGGACTTTTTTCACATTTCAGGCCCCCCCCCCATTTTATTGTTTTTAGTTTTAGTTTTAATTTTTAGTAATTGATAGTTGACAATGGCTAGCAATTACAGGAACAATTATGAAATGGGCTTCTGGAGGCCTCAAATCCCCCTTAATGAAATTGCCTCCCTTGTCAAATGTACACTTTTTGTACATGATGCTTCTTCACCTTTACAAAAATGTACAAACAATGTACATTTGCAGAAGTCTTAGGACTTTTGAGCTAATGCCATTTTGACTTTCAAAATTCATAACTAATTCCATAAAGCTCAAAAAAATATGAAACAACTTGGGTTAGAGACAAGGGTTGTTATTTTGTGAGTTTAGAAGTGTGAGCCCATGAACTTAGAAGACCTATGATATAAATGTCTATATTATAGTAACCCTCTATGTTAATAGTGCATATATGCTATAAATACCTATATTATACTTAAGTGTTTATGTTATAAACAACTTCAATGGTTGCACAATGTCTGTCTCTATATCTCTATATATGTTTATATGCTTAAGGCTAACATCCTCACACTTTCATGCTTACATACTAGCATCGTTGTTTTAATACCAATTTCACTTGATTTCCAAGAAAAATTATTGAATTTTTTCAAGAAGTTTCAGCTCCTAAAATTCAGTTTCAATTGTTATAGGAGAGGGCTCTAAAACCGAGCGGGCATTTTTCAACCATCCAGTAGGGGCTCTAAAATGGACATGTGAACTTTGGAAAAATGAACACTAGATTACAGTGGATTACAATGGAGCTTCATGAGATTTGTTTATACTTCTTCAATGGATGATTTAAAAACCACATTTGGTTCATTCCTTACTAAGTGGCTAGGAGTCTACTAATTTAATTCAAAATTAGAATTCATTGTTCAACCACCTTCTTATAAGTATTGAAAAATCTGAAATAATGATTAAATCAAGCATTCATTTCAGATTTTGAAAGGGACACTTTTAGAAACCATATCAATTATTTTACACATGTTGCAATGCTAATTTTTGAACAAGGCGTGATTTTTTCCAAACTATGCATGGATGGGTTTCCAAGGGCCTATGATCACAAATAGGGACCTACACCAGATTGTGTTCAAAAATTCATAACTAATTCAATAATGCTTCAAAAAATATGAAACAACTTGTGTTAGATTCCTCATCTATTTCTCTTTGATTGAAAAATAAGATAAAAATATTTCCATCTCAAGAGATACATGAAAAAGGCACATCAACACTTAGATTGTCACTTTCTGAACCTCCTCCCTTAGAGCAGCCCCACAGGCACACGGCCAAACAACACTGTAAGTGTTGTGGACTGCTGATCTTCTCCAGACAAAGAGGATCAATGAGTGCTTTATGGACCTCATACCTGAAGATGATAAGTTCAAGGGTCATCATTTACACTCATGTACTGTACCACTAGCTGCCCAGGTTGTGCCTCAAAGAAGCCATCCTCATTTCTGGTGCATTTCTGGTGCTGAGCCAGATGGTAGGCAAGAACAAAGAAATGCATGTGGAACTGTCCAAGTAATTAACATTCAGTAGCCTTTACCCCTACATAACATTCAGTAGCATGCCATGCCTTTACAGTGATGGTGTGGCATATTCCACTCCCAACTAATCAGTTTCTTATGAACACTGTTGGGTGTGGCATATTCCACACCATCACTGTAGAGCCAAGGCAATGCCAGCTTTGCTACTGAATGTTATGTAAATGTAATGTTCAAGGCCTTTTTTGAGCTTATAGGAATCTGCTCTATATTAAATTCTATGTATACAAATTTAAACTAGACATGTCAGAGATTGTATAGAAAAAGAAGAGACGACAATATCTTTTTTGGACTCATTACACTAAGCATCTACCTACTGATGTGTTGGCCACTGAAGCACGGACAGTTCACAAGGTGACTCTTTCCACATGGGATGTATGTTGTCATGACAGTAGGCCATCTGAATAGAGCAGAGGTGGGGTCCCGGAAGTGTGATTGCAGGCTGAAATCCTCATTGGAATTGAGCTCAGCAGAGGCAGATTTACATGGGAAAATGCAAGAATTTTTTATTTTTGTAAATAATGTTTTTTGCAAATCGTGAATTCATATTTGGGATCAGGGACCCCAAATTAGTAGGTGGTAGGTCGTTGAACATACCTAGACATGGCCCAAAAATAGGGGTCTTTTTTTACTTTTGTCCCTATTGAACCCTGAAATTACCATGAGGAGTCTAGTTTGAATAGCAGATTTAGTGTCCTATGTTTGCTAATGACAACAATGGCAGACAATAGGAAAGAGCTCTAAAATAGTGCAGGCATTTTTCAAGTGTCCAATAGGAGGTTGTGAAATGGATATTTGATTGTGAGAAAATGGCCTCTTGATTACACCAAAGCATGATAAGATTTGTTTTATACTTCTTCAATGGATGGTTTAAGAACCACAATGGGTTCTTTCCTACCTAAATGGATAGGTGTCTACTAATTTTATTCAAAATAAGAATTGGTAGTCCAACTACCTTCTTACAAATGTTAAAAAATCTCAAATAATGATTGATTCAAGCATTCATTTCAATTTTAGAAAGGATTGCATTTAGAAACCATGTCTATTACTTTTTACATATTGCAATGCTAGTTTTTGAACAAAATGAGATTTTTTTAGAACAAAGTATGTGTGGGTTTCCAAAGCCTATAAATTACAAATAGGGACCAATGTCAAATTTTGTTTGAAAATTCATAATTAATTCATAAATGCTTCAAAAATTATGAAATGACTTGTATTAGATTCCTTGTTTATTTTTCTTTCACTAAAAAGGAGCAAAAAATATTACCATCTACAAAAATACAAGATAAAGGTGGACCAACCCTTAAATGAGCGGTTATTGAGCCTCTTACCTTACCTTTTGTAACTTGGGGTAGCGTCATAAAGAGCTCAATCCGGGTGGATTGGCCCCCTTGCTCAGCCTTACCATGTTTTACCAAAGGTACAATCAAAACAAAAAGCCCCCTAATTTGGGCCATGATCACCCCTACTTTTTTCACTCCCTAGCTAATTTGAGGTCTCTAATCGCAAATATGAATTCAAAATTTGCAAAAGAAAATTTGTGTGAAAAATAAAAAACTATAGCATTTTATCCGAGTTCTCCCTGCCCAAGAGCTCAGTCCACCCAGTACACGTGGCATGTTGATTGATGAGCACTGTTGTCTTCTGAGTCCTATTTGGAATTACATGGCTCTGGTTTAGCATTCTATAAATGGAACACATCCAGGACATGCCCCTCCAAGTGGGAACATACCTTTAGCTACAACTAAAGTATAAGGAAGAAACACCAATTTCCGTCCCTGTACCTATTCCTGGTCCCTAGAGTGTCACTAAATCTGTCCATGAGCATTCATTAAAGTGTCTGACAAGTGTTTAATTCTAATTTGTTGACGCAGTTGTAAGACACATGTATAATTTTCATTCACTGACAACTAATTTCAGCAGAGTTCAGTTTAGGGTGCACCTATAGGACGGTTCCAGTGGTCTAGGGAGCCAACTCTTTGAAAATTTGTAGAAATTACATACTGATTCCGAAAAATTTAATTTTTTTTGAATATTCATGATTTTCTCTCGCTAATACTAGAAAAATATCAGTTTTAGAAAAAGATGCTTCCAGCCATGCTGAATTCCTTATTTGGACGGTTTTGGATGTTTCCACTCACTAGAAGAAAAGCCTCAAAATTTGTATTTGTTTCAACATAATGCATCAAGTGAGTTATGTTGAAATAAACGCAAAAAACATAGTGAAAAAGTGGGAAAACGCAGAAGAATGCATTTTTCTGCGTTTTCCCACTTTTTCACTGCATTTTTTGTGTTTGTTTCGACATAACTCACTTGATGCATTATGTTGAAACAAACGCAGATTTTGAGGCTTTTCTTCTAGTGACTGTACTTGGGTGAAGAAACTTTCACACCATCTACTGCAGAGCCAAGGCATTGATAGTATCATAATATTATATAGCTATTAGCTGATATGTCCTTCCCCCAATAGAATGATGTGGAATATTTGATATCCATCAATAGCTACAAGGGGTAAGTGGCATTCAATAGGAAAATGGTCAATATCCTAACCAAATAGCAATTTCTATAGTTCTAGCACGACTTGAGTTGTTGCCATAACCAAAATAAAAATAAAAATAAAAAATTAATTTTTAAAAACTTTTAAATTAAATATTTTTTATACACAAAGGAGTGCAAATGGCTTCATTGTCGTGTGAATTTGCATTATTGATGCAAATAGAAAGCTTTATGCAAAAAAGAATGCAAAGGCTTTGTTTTGTGGCATTTGGACAAGGGGCAGGGTTGCTAGCAGGCGAGCGGGGGAGCAGGAGCCTGTGAGCCTGTGAGCGGGAAATTTATTTTAGAAAAAATTTGAGCTGACCACCTATGATCGTGGATTTTGGGGTAACAAAAATTAGAGTTTAGTACCTATGATCGTGGACTTTCAACGTTTAGGCGACGAAGAAGATATGATGTCTATTTCAAAGATGTGACTACAGAAGTCACTTTTTGTTTTCTTCTTCATTTTCGGGTTTGCATACACCTATGATCATGGACATTGTATACACAAGAGTAGGCATATAAAATCTAATTGTGAGAACCAAAGCACTTAGGTTTATATTGTCGATTAGCTGTAATTTAGAATGTTAAATCTTTTTTTACAGAGATAAATTAAGGAATGTGAAGGCAAAATGAAAACAGCAAAGAACATCTCATAAATACCCAAACCTTGAAATCACAAAAGGCATCAATTTGAAATACTCTAATTTGATGCAACTCATTCACTAAATAAGTCAATCTAGGTGTTGTTGAAAGGTTGGAATAATTTTGAGATGTATAATGAAGAGAAAGAATTGGATGGTCAATATGTAAGGGTTTGTCGGATCCGACGGAATTGTACGTGTTACCTTCTTGCCTCAAAATTTATTTATTGAGTTTTTTTTTGTGTAGGTTTTGGGAGAACTAGCAAGAGTGGTTGCATTAGATGTTTTCAAAACAAAAATCAAATAAATAGAAAGAGAAATTTGAGACTCCCAAAAGTAGCCATAAAACACACAAATCCAATCCAAATCCAATCCAAATAATACACAATAGTAAGATTCAAGAGATTAGTCAATCTCAAGAATCTAAGTGGCTGTGGACTCAGTCACTGAATCTGACCCTGTAGAGGACTCTGAGGACTCCCGTCCCTCAGATGCAGAAGCATCTATAAACTGTAAGACATTGAGGGCGTAAGTGTCTTTGCGTCGTTTTGATTTGGAACAACCAAAATTTGCAAAGGCACTTGCCATCTGCTCTGCATACGGTGGTAGCTCGAAAGGCTTCTCAGGACTAACGACAAGCCTTTGATTTTGTTCCATGACCTCTCTCAAGATCAATCCACAACCTCTGCAAAAATTGAAGACATTATATTAGTCTTTGCAAATGTGATATGAAGAAAAATAATAAAGAATGAAAGAAGTTTCCACTTACTTACTGGATTTTCCCTTGCGAACAAACTTGCGAGGCACAATAGGCGCGTCTTGCACATCCACTGTCAAGTCCACTGTTGTCTCGGGGGTTGGAGCCACTGCCATTGAGGGTGATGACTTCTTCATGGGCTTCAAAATGGCATTGAAAACATCTTTGTCCCCCTCAAATGCTAGAATGTTGCGGCCAGTTCCTCTACAAGCCAAAATGCAAGCACCTAGGGCATTCATGTAATGAAAATGTGTTAGAGAGGTGACAAAATTGTGACAATGACATAGAAGTGTGAAATATAAAAATTCAAGACAAACCTGTGGATGCCGTGCAGTCCACTATGACATCGCCTTCATTGCTTGTGGCTTCAAGGAGGAGGGTGAAGAACCTCGGGTCTTTTTCACGTGGGCCTCTTCATGGCTTCTTGCCATTCATGGAGATGTCATCTGCATGCATGTAATTCATGAGCATGTCATCATTCTCCACATCCACCCCAGCCTTCTTCATCATCTCAGTACGCTTGAAAGAAAATTTGGATTCGCCTTTTGCTTTGAGGTCCTTGACAAGGAGAATGACTCCAAACTTCTATGTCTGCAACATATATGACACAAAACATTAGAGATCAATGAATAGAATTTTAAAAGAAAATAGGTTACAAAAACTGAAGCATCTGTACTGAAATTACCGTCTTTGTGGTGTCCGTTGGCGAGGTGAGATGCATGCGGTTCATGCCTAGCCAGTCCTTCTTCTTCTTGAAGTCAAATGCTTCGCAAACTCCTGCTAGATCTTCCCTGGATGCAATGCTGAAGGAGTGAAACACAATGATGCATCCATCATCGTGTAGATGCTCAACTGCAAAGGTGCATGCGGATTGCAAAGCATTAGCTTCTAAATCCGCATTCCAATTTGGCACCTCCCTCGACGTAAGAGAAATGCCTGGCATAGGCAAGTTCTTTGGACAGTCAATGAAGATGACATCAACACCAGCCCTAGAATTGGCCACACCTTCAAATATGCGAGTTTTGCCCACTGCCATCTGCAAAAACACATTTCAATAGAATTTCAATATATTAGAATTGCATACTTCTCTACCCTTCAAAGCAAATTCTTAATATTTAGTACAACATTAGGAATTTTAGGGTCATTTAAATAAAAGTCTGAGCTGAAAAAGAAGTTATATTTGTCAAAATGTTCAACAATTTCTAGAGAAAAAAAAAACATATGAAAGTATGAAATGTTGAGTAGGAAAAAAACAAAAAACAAAGTGGTTTAGGTGATTCCGTCGGATCCGACGGAATTGTAAATTCTGCCTTGTTGTCTTACTAATTCTTTCAAATACAAAAATCCTTCAATACAAAATATAATTGTGGAGCAGAGAGAAATTTTTCTTCCATGTTTCATTATAGCAACTTTGGTGTTTAGCATTCATATCATTGACAATAAGTAAAATAAATTTGAGCAAAGATGTTTGAAGAGATCACCTGAACCAAGTACTTCAAGACCTCGTCGTAGGCACCCTGTCTTTTGTCCTCCATATCCATGGCGATGTCCTCAATGCAAATATTAAGGATTAAATCCTCAGTCTCTGGCACATCATCGTCGGAGAGGACCATGGCTTGAGTGACTCGTGAAATGACATCTTCAGTGAGCTGTGAGATGGTGACTTTCCTTGGTACTCCACCTTGTGTTTGATCCACAGTGGAGGAAGCTAAGACTTGCCCTTTTTCTTCCACTTTCTTCTTTCCCTTGGCCTTAGTCTTCTCTTCCTTCTCCTTCTCTGCTTCTTTCTCCGCCTTCTCGGCCTCTTTCTCCGCCTTCTTTGCTGATTTCTCCGCCTGCTTTTTCTCCTTGGCCTCCACGATGAGTTGATTCTTCACTTCTTTCTTTCGGTCCAATGCATCCCTCTTGTTGATGGCCCTCTTCCTGGCATCATCATCCATGCCGATGAACTCGTCAACATCCTCCAAATCTACTACCCCCTTGCCCTCCAATGATGCCCTTAGCTTAGCCTCCGAATTATGGGTGAACTCCAGTGTGCAGTCCAAGTACCAACCCGCGCCAGAGAGATGAGCAGTAGTGTAGGTACGTAATTGATGTGGGCTGAACATGCATGAAGTCGAGTTGCGGTCGAGGAAGCGTGGAAGGAATTGAGGGAGGTCCAGTTTTGCAATGGCCCCCTTTGCTTCAAGCTCTAACTTGAAGTACCTGTAATTCAATTATAATGAGTTATATGGAGCACTGTTCAATCTCAAAATGAAAGAGTAAGAGCAAAATATATCATGGAAGTTGTAAATTGCAGTCCTTTGAAGGGTGGAAAAGTAGCCAAGACAATACGAATTCAAGATTTATAATGAAGAAGAAGATGCTATAGAATTTCCATTATTAAAAAGTATACAATGATGCCACCAAATTCCAAGTAGTAAAGAAAATGACATACCGATAAAGGACTCTGCGCACCACAGCGTTAGAGCCTTCGTGAGATGAAAAAGTTTGGCCCCTCTTGAAGTACTTCGAGCCCTTGAAGTAATTCATGAAGCCATGTTCCCAAATCTTCTGCCTCCATCCTTCAATGTACTCTGGTAGCCGCTCTGGTTCTGGTTTTACGTTGTAGTCGATGGAAAGGTTGTCTTCCTTTACAATTTTGTCAAAGAACTCCACTGCAGCATCTTCTATCTGAAAAATGGGATATAGTCAAGAAGTTCAGTTGTATTAACAAATATTTAAATGAAAACAACTACCACCTGTTTTGTTATTCAATGAAAGGAATTAGATATTGAACACTTACCCCAGCGTACCAAGTGCACTTCACCAGAAATTGAGGAAGTAAGAGTTCGGAGACAGGTTTTGGTGGCAACTTCCTTGATTCGCGGTTTGGGGTAGAAGAGTTCCACCATTGAAGTATCTTTGTCTTGTGCTTTGCAGTCATCTTGCAGGTGGCGATCAACTGGAGCTTCTCCAAAGTCATTTCAGGCACCTCGTAGTTGCCCCAATGCTTTTCCACCTACAAGAAGATTTCAGTTAGTTTTTCAATACGGATTTGAACTGACTTTTGAAGAATTTAAGTGAAGATGGAGACTAATTACTGAATTGTACCTCTTTAAGGAAGTCTTCTCCGTTTGCTGGGTTGGCCACCGCTAGCAATTTGAACATCTTGACCATAGCTGCCTTTGTTCGTTCCCTTGCTCCCAACCTCATTGCTTCGGCTGCCTGCAGTGGTACACTTCCAGTCTCTTGTGTGGCCTCCATGTACCTTCTTACAGCTGCATCTGTAGCTTGTGAAATTTCTTGCTGCACATGAAACCCAGATAGATGTGAAGTCAATATGGACATTGATGATTCTTAAAAATAAAAATGTATTTATCAAAAACAAAATGAAGGAGCTTACCCGGAAGATGAAAGATGTGAAGACCTCGGGTTGAATTGAGTACCACTTTTTAGTGACCTTGTGCTCAAGGCACCTCTTCCTCTCTGCAGGCCTAAGTAGAGCTGGAAACTTTGCTATGGGAAGCATCCCGTACTTCTGAATTTGGTACAAGGTGTGTACCAAGTTCGTCTTCACGTGGGAGTCTTCTACAGACCTGCAAACCATTCAATGCAACATAAGCCGAAGATCTAAACTAGCTCCAAGAAAGTACAACATTCAAATTGAATATTTTTTTGAAAAATAAAAACAATAAGAAAGAAAAAACTTACTTGTTTACGTCATGCATGACTTGCATGACAAGTTCATTCCGACCTTTCGTGTCTAACATGATAGAATCGACACTGCAGTGTTCCTCCGAATGCTTAGAGATATAGTTCATCCACGCAATTCGTCTGTGGTTCCCATCGCAAATAAAAATCTTCAAGTTCTTCAAGAACTGAAGCTCTGGCTTGGACTCAAACTTCTGTTTGAAGACTTCATTCTTCTCCTTCCAAATGGGGTCCCAACTATCCATCTCCTGTTGGGTGAACTCTTCAGTGTTCCCATCTTCGTTTGTAGCTGACACATAGAATACCGCGGTACCATCTCGGGACCCTCCACCTGCAAACTCTTGCTCTAGCTGCAGGATATCAGATGCCAATGCCGGTCTGACCATTGGCATTGCCACAAGCCTGCACAATGGTATGTGCATTCGAAATAACTCCTCGGGCTTCATTCGAAGTTGCCCCAAAAGCTTCACAACATCACCTTTTTGAATGTGCCGGAGTTCTTCTTCTGACATCACCTTCTCCTCCTCACGGTCTTGAATGACAATCTCCATGTCTTCTTCTCCTTCATCTCCATCCCCTTCTCCTTGTTCAATCTCTGGCTGCCTTTGGTTTTGAGAGGATGGCGTTTCGAATATTGTCTCTGCTTCTGTGGTTTTGGCGGGGGAGATGTCCATCTAGAAGAACAAAGTTCAAGTTTAATAAATGGAAGGTTTAGGGTAGACAAAAAAAATATGAATTGCTTGACCAAAGTGATGGATCAATGAATAGGAAAATGGTTTACTTCAAGTGGAATATTGTACTTGCAATTGGATTGTCAAATACATCTACAAAAATGATGTAGTTTGAATGAAGATAAAGTCTGGCCTGGTATATAGTGTTTTTTAAGACAAAACTCCACCTAGTCTATGATTTGAACATCCTCATCCTCATCCTCATCAGAGCTGAGGATGATGATTTCATCTGACTGAAACAGGTCCATATTTGACACCTCACTCTCCCCTGTGTACAAATCAAAAAACTCTACACTGCTGGAGTTGGAGGGCTCATAATCAGAGGGATACTCCTCCTCCTCACTGAAAGATGAGAACCACGGGCCATTGCCCCTAGTCCCACTAAGCACAGTAGTTTCGAATGCATCAACGGCTCGCTCTGCAGCATCCATGACGTCATCAAAACTCACCAAATTTTGGTTTGCATCACTTTGGTCAAGTGAAATGGACACCCCTGGCTGTAGCCACATCTGGGGCTGGGATGGTCCATCAACGTCCATATCAGGGACAGTCTGCTTCACAGGACTTTCTTCCTCAGAAGATAAAACCTTCTGGCGTTTGCCCCGTCCTTGGCCGCCCTGGACAACAAAAGATTATGTTTAGCATTCATTTAGGGTACATGATTCTAAGCAACTGAAACAAGGCCTACATCAAAATGCCCAAGATCTATTCAAATTCAAAGTGAATACATTTAACACTTCAAATCTTGCCATCAGAGTCTACTCATCTGGAATCATAATAAGTAAGACACAATTAACTTCAGGGTTATGAAGGGTCATGATTAGTATACCTGTTTCTTCAATCCTTCATTGTCCTTTGCAACGGTCGTATCTATAGCTCCGGTCTGAACCAAAAACAAATTATGTAAGTCCAAAAATAATCAAATAAATATTATTTAAATAAATAAATAAAAATCAATCATTATGAAATAGTAAAAACTTAGGGTAGTATGAGGTGACTTGGAAAACCAAGTCGGATCCGACTTGGTTTTCCAAGTCACCTCATACTACCCTAAGTTTTCACTGTTTTTTAGGAAATATCCTCAAATTCTGTTCAGCACCAAGTGTAAGCAAGAAAATTCACATATATTCTGTGAAATGCAATCTCTTCAGAGCATAGAGTGGAAAACCGAGGTCTTCTTCGAATATTGAAAGACTCCAATGCAAGTACTGTGAACTAAAGAAGATAATACTGAGAGATTCAAAATCAAATACAGGATCTTTAGATGTAATCCGAGTTTGAAGAAAGTAACTAGACCGGATATGTTCAACAAACGATTTTGCATCACGAGAAAAAAAAAGGTCAGTGCCGTGGGTAGCACGAGGCCCGCCGTAAAACCAAGTCGGATCCGACTTGGTTTTGCGACGTGCCTCATGCTACCCATGGCACTGACTGTTTTTTGAATGTACCTGAAATTAAACGAGAAAGACACATCTCAAAAGAACCACTAAAACTGATCAACGCACAAGGCAACAGGAGTTTGGCAGTCCCCAGCAGGAGTTCGGCAGGAGTTCGGTAGTTCGGCTTGAAGACATGTTCCTGTTCGTAAGACTCAATTTCGAAATTCAAATTTTTTTTTAAGAGATCCAATCCTTGCAATCCGTATGGAGTTTAAAAAATCAGTGAGCCCCGTGGGTAGCACGAGGCCCACGGCAAAACCAAGTCGGATCCGACTTGGTTTTGCGGTGGGCCTCGTGCTACCCACGAGGCTCACTGCTGAACTGAATCTATTTGGAATCTTACTGATTTCCAAAACGCTGAACGTTGCTGATGTAACCGCAACTACCCCGCACACCCCAAACTGCATCCCCGAAGTAGATGATACTTGAGTCATTTTTTAGTTTCCACGACTCTGCTTATTAGAAGAAATCAGAAGTTCTTTAATGACTCAATGCAAGCGCCGTGATCCTGAAAAGGAAATAGAGAGTCTCCGTGGGTACCACGAGGCCTCGCTTAAAACCAAGTCGGATCCGACTTGGTTTTCAGCTCAGCCTCATGGTACCCACGGAGTCTCTCATTTTTTGGAAAACCTGCAGACCAGCGTGCTCAGCGCGTCCTGGACGTCCCCAGTGTGGCCCCAGCGCGTGACGGTCGACCCGCTCTCCCTCTCCCCAGTTCGTGGCGCGTCCGTAGCGCGTGGCACGTCTCCAATGCGTGACGCGTCGAACCACTCTCCCTCTCCCCAGTGCGTGGCGCGTCCACAGCTCGCGGCGCGTCCGCAGTGCGCGTGGCGCGACCTTGTCAGAAAACGTGCATCCTTCAGCGTGCTCAGCGCGTCTTCAGAGCTTCCTCACGCGTCCCCAACGCGTCCTCAGCGTAGCCAGTGCGTGGCGTGTCCATGCAGCGCGTGGCGCGTCCATGAAGCGCATGGCACGTTCGCAGCACGTGGTGCGTCCATGGACTGGACCCGAGCGTGGCGTGTCCGTGTGCGCGGCACGACTCTAAGTCTGACGCGTGACTCCTCTTCAGACCCTGGCGCAGCGTGTGCACCGTGTGCACAGCTTGGCGCAGCTGGACTTACATCGAATTGCAAAAACGAACAACTCGGCTTCATCTAGGACAGGATGAACGCAATGGTGACCGCAATGGTGCTCACGAGTACAATTGAATTCAAAGTCTGTGAGTTTGAGGTACCTTAGGCTCCGCAGCTTGTCCGACTTGATTCTCAGATTCTCTTGCGCGGCTGCGGGTCGTCCTCGTCATCTGCATCGATTTCGAGTGAGCTTGAGAAAACTGAGTGGAGTGTGAGTGAGCTTGGTTGTGGATCACTTGAGATTAGTATTAGAAATCTGTAATGAGATTCGGGGCTTGGCGCGCTGGCTGCTCCTTCTGTCACTCTCTGCTTTCCAGCGTTTTCAGGAGCAAATAGCAACTTGAAAGGTGCCTTGGTGCGAGAATCGCCACGATATCCTGAAATTCCTGCTCCAGCGGTGGGTGCGCACGTGGACAGACTTGGATTCGCAGGAAACCAGGCAGACCACGAAAGAAATGGCAACTTGCCGGTTGCTGGATCCGTGACTCGAGGAATTTCACGTGATTCTCGAGCTTGGCGATTCGGTATCAGGCTGGGTGATTCATGATCTTTGTCTTTTTCTCGGATACTTTTTAGATTTCGACAGTTGGCGTTCAATTTGGTAGGTGAGAATGTTTTGGCAACATTCTTGAACTCGTTGATACTATTTTCAATAGGAGGATTTTCTGGATTCATGGTGATCACGGCTGTCTAAAACAGTGATTCTGGAATCCCAGATCTTTCCCTTGGAAGCTATAAATGACTTAAACCCTTAAAAAAAATTTGAATTTGAGGACCAGAACCTGAAGACTGAAATAGCAGGAACAAGGAACTAGAGATAAGGAAATTAATCAATTTCTTCCATTTGCTCATTGGGAATTCTCTCATTTTCAATGAAATTATTTAATTATTATCTTATGAAATAGACGCTGTTGTTTGGTGGATATGTTATTAGTAAGGTAAAGCCATCTACTGCCTACAAAGAATTGACACCCATCTCCATACTGAAAGGATACAGATACTTCCAACCGAGGCTAAAAGACTTATTCAATCAAAGTTTGGAATGTACTTTTACCCAATTTTCGTGGTTACTTCTAACAAGGTCATGACACATGTCCAAAAGCATCATGAAGTAAGAGAAAAGTATTGACTTGGAAAAAAACATTGACTGTGATCAAAATTATAAGACTCAGAACATTGGCTGTAGACTCAAAGGAATTATTAGACTTTCAGAAAAGGAAGATATCTCATTATTGGTAATAAGAGTTTGAAAAATTTGCAATATCCATGTTTTCTACCTTGCTATGTCAAATTTTTTTTTATCTAGGCTCAAATTTTGGTACAATGTGTTCTTGGGTTGATTAAGTGATTGGATATAGGTGGCTAATCCTTATCTAAACTTCTTTCTCAACACAAAGCATCAATCAGAATTTCTTAGATCATACAAATTGAAGTTTCTAAGTTATGTTTCTACTCTCCTATTTTCACTGTAAGCAATATCCTTGTGTTGCTTATAAAGTTGGCATTCAGACATCATAAAATATGTTCTTCAAAACTAAGATAGTACATTGTTCAAAAGAATGGCTAATCTCTATTTACTTTCAATAATTGCATATCCTTCAATGGCTCTAAATAACAAAAATTGCAATGACCACTTGCAAATCTCTCAATGGCTTGCTATACACTGAATTGATTTAGTGCTTACAACTTTGACTACAAGGAATAGAAATGTTTGAAGGGGTGCGCGTAATAGACAAACCTTTGGATGTTTCTTGGGACTGTGTGCCTTTGTCCTCGTGATGCATCTCCGTTGGGTACTCCTGCACAAGATCTGCGTTTTCGCCTTCAATGTTCACTGAATGTTCACCTGCTTCTATCTCAAAACTAAGAGACTTCTGCGACCCACTTAGTTCACTACGACCTCGCTTTGAGAGTATCTTTTTTGCACGAGTCATCTTGGCTCTCCTCAAATCTTTCCTAGAAGAATAGAAAAAAGAACCCTGTTTCCTATGACTCTTACTTTGCTCTAGGACAGAGTGTGGAGTGGAATGTTCTACAATCATGAGCTCATCAAAGATACACCTAATTCTGCTCTACTCACAAACGAGAGATCCACTCCAAGAATAACCCTGAAATGACTCCATCTCTTCCAAGAGTTCCCTAAGTACTTGTCTTCCTCAACGCCGCCTTTGCACATCTCGGCTTCACGCGTGTCGGATGACTTAACTGTTTCGGCGCCGGCATTTCCAAAATTTGAAAATTGCACTGCCCGAGGCATCTTGACGAGACAGCGCCGCCAATGTCAGTCGAAGTACAGATTTGTGTATTAAAAGAAATCTGTTGGAGCCGTTTCAAATGAGTCGCCAAGATAATAATCTTATTATATGCCACAGCTCCAATGACTGAATATCTTAGATTAGAAAGTTCTATAAGATAATTTTAAAATTTAGCCCCTAATTAGTACATGAAGAATTGCCGGTGCTTCAACTAATTACACCGTCGTAAAGATAGTATAGGACTGTACTATATACTTTGTATTCACTAATGCTAATGTGACGGTTACTTTTGAAATGATTGTTTAGCTTCATAGACCCTCTATTGTATACACCATCAATCCTCAAGCCTAAGCCATATTACCCTAAACCACCATCATTTACAAGTAATGAATGCACCCTTGAGAACCCTATATAAACCCATATGTTTTTTATTTCACTATGTAAAGCAATTTTACTCTTCTTTGGGTCTTACTCTAGATTGTGAGCGACATGGCAAGCATTCGCGTAGACGGTCATTCGGTTCCTTTAGTGTTTCCTTTAGACCTAGGAGGTCATGCTACTGTATTCAGCCATTTGTTTCATGTTCGATTCAAGTTTGTTGAATCATCCATCTATGTTGAAGAGGAGCAACGTTCTGAGTCTGGTGATTTACTTCAGTCAATCCCGCTTTCAAAATGTCTCTCTGATGAAGGTCCCTGTTGGTATTTAGGTCAGGGGAACTACAGGGCTTATGGTCTCCCTTTAACTATATTAGCTTCATCCGTTGAGATAGCTAGTCGCCAATCTGATAATAGTACTGTGAACAGACCTTCTGGACCTGAAAGTACTAAGCCTACTATACAAGTAGGATGCTCTCCAGTATTTGTACAGAATGAGATGTCTGTTGAAGCAAATGTAGAGTTGTTAGGGACTATTGTTGAACTCTCCAGTGAGTCTGAAGGGAAGTCTCCTTCCTTAACTCTTGAGATGAAACCTTCCTTGGTGAAACACGAGTCCAACGACATCAAACTTTCGAACTCCATACAAAATACCTCCACCAGTACTTCAGAACAACGTACCTTTTCACAACAAGTTCATAGTCCTAGTGTAGTTAGTACAACAAGTATAATGAAATGCTTGAAGGGACTTTCTAGGCTTCACCGTTCACGAAATGAACTATCAACATTAGATATGAACTCCATCAAGCACCAACGAGTAGAGTTTCTACCACCCACTTACAATGGAGATGCTATCTTTGAACTTCCGCCTTGTCGGGCCTTTTCTTCTTCATCTGCAGCAAAGAACTTGGAGGGAATGGACAAGCGGTACGATGGACACGGGTGGTGCAAGCTAGTGACAACAAACATCCACAACTCGGACAATTTGAAGTTTCGTAAGTCCTTCTGCGCTGGCCATCTGATTTGCGAAAACCCTAGCTGCGAGTACTTGTATAGGACTTCTAGGAAAAATGAAACAGAATGGACGGGTTCTACAGTATTTCCTTTTGCAGTAGGAGTTTCTCCACCAATTGATTGCAAACTAGTTTGTAAAGTCTGCAAAACAGTTCCTACATGTCTTAGCACTTGTGTTGCTAGAATTTACTACTGCTATAGTGATAACTCAAATATGACTAGGGCTGCTATTCACCTAGGAAACCACTCTCACCCGGTAGCAAAAGGCATGTATAGAGATTCTGCAAAAGAGATTACCGAACTCATAGCAGAACAAGTTGCCAAAACCCCTTCCGCTACAAACTCTGCCATAGCCTTATCTGCTAGCAAAGACTTCCTTACAAACCACCTTTTTCACCACGGAGAAGGAGAGAAGAAGATATTGAAGGGAGAGGAAATGGAAGAGGTCATGGATCGCTTTCAGTTTCTAAGTAGTCCTAGTATACGGAATATCATCTCCTCATTCCGCTCAAACAACCAAGGAGGGGTCATTGACAACATCATGACCATGAAGAAGGAATCAAAGTTCGAGTTCATACACGATAGTGTTTTTCCAGGCCAAGGCAAAGAGAAGGTTTACATCTTCAAAATGCTCACTGAAGGGCCTGGAAGTGGAGTGGACTTGGTAAGGCGCATGCAACCTGAAGGTGATCTACAGAATGCGTGGATGATGTTCGACCACGTGAAGCGCGTGAAGGACTGGACCACCATGGCATGCCACGTGTACGACTCTCAGTACAAGAAGGTCATGACCATTGCAGTGTGCGATATGCAATCAGAAGATACAGAGATTCAAGTACAATTCTGGAGGTCACTGAATGCTATAATGGAGAAACACGGAGTTGCGAAGCCAAATTTTAAAGGATTTATGGCAGATAGCGCAATGGCCAATTGGAATGCAGTGCGCATTGTATATGGGAGTGGCTCAGCAGATGACATTATGAAGAATCGTGAGAGAACATGCCTATTGCATTGGAGTAATTCTCTTCAGAAGCACACCCAGAAACACATCAAGCAAGGACTACAACATCAACACATTGCACTATGTAAGCAATACAAAGAATCCAAGACTTTGGATGAAGCGGAGGTGCACTATCTTGCAATTCGGTCATGGTGGTTATCATCTGGAGCTACAACAGAAGACTCACTTCATCACTTGGAGCATTGGTTGGCATTTTGGCATTTTCGTTATTTACAGTGGGGAGGCTTCATGACAATGGTATGTGTCCATGTGAATCTTATTTTGATTTATAAATTATATTTTGTATTCTTATTTAATTAGACAATTGTTCACTTGAATAATACAGAGGGAATGATTCTTTTTACTTTCAATGTCTTTGTAAAAAAATTCAAGAACACATAATTTTCCAATGCTTTTAAAGATATTTTATAGTAAAAATTGGAAAGACTTTAAAAGGAAGTAGTATAGGGAATCAGGGAGGCATTTGTTTCATCCAATGGCTATAAGTATTTTTTTACAAATCTTATCGTAAGGCATATGTGGAAATACTAACTGCTTGAACTTTCAATCATTAAGAATTTTTATTATATTATAAATTGATATTATATGTAAAATCCGTCGGATCCGACGGATTCCCTCACAACCTCCACATTTAGAAAAATATAATGTTACGAGGTTCAAAATTGGTTGCCATTAAAGCACTCTTTGATGGTACTATATTTCCAATTTTTTTCTCAAGTCAGATATTTGGAAATCCCAAACCCATAATACTATTTAATTCTTCTTTGTGATTGTACTTCCCTAAACCCTAAACCATACTCAAATTCTTAGAAGTATAGAGAGCAATGGTCAATATAATTCTTATAATAATAGCAAATTGTATTTTGATTCATGTTTGCCTGTGGTTGGAATTCTAGGGTCTTACTTTAGAAGAGATGACAGACATGCCTTTTTGTAATTTGTCGGAAACGATCCACAACAAGTGGCTACAAATGTCGGGGAAAAAAGGAAACAACTTATTCGATGCCACTTGTGATGATAGTATTCGGGCTTGGATGCAAATGACAAACTACCGAGCATACCTTAGAGGACATGCATGTGGGTCAGGACCATCAAAGGGAGAATTGAGGTTGAGGGCGGCTAGGCGTAGTGGGTGTCCAAAAAAAATTGCTGAGGCATTGAATACATTGCCAGAAGCACATGGTGTGGGAACTCGAGTACCTCATCTAGAAGGAGAAGAATTTTTTGGGAGCACAAAGAGGAGGCTTGATGTACCTATTGGTGATGCTGGAGATTCACATAGACCAGACAAAGTCAACTTCTCGCAACCGCGGGTCCGAACTAGGTCTACAAAGGTTGTAGAAGATTCAATGGAAGGCACTGGAAATTGCAATGAAGTCAATACCTCCAATTATGTGACGGTAGCATTTGAAACCGATTGTGACACATCCAAGTGGCACATTGCAAGGATCAGCCACAAATCAAATGCAAGATGCTGGGCTCAACAACGGACATCAAACATCAAGTGTACCTCAAGGATTGCCAAGGGTGGAAAAGGAACCCCTGCTCCTACTTATCGTGGTAGGAAAGAAGAGTATGGAACTAAGCGCCCGGTGGTCGTGGATTTTTGGTTTTGTTGGGATGACATTGAACGATGTGTGAAAGGTACAAAGAGGAAGTGGGTCATTGATAGGCCAGAGCTGCCTGAAGTTTGGCCTATTCTAACGGGGACCAATTTGAATCGTGAAGAAACCTTACTGCTACAACATGCAAGCTTCCGTCTTCAAGAACGGCCTACATTATCGCCACGTGAACTTTTTTCCATGTCTAAGATTTTTGAGCCTATCTTCTTCACTCAACCATGTCCACCAAATGCAGATGTGCACCCTACTGTGAGGAACAACCGAACAATCAAAAGACTTGCAAATCCTCCAACCGTAGAGCAACGCAACAAATAGGAAAGTGCTTCAAATATTACAGGGGAAATTCTAGGAGTGACCCTCGTACCTCTTCCTGGACTTGGTGCAATAGTGGTGCTACAGACTGGAGTGGAGTCCAACAAAAACGTATATCGAGTTACTATGGGTACATTCCCTACATGCACATGCCCTGACTTTGTCAATATGATAGTATCTGCTGTGGGAGGCCGAGCACAATACGTGAATTGTAAGCACTTGTATTATTTGTATAGGTATTTCTGCAAGATGGATATTCATGATGACAAATTCATTCATGCACCTAGTTATAGCTTTAATGAGTTGAAGCTACTCCTAGTTCGGGCAGGGATCATTATTATTTCAAAGTAGATATGATTAGTTTCTTGGAGTGTAGTACATTCATGTTGTATTCTTTACATGTGCTACAAATGAAATTATGAAGTGATGGAGCCCAATTATGAATATTGACCGTCTTTGGAGTACATTTATATTATTCGAATTTCTTGTTCTATCCATTTTTTTCAGTTGCCCATTTTCATTCCACCCAATCGAAAAATTCCTAAACCCTAGAACAAGGCACATGAGTCTTTTGTATTTGAAGTGTTTGCCTTGTTTTTTCCCCAAACCCCCAAATCCTAAATCCCAAAACTTAAATGTATAGATGATATTCTTAATGGTCCAAAAATATGAGATTTCACGAAAATCCACGGTTATAGGAGACACGGTCATGGGTAGCAAAATTTACTATAAATAGTAATTTTTTGTTGAATTTTGGAAAAAAATCTGATTGAAAAAAAATTCTAGTCCAAATTTCTCAAAAAGAGGCTACTTCATGCTCACCGCTCACAAGTTTCCCGCTCGCAGCTCACAGGCTCACCGCTCCACGCTCGAACGCTAGCGTCGTTGGGACAAGGGGTGTGAAAGTTACAATTTTTGTAGAAGAAAGTATAATGTATTTCGATTTCTAAACAACAGTGCTAGTATGTGAGCCTAAAAGGATGAGCGTGTGAGCCTTGAGCATATATATAAGTAGATATCATGCAACCATTGAAAGTGTTTATAATATAAGCACCTATAATAAAGATATTTATAATATATATACACTATTAATCAATGTATTTTTTTATAGCAATTTGGTGCAAAATTGTACCAAAATTTTTGGCCTAGCACCAAGCCTATAGAAAATAAACAATGAAATTTTGGACAAAATCGCCAATAAACTTCAAGTTTTTTAAAAATATTGGATGAAATCGCCAAATAATGAATGAAAATATAATGATAGATATGTATTATGTGCTAATATGATGCTTTCTATCCAAAATATGGATGACTACTGGGATTTGTGGCTCTACAATAAAATGAAATATCACCACTTTGGCACTTCATAAGAAATGAAAAGAAAACACTGCTATTAATATAGAAGGATACTATAATAGGGACTCTTGTATCATACGTGTATAGGCTTCTATGCTCATGCATTATTGAGCACAATACAAATAAACCAAAATGAATTTTCAAAGTATTATCAAAGATCCTAAACACTATAACAAAACATGTTAAAAAAATCCAAAGTCAAGATTGAGTGCAATTTCTTTTTGCCACAACATTGTATATGCATGTGTAGTAAACAATGAACTTCTCTTGCAATTATCCAATATAATTTTTATAATTTTGGGTTGTGTAATACACCATCGAAAAGATATTTAAAATACCTTTTTAGCAATATATTATACAATCAAAAGTTCCAAAAAAGTTCCAAAAATTACAAAAAAGGTTGATTCTGTGCATAGTCGGCATCTACAACATTGTGGCAAAAAAAATTGCATTCAATTATCACTATGATTTTTTTACCATGTTTTGTTATAGTGAAATTCATTATGATGATGCCAATTTTCTTCTAAATTATTTCTAAAATTTAGGGTTTAAGTAATTATAATAATTTTTTATTTGATTAATAATATATCACATGAAAAATGGTAGTGTTTTACTTGAGCAATTTGGATGAATAAGTGTGCTTCCATACATATTTTCAAAAATCCTTCTACACATTTGGATATAAACAAAAAAGCTCTTTACTAATGATCATTTCTAAATCAATTATTACAAAATTAACATAAATTTTTAAGCAAATTTAATGGTTAATTAATGAAAAAATGAAAAAAATAATTTAAAAAAATACAAATTGTTATATTTAGTGGTGATACTTGAAAAATAGGCTAGCCCTAGATTAGTGATCTCGGTGGATTGGCCCCCTCGCTTGGCCTTACCATGTTTTACCAGAGGTGCAATCAAAACAAAAAGCCCCCTAGTTTGGGCCGTGATCACCCCTACTTTCTTCACCCCCTAGCTAATTTGCGGTCTCCGATCACAAATATGAATTCAAAATTTGCAAAAAAAAATTAGTGTGAAAAATAAAAAATTACAGCGTTTTACCCAAGTGGCCAAGCGAGGGGGTCAGTTCTCCCTGCCCAGATTAGTCAAATAAAGGTATTCTGTGGGACCATAGTAAACCTTGCAAATGGGGCTCGTTGTTTAAAGGAATGCGGGATTGATTCTCAATCAAAATTTCCATTCATATTCTTTCAAATGTAAAGCAACACAATGGGATGGAAACATGTTTTTGAAATTAAATAACTTAAGTTTTTCTTTTAAGTTTTTCAAATTTTTTGATGGAGAGTTCTCAATGGAATTGTTTGGAGTTCATTAGGAAAAATCTGAACCACACAAGGGGCTCTTAAGATTTCAGTTTTAGCACCGGCCTTGCAGTGCAATACAGAAAAAATAATTATTTATTTATTTTTGGAAAAAACATTTTAAAAATCAAATAAGAAATAAGAAATCATTTTTTTTTCTGTATTTGCATCGCAAGGGTACAATACTTGCAGCCTCTTGGAGGATTAAATTTTTTCCTAAAACCTCCTTTTGTCCACCATACCATACTCTTTGATATATAATAGATAGGGTGTATTTTGTAGTTTTCAACAATTTTTCAAACAAATTGTGTCCATTGGACCACTTAGAAGTTAAGGTTGTCCAAAATTTTGTATAATTGATTATTACATGATAAGTTAGAATGACTACGGATCTCAATGTGGGTCTCAATGAAGCTTATACAAGAAAACTTTACACTAGTAAATGTAAGCATCCTATTGCGGCCTTATGTTTTTTATTTCCCTTTTTGAAGATTAGGTGTGAAAAATAATGATTTTTTTGTCAATGAAGGCCAATCAAATGTTAAATACTAGAAAGTAAAATCACTATTTTTGACAAAGTATAATTTGGTTATGTGAATTTGAAGTGATTTGTCCTAAAATTCATATTCAAATACAAAATCAAAATATGATTTATATTTACAATTATAATTTATATTTACAATTATAATTTTTTGAATTTTAGAAAATTTTCAAAACTTCTAAAACAAATAGAAATTTTAATTCTTCAAACTTTTAAAGCTTCATGGAAAACAAAGGAAAAAGAGTTGTAAGGTTGGAACCTAAACCTCAAAGTAAGAAGAAAACAAAGGAATGTCATTAGATTACATGGAATCAAGCCTTCATGTCATTTAGTAAAAATTACAAGTTGAATAAGAATTCAAATGCAGTCCACGATACATATACTAGATACAATCATCTCTACATCTAAATTAGCATATGCATTACCCCCTTAGTTTTTGAATGATATTAATGTTCCCTTTCTGTTTTAAGAAAAGGAACCATTAGTATCAACAATGCTAGTATGTGAGCATAGAAGTGTGAGCCTATGAGCCTTGAGCCTTGAGCCTAAGTATAAGTAAGTATCCTATACTTATTGAAGATGTTTATAACATAAACACCTATAATATAGGTGTTTAAAACATAAATATACTATAACTGTTGAAGTGTCTATAATATAAACACCTATATTGTAGGTGTATAGAATTCTAGGCTCATAGGCTCATACTTTCTATGCTCACATACTAGCAACTATGCCATTAGTATTGTTTAAGAACAAAGGGAGTAGGATCTAGAAACAACCAAACAAACTAAATATTCATCATCCATAATTACTTAATTTGAATATAAGAGCCTATGAAAATTCTAGGGTCAATTTTTGATACACTTATAGATAATACTTTGAAAATTCATTTTGGTTTACTTGTATTGTGCTCAATAATGCATGTGAACCAATGAGAATCCAAGGGTCAATTTTTGGTGCACTTGTACACAACACACTAAACATTCAAAATGATGTATTCATGTGGTTTCCAATCCAATCCAAAAAAAAATGGTGCTCATCGAAACACCCCCAATAAAATAATGAAAGAGGTCATATCCATGATTTCAGGAAACGAAAATTGTAACACCAAATCAAAAAAAATTGGTGTCAGCAGTGGGGTTCGAACCCACGCCCCCTTACGAAGACCAGAACTTGAGTCTGGCGCCTTAGACCACTCGGCCATGCTGACTGCCTAGAATGTGCCACGTAGCAGGTTGAGAAGCCCGATCCTCATTCCCACTTGATTGATTGTTAGGTAGTCGCAGCACAACTTACTCTGATGCAAAAACCCTAATTCTGTGAGAGAACTGTCCATGCAATTTGCGTTCATTGGCATCTTTGCTTTCAATTCTCTGCAGGGCTTTTTTTTTGGCTTTTTGGTGGCATTTTGCACCAGAAAAAAATAATTTGGCTAAAAACCACCCAAAAAAATGCCGAAATTTTTGGATGAAATCATCATACAATTTTGAAATAAAGAATAATATTAAATGAATTTGCCTAATTTTAAATGAAAATCATATTTTAAATCCAAGAAATGGATGAATGTTATGATTTGGAGCATCCCTATATATTTTATGTCGCCAATGTGGCTATTCTCCAAAAATGAAAAGAAGAAGCCCTGATTCTCTGCCTTTGCGATCGAGGGAAGAGACGAATGGCAGAACCCGAGCTAAGCAGTGTGTGGTGATTGGAATTAGGGTTTTGAAGGCGCACTCAGAATCAATTCCAAGCTTCGTTGACACTGTTAGGATTTGTTATTGCAAACTGTTGTTGATTTGGAGCACATTTTTGCAAATGTTGTGATGACCTTTCATTGTTCTCACCATTGTCAGATATAAAGGAGCGCCACTTATTGGTACCATGCCTAGTTACTAAGGGAGAAACACCCATTTTCGTCCCTGTACCTATTCCTGGTCCCTAGAGTGTCACTAAATCTGTCCACAAGTGTTCATTAAAGTGTCTGACAAACGTTTAACTCTAATTTGCTGACGCAGTTGTAAGACACATGTATAATTTTCATTCACTGACAACTTATTTCAGCAAAGTTCAGTTTAGGGTACACCTATAGGACGGTTCCAGTGGTCTAGGGAGCCAACTCTTTGAAAATTTGTAGAAATTACATATTGATTCCAAAAATTTAATTTTTTTTTAATATTCATGATTTTCTCTCGCTAATACTAGAAAAATATCAGTTTTAGAAAAAGATGCCTCCAACCATGCTGAATTCCTTATTTGGACGGTTTTGGGTGTTTCCACTGTATTATTACGTTGTTCAGATTTTCATATAGTCTTGTTGGCAAGTGAAAGCATGTTCCAATGCACTAAAGAATGCAACATTTGGATATGCAAAAGTTATTAAAGGTCAAAGCTTGTGTACATAACTAATTTTGGAAATGTATACCGAGTGTAGATTGCGCTTTAAGGTCAATTGTACTTTTGGGTGTATCCATCTTAATAGGGAAGTCTTTTCATACCATTCATTTCAGGTTGGGACTGTTCAAGTTGTTGAAGCGATTTGTCATTAAGAGTTTGCAACAAAATGTTTCAATCGGAGGCTCATTTGGTACCTGAGAAGAGTATTTTTGAATTCACTGTCAAGGTATGAAATTTCACTAATAGATTCTGGAATAATTTTATGATGCCTTTGAAATTTGGTCAGTTTGTGCACATTGCAAAATAGAAGCTAGTGGAGTATGTTGTTCATCTTTGAGCACCTCCATAGATGTCAACACACACAACTTAAACGTACCTTAGATTCATTGAGATAATAATGCAATGTTGACTATGATAGTAGAATATTGACGGACGTGATACGAAATTGAGCAAGTATGCAAACAAGATAATTATTCTTTTGAATGTCGCTTCCAAATGGTAATGCAATACTTATTTTTCATAATACAATATAATGCTAGTAATTTATAGGTATCATGAATGAAGACTTTATGAGATTAATTGTTTTGTGATGTTTGTAATTGAATATTTTGTTATCTTTCAAGATCATGTAATTATTTTATCTTGAAATCTTTTGTAACTTTCAAATTTGCTTACACTAAGTTCTATGCCTTGAATTTCATTATTTTTTAACTTCCTTATTGAAATTCAAATATGCTTTTGAAATTGGTATGAACACCTCCTAATATGACATGTTTTTTACCTTTGTTTTTAGTGGGCTTACGCATCGCAACTACACTGAACTACAAGAGATTTATGAAAAGTATAGGAACAATGGTATCTTGCAAACCCTACCTTTTTTCCTTGTCCCGTTGACAACTATTCAAATAATATGAATTCTACAATATTTTAATAATTATCTAATGTTGTGTACAATTAATATAAACTTATCTTTAGTAGTTGTATCAATCTAATGCGAATCTTTTGAAATGTATTTTATATTGTGACTTTATACACTTGTTTTGATCTTGATTTGTACTTGGGGTTTGGAGTGAAGGACTTGAGGTTTTGGCATTCCCATGTAATCAATTTGCAGAAATGGAGTCTGGTACTAATGCACAAATTAAGGAATTTGTTGAAGAAAAATATAGTGGAACTTTTCCTCTCTTTGAAAAGGTACATTTTATTGATATACATGAGGTAATTTGATTGTAAAGTGGAGTTATAAAAAATAGCATGTTCCAAATCTAGGAGTAGCAATGTAGGTACTATACTTTCTAATTCTCCTCCAATTTTGAGCCTTATATCATAATTTCAAACAACTCATAGAAATCATGTCCATGTGTCTTTCTTTTTTGTACTTCTTTATATCTTCTCTACTATGCCTATTACTTCAATTATTTAAATAGGAGTGTGAAGTTCTTATGCTCTTTTGGAAGTCAATTGGTATAGAAATGAAGGTTGATGTCTTGAATTTTCACTTGGAGTTGAAAATAGAAAATTAGAAATTGTATCTAGATATACAAAAAACATGTTAAGTTTGGAATTGTGTCACAATGAAATTCAAATTTAAGAGATTCAAATAGAGCTTTGGAATTTCTAAATTATATCCAAACTAAAGAAGTTGTATGGTTGTAATTTCAATTTCAATTGGTAGATGTATTATTCCAAATTATTAGTGGCCTTGCCTATCCATGTCCTAGTTAGAGGGATGGTTTATCAAACTATATCTACAAGTTCTTCATTCATGATAAAAATTTGGACCAACATTATTGTGGATGCTGCAAAGGACTGCATACATAATTGCTTACAATATCTATCATTGAGCTTGACATGGTCATGTACCATCTTGGAATAGATTGAGGTGAATGGGCCCAACCAACATCCTTTGTTCAAGTTCTTGAAAGCCACTAGGGGTGGAATTCAAGGATTTTATCAAGACAATATCAAGTGGAACTTTGCCAAATTTGTCATTGGCAAAGATGGTATAGTAATTGAGCGCTTCACTCCAACAACTTCTCCAAAGATGATAGAGGTGTTTTAATCCCATGTGAACTAAAAATAAAATAAAAGACAATAAAGAAATACGTTGTAGAAACCTACACTTTTCAAAGACATGCTTAAACTACCCTAGAATAAACAAAGCTTTTATACCTACAACTAGTCTATCTCATCGTTATCAATGAAGAGTCAATTAGATTAACTTTAGACCTTCAAATTTCCATTAGTCTTACAATAGCTAATTCTAATAATTCTAAAATTGCATTTAGGCCATTAATCTTGAAGCGCTCCAACGTCCATGAACAAAGGGCTTCAAGGCACTGTTTCATCCAATTAACTTCTCATTTATCAAATGTAACACTTGAATCTAGAAAAGATAACCTTCCTTAATGACCAAATTCATTAAATTCTGATAAATGATATATCTATACAAAGCTATAAGCAACAATGCGCAAAAATTCAAAAAAGAATTGAGACATTTCAAGGTTAAATAATGTAAGATATAATTTCTTCTCTTTGTACATTTGACTAGTTTCATATACTATTTATTTCCAATCTTCCACCTTTAGAGTTGGCCACTTCTGACAAATTTTTACAAGTGAGTTGATAATGTGCCCAAATTTGTCATGCCCAATAAGCAAATTCTCTTGTAGAGTAGAGTATATACCCAACTTCTCTATTTCCTATCTGGAGACTCAGTCCATCTGCTCTTCATATTGTTTGTGCAGAAGTTCCTGCAGTCGTTACTGTTCCCTCCAAAGGCTGATGGCAGTGGCATAAAGAAAGAAATGCGCTCAGTGCAATGCAGTCGATTAGTCAAGGACTATGCTGATTGCACTGGATGTCACTGGGAAACGTCTTGGGGACCCAAAGGAGGGGAGTTGTTCTGGGGAGAAGAGTGGATACCAGAGAAGAAACCAAACTCTCAGAGAAGCTCCAGAGTGTCGATGATGAACAAGAAATCAATGGCAAAGAAGAAATGAATGAAGGACGTGCAGACAAAGGACGGCTGGTTTGATCAAACCTCTTGTTGCAAAAATTCCCTACTTGTAAGGTGGATACACCTAAAAGCGCCACTTATTCTTATTGTGCCTAGTGCTGTTATCATGCTGTTCAGATTTTTATACAGTCTTGTTGGCGAGTGAAAGCCTGTTCCAACCCACCAAAGAACAAAGGATTTGGATACCGTATGCAAAAGTTATTAGCGGTCAAAGTCTGTTTCCGAAAGCGCCATTTACAGTCTAGGTGCATGACTGATTTTGGAAATGTATGCACATTGTAGATGGCGCTTTAAGGTCAAGCCCCATTTTGGGTGTACCTACCTTATATATGATTGTGGTTCTTTATTTGCATAAACCTAATGTGCAATTAAAGTCTACTACATTATTCATTGATAAAGTTTTTTGTGCCAAGCATCATTTTGTGGATTTCAAAGACTCCGTACCTACGTGCAAATTAAAATTCCTCCTAACTTTCATCTCATTAACCTCTAAGTGCTCAAGCTTTTCAAAGTGTGTTTTGATTATGAAAAAAGAGCATTGACTTGTAGTTATCCTCAATGAAGTAAAATTTTTTTTCCTTCAAGTCTAACCATATAGATGTTTATAGATCTTGTTTATTATTATGCACACCAATTTTGAGTGCCAAATTTCATAGGAGTTGTGAGATTACACTAGGAGAAATATACATTTTATTTTCTTGGTATACTGTCTTTGTCCGGTCTTTGTCCACAATGTTTTAGAAATTTTTATTTAAAAGTTTTTTGGGATTAGAGGTAACATAAACAACTACAAAGTGTATGAGCGCACTAAAATGCTCTTCCAAAAAACTTAATTTCACATGAAAAAACATCAAACTCATTATACAATCAACCTTGCAATTGTTGAAATGCAATTTTTTTTTATAAGTAGAAATTGCAAACAACTTCAAATTAACACATGCATGTTGAAATTTTTGATGGTAAAAATCATAAAAAAAACTTAAACTTTTCATTGAAACCATTTTCAGAGCAAATGGATATGTACAATTTCTTAAATCTCAAATCAAGTGAAATTGCCAAGCTTTGCATAAAGCCAGGAAATGAAGTAAAATTGGCAAGCTTTACACTCCACTTATAGTATGTACATGTCTTTGAAGACCTCTCAATAATCAAATATGAACTTTTTTACTAGTGAAAAATGAAAATTGTCAATAGTTAACCCTCAAAATTGCTCGACTATGCAATAAGCGATTAATTATAAAAGGAATGATTCAAAGCCTCCCACCTATATATAAATGTAAAGAATCAATTTCAATTTTTTATTTTGTCAAAAAGTGATTTTTAGGGAAGTTTTTTGAGCCGCCTGGGTTGTCCAAAGATGTTTAAAAATCACAGATCATGCAATAACTTTTTAACCATGTAGTCAAAAGTAATGAAAATTGATGGTCCTTAAAGCTACTCCAAAATTGCTATGTTGCCAGAAAAAGCACAAATTGGTTCTTTAGGGATTAAACTTTAATACTTTTGTTAGATGGATGATACTTCATCACTTTGGCATTGTTCAAAATGAGTGGCTTAACAAAAAATATATACATGTTCTAGTTTGTGTCTTGAAATTCAGCCTTTGTACGATTTAAAAAATATTCAAGCCCATAATGTGCATTATATTATAAACAAGATCCAATGATAGATCAAATCCATATAAATGATACATATTTGCCAAAAGGGACTCTTTCCATTTTCCTAACAATTGTTTGTCCATGATTGGTGAATGCACTTTTTGGTTGTTTGAGGAGGTACTTAGTTCCCCCCACATACTACTTCTTATAACTATGCAATAGTTTGTCTTTTAGGAGGATGGTAAATCTCTTTGTGGTTGGCTAAGTATATAACTACCATCTATCAACTCAAAATGTGTTTTGCACCTTCTACATGCAAACTTCCTAGATAGTTTCAACTTCTCCATTTTACATTGAATAGGATGGTCCCTTGTAATTAACATCAACACTGCTCTTATGTTGGAGTTTCTTTGTACATTAGGGAAATGCTCCTTTATGAGAGAGTATGGGTAATCAACATTGAAACCATCATGATAAATATCCTACATCTTTTTGATGAACGGATCTAATAGTTTTACCATTGACTCTTTAACTTTTTTGTCCACTATTGTATTTGCACCACTGGTTTGGAAATAAATGTTGTTGGAATGAAAGCACATGAATGATTTCAATTGGATTTGTTGTCCTAACATTCAAGATGGCTACTTTAAAAATCCAGCTACTTCAATTGTGACACTTTGAAACCGCAAATGAATTGCCAATGCTATATTCCTGAGATCTCCCTATATCATCTTCTTCATAGATGATACCTTCTCCAAACAATTCCAACAATCAAAATTGTATAATTTTGATTCTTCATTCCATCTATAAATCAAATTATCACTTTTGTATAGAAATGAGCTATGTGCTATTCTACAACTCTTGCAAAATATTGGTAATTCCTAATTGAGCTTAGGATTCCACCAATCTTGGTAAATCCTTAATTTCTCTCCATCCTAAAAATCTTTTATGGGTGTTAAAACATTATTTCTTAGACTTATCCATCCAACAATCTTTTTTTTCGTTTAGAAAGTTTAAGATTTTTTTTTAATACAACTTTGAACACATAATGTTGTAGTTGATTTCTAATAGGCAAATAATCTACTCAAATCATATTTTTTCTAATTGTATTGCACATTGTATATGTTTTAGCATGGATATAATAATCTTGTTTGATTTTTGGTAGATTGTATGTACACTTCACAACCTTGTTTCCTTCATAAGTATCTTTAGCATTAGATTCAAGGATGATAGCATCATGTACATTTTCTTTAGTTGATCCAATGCACATTTAGTACCTCTTGGGTTCATATATTCCTCTACTTTTACACATCACTTCAATAGTTTGTTCCGAATATTGACAACTTGTCCTTCATCTAAAATGGCTCCAAATTTTGGCTTTACTCTAGGAGGATCTTCTAGGCTCAATCCATCAAATAAATGACATGATAGCATCTTGACAAGAAATTGGACAATTGAAAGAATCATGGCACTTACTCTGCATTTTTATGAATGCATGTCTCATAACATTTAAAAACCACTCACTGACCTCTTCTTTTGTCAAATCATGATTTGAGAGTCATCCCCTACATCTCCCACCTTGTCACCGGCCACATCACCCATAGAATCTCTTAGCACATAAGGCACCAAATCACTTGCCATGTCATTTGCAATGTCATTTGCCAAATTTTCTATTGGATGATTTGTCACATCAATGGTTTCCTCACCTTCATCCAATTCATCATCAACTCTATTATATGTATATTCTTTGTTCCTAGTAGAATCAATACTTCCTTCAACTTCTAGTACATCTCCAATATGTCCTATTTGTTGCGTTTGGCTGATTTTTTTGGGGGTACTTTAAAATTAGAAAATTAATTTTAAAAAAATTTTAAAAATATGAATAGTGTATATAACTCTAAGATGAATGTTTTCACCGAAGGAAATGGATAGAAAAATTCTCTAAGTAGGAGAACTTGAAAAGTGTCAAACCTCCATAAAATACATACCTTCATGTTTTAATTAGGGAAAAATAGTAAAAATAGATATTTTCAAAAAATAAAAAGTGTCCATTTGCAACAACTTTATGGAGATGGTCATTCACAAAAAAAACCCACCAAAATAATATTTTATATGTTTCAAAATACAAGCAGAAGGGAGCTTACTTTGTAGACCTCCACACCTCACAAAATTACCTTTTTTAAGAAATCCTTCACTGGAGAGCTAGAAGTCTACTAAAAGACCATCTCATCCAAATTTCATGTTAAAATTATTAAAAAAAAGGTATAGCTCAGGTACTAAAAACCCCTAAACTGCCAAGTGTGACATCCAATCGGGGTCTATTTTTGGATAGTAAAATATTTTTGAAAATTATGAAAAAATTATAGAAGGTTTATGATAGTTATGAGTACCTTCCCTACAAATCTTGAGTTAATCGAAGCTAAAACACAAAAGTTATGGCCAAAAAACAAATTAGAATGCAACGTGTGATACAAAATAGGACAAGTGTTTCTTGCAATCACCCTCAAAATTGTTGAATTATTGTTATTTTGTTATGTCCTTGTATCTTGTACTCTTGGTATGTCTCTAGTAAATGGATTGAGTGAAGAATCATAGAAATTTCAAGAATTAATTATTTGAATACTCTAGTCTCTAATTTGTGGTCTCTTATTTGTACAGTTGAAATAAAAAATTTCAAGTACATCTATGTGCAAAAAAATGTCATAACTACAATCATTTGTAATGGATTCTTTTACCTTTCCTATGCTCTAGTGCGAAAAGGACTACTCACTAGGTCACCACAATACAAAATTTCCTTGAAGCTGCATAGTAGTTCTAAAAAAGTCACCTTGAAGTTGGTTAGAAGTCACCCATAGATGCACAATATGACTTTACAATATGACTTGTAAATGACTCTATATTAAACCACATACATGTCAGCACAAAAAAAAACATGTAGGCAACATCTAAAGCCATCTTTTTCCTTCAATGAAGAAAAAGTCATTTAATAATCAAAGTTAAGTGACAAAATATCATTGTGACCTTTAAAAGTGTAAAAGAAATGAATTGTCAATGAAAACACCTTCACAAAGTGTGGTTATCATTGTATTTTCATCCTCCATTTGTAGCCATGATTAGGAAATGACTCAATTACGGTTTCTAATGTCTATAGCATGCAATTAGAGAGGGACAATCACGTAGAAGTCATTTCCTTGATCCATCTAGGGAGGGTGCTTATGAGTGCAAGTCAATGTGCAATCACATTTACCTCCATTTTCTTGTAGTGTCTATTGATTTTGGTAATTTTCTTGTGCAAGAAATTCATACCAAGACCAACTCATTGGGGAGGTTTTCAGCTAATTATAGATGGAATAGAGTTTGGTGAGTGTTTTTTGTCCACGTATATCTAATACATCTTTGTAAATCACTTAAATTTTCATTTGTTGCATGAAAGGGTTTTTTTCAATGTCAAATCCTTTCTTCTCCTTTTTATATAGTAGAACCTTTCTAATTCAATCGGTCCTGGCTTAGCTTGACATATTCAGTTACGAAGATTTATTCACTTAGAGAAGGTCATATTTACTCACATCCTTTGTAATTTGGCTCACTCCAGGATTGGTTTGACACATTGAGTTACAAAGGTTTATCAGGCTAGAGGGGTTTAATAAGAGAGGTTCTACTCAAATGTGAAAAAATCCATGTGAACTTTAAATTATTAGCTTTGAATTGGATCATTTTTCTTAAAGTCACTTGAATGGAATGAGGTCTACCACCCTCTATTTCAAAATTTCTGTATTTTCTTGTTTCTATTCTTGCATTAGAGCTACTTTTAAGACATGAAAGAGCTCTGCCATTGATAGCCAAGTCAAATGCAATAATTGTTTTCAAAACTTACACATAAATTTTTTTTTCATCCAATTTTTGTTATTTTCTAGGTAAGTTCTATGCATTATGAAGTAGAGATACAAACTTTGTGTGAAGATTATAAATAGTTTGAGAGTAATTGTCAATCATAGCACTCTTGAATATGAAGGGTCTCATTTCTTTCTACTATAGTGACTTGATTAGAAGGAGAATTTGTATTCAAGATATTGATGGCAAAGAAGAAAGAAATGATGTTTCAAACAAACATAGCACAGGACCTAGCTAGTAGCTACCATGATTATGAGATAGAATCATGTATGAAAAATGAAAAATATGTATAAGATACATGTGGGTGATTGCAAGAAATATTTACAGTAGTATTGGTTGGATTTTTTATTTTTAGCATTTTTGTACTTTTTGTCCTATGAGTCACTTTTTGACCTTCAATACTATTTAGGGCATAGAATATTACATCTAGATAGTCGATAGGATTTTAGGTTTACTATTTAAACAACTTGTAATGTTCATTAATGAATGGCAATACTTAATTTTTCTATAGAAAAGTTTTTATGAAAAAATTGAAGGCACTATAGGTCCCTAGTAGTACTATTGAGTCATTTTGTGTACCCTAAAATACTATTTTGAGCCACATGCTACAATTTATGCTAGAAAATGAGACTTCTACATTTCTATTTTTTTAAATTAGAAAATTCATTTAAAAAATGGCCATTGTTGCCAACTAACAGCAAAGATAGAATATCAAAGCTAGAACTAATTTTTTTTTTAATCCAAAATAAATTCAATCTAAATAATGCACACTTTTATTAGGCCAACTCAAAATACACTTGGAAAATGATTTTGAAAATCCCTTTCTTAGGAAAGTGTATTTCTATTAGAAGACCTAGCCTACCCAATTTCACAATGTTATTCTTCAAAAAAGGTACTTGATAGTACTAAAAAACACCCAAACACCACATGTGACATATGTTCAAAATTCAATCCCCCCTACTTTATGATTTTTGAAGTTTTTAAGAAAATTCTTGTAAAATCTTTCATGCTTGAGGAATATTCATTCCAAATTTCACATCCACTTAATCATTTTTGCAATTCTTATAGCATAAAACAACTTCCACATGCAATATGTGATGCAAAATAGGACAAGTATTTCTTGCAATCATCCATATTTAATTTATAATAATAAAACTCATTTTGAGATGTATTGTTTGAATTCAAAATTGATATGGGCAATTGCAAGAAACACTTGTCCTCTTTTCTATCACACCTAGTGTGCTGATTTATTTTTTGGCCATAACTTCTATGTTTTGTCTCTAAATGACTCAAGATTTATGGGGAAGATACTCATAGGTACCATACACATTCTCTAATTTTTTCATAATTTTCAAAAATAGTTTGATTTCAAAATAGTACTAGTGATTGAATGTCACACTTGGCAGTTTAGGGGTTTTTAGTCACTAAGGAGTACCTTTTTCTAATGATTTTGAGATGAAATATGGATGAGATGATCTTCTAATAGACTTACAGCTTTCCACATGAGGGATTTTGAAAAAAGTTATTTTTATGTGGTGTGGAAGTCCACAAAGTGAGCTTTCTTCTGGTTGCATTTTTAAACATATACTTTAAATAGTAGTAAAATATTATTTTAGTGATTTTTTTTATGAATGACAATCTCCATAGAGTTGTTGCAAATGGACACTTTTTATTTTTTGTATTTACTTATTTTTACTAATTTTCTCAAATTAAAACATGAAGGTATATATTTTCTTGAGTTTTGGTGCTTTTTAAGTTCTCCTACTTAGAGAAATTTTCTATCAATTTCCTTTGGTGAAAACCTTCATCTTAGAGATGTATACATTATTCATATTTTTCAAATATTTTTCAAATTAATTTTATAATTTTAAAGTACTCCAGAAAAAGTCACAAGTATTGTAGTAAAATGCAACAAATAAGACAAGTGTTTCTTGCAATCACCCATATGTGTTTGAGTTTGTGGCTTGAAATGAAACCTTTGTAAATATATGTCACAAGCTTGATACATGGAATACATCCAATGCAACAAGATTGACATTAATATAATTATTCCCCTATAGACTCCCAAGTTGATACCATATTATTGATGATGAGTAATATTCTCAATCAAGATGTTGTTTTGTCCCAATGTAGTGTTTGAATTTTGATAAAAGAATAATTGTGTACAAAGATAAAAGAAAGAATATGTCAAAATTCAAAAATTGATTTTGACATTTAAAAAATTAGAGTAGGATATAGTCACTCATTTGACATGTGATTTTTCTTTTTGCAAGTTGAAAATGACCAAAAACAATCTTGAAAAGTATCCAACTTTACGAAAAGGTACGCCAAATTAGAAAATAACTAAGACCATTTCTACTTCATAATAACTAGCAAAAATAATTCCTACATTATATTTGAAAATCTTTTTGGATGATAATTGATGGAGGGTAAGAATGCTTCATTTTCAACTTCGTACACATTAAAGACTACATCCTATGAGGATTTGAAGAAGTGAAAGAGAAACCTTGCATTGGCCAAACTTGGGATGAAAAGTGTACATCAATGTTTGTCCTACCTTTATATGCTTTTGCTCTTGAAAATACTTAATGCTTGGCGTGATACTTGGCAATGCCATTTCTAAATATTACACCTTTTACAACTAGCATGTTGCAATAACAAATGATATATCATTTTACAAACTCAAAAATTGCACTCAATCCAAATTAAGCAGGGTTGCTAGCAGGCGAGCCTATGAGCGTGAGCCTATGAGCCTATGAGCCTGTGAGCCTGAATTTTTTGTTAAGAAAAAATGATGAAGGTTCTATGACCGTGGATGTACCTATAACCGTGGTTGGAAAAATATATTTTGGTTTAGGGTAATTTGATTATTCTTTGACATTGATTTTTAAACCCCAAACTTCATTGTAATTCTTCTTGTTTTCAAATTTTGCGTTTAGGGTGTTTTCTTTGTAATACCTAATTGATTATAATACTAAGAAGGGGCATTGAGTTTTCAAATTCAAAATCCCTATGGAAAGCAATATTTATAGTCACATTCATAAAATGAAGAAGGATGACAATAATTATTCAATGTAGGATATTAAAATGGTAGAAATTAGAGGGAATTCCTATATCAAAAATAAAATTTCATTTGACTTAAAACAAATCAATTAAGAACCAAAATAATGTAGATGTGGAAACTGAGGAAATAAAAAATGAAACAAGCAAATTCAAAACACATAATGGCAATTTCAGAAAATGACATACAAGAATGCCATAAACTGAGTAGGATATAGAAATATGGTGATCACTATTAAAAATAATGAAAAGATAGCAATGTCATGATCACTATAAAAAAGATTGAAAACATAGTAGTGTGGTAATTACTATAAAATAAGCATATAGAAGGTACTATCAGATTAAGATATCTAATAGTCTTAGAAAACTAGAGATGCGTTCATTCTTCAGTATAAGAAGAATCTGAGGCAGACTCTCCACTTGAAGAAGGGGCCTCAACATCCAAGAAATCCAAGGCACGAGGGTGCACTTGTCCATAATGAGAAGAAGTACTAGTACCGCCATGAACTTCAAATGCTGTAGCCATCATTTGAGCATAAATAGGCAAGTGAAAAGACTTCTCCGGACTCGAAAAAAAGTCAGGTCTTTGGAAGAAAGGAACACTGGATTCAACTTCACCGCTCACAAATCTGAAACAAACAATAGAATTTAGTCTAATATAAATAAGCATTATTAACCAAAAAAATTGAGAAGTGCAAGGTTGACTTACGTACTGAATCTAGATTTCTTTTGGATTGGTTCCAATGCCAATTTCATCATCGAGGTCAACAATCTCTTCTGCTACTGATATTGTAGGAGCTGCAACTGCTACTGGCGCAAGAATAAGAGGCTTAAGGACATTTTCAAATAATGCCTTGTCTTCTTCAATAGCAACAATATGGCGACTAGAAGTTCGACAAGCATGGATAGAGGCACCTGAAAAACAGAAATTGTTATATAGTAGCCTCAAAAATGTAACTTAAAGAAGGATTGAAATATTAAAAAAACAAATTGAAATAAAAGGGTTCCAAGAAATCACTTGTACTTGCTGTGGCATCCAAAACAATGTCACCAGGTAGCGTGCAAGATTCTATCAACATATTGAAAAGCAACGAGCTTTTCTGTCGAGCTCCACGCCAAGGGCGGTCACCATTCATAATCAAATCATTCTCATAAACATAGTTGTAGAGAACATCATCTCTCTCCACATCAACCCCACGTGATACTAGGTCGGGAATAGGCTGGAATGCAAACTTGGAGTTTGGAAGGGAAGGAATCTTCCTCACCAATAAAGTAATCCCAAATCGTTTAGTCTGCATCACAAAAATTATTAGAAATAATAATTAAATCATTCAATGAAACTGTAATTCACCAATTCAATCAGAGTATAATTCAATCAGTTCAATCAAACTATGATTCAATCAATTCAAACTATAACTCAATCACTTCTTATTTTTGCCTCTAGAATGAAAAAAGGCATTCAACAGTTCAATTCTCACCGTTCCTCTCAAGTTGGCAGGATTTGTTAAATATAACTGATTCACCCCCCACCAATCGAGCTTCTTTTCAAAGGAATATGCTTTCGTATGCTGTAACAATGTCTTCTTAGCTTGTAAGCTCTGAGGGTGAATGACAATGAGGGCACCGTCGTCATGAAGATGCATATTTGCAAAGTCGAATATAGGTTGTAACCAAGAGTCTGGTAAGGCATTCCAGGAAGGAATACTAGATTCTGGGTCACTTACTCCAATAACTGGAAGACCCTCTGGCATATCTACCAAGATAAGGTCAAAGCCGGGGTGTTTATCCACCTACCCACGATAGGACCTTTTCTTTTTTGATGCATTCTGTGGAAAAAAACACAAAAATTGATTAGTGATAATCGAAGAGAATCATACACAAAAAAGTATGCGGGAATAAAATAACTAATAGAACTGGCTATACCTTTTCACAAAATGTCAAAATGCGGCTGTAGTTTGTTGGAGGATCAGCAGTCATGCCACCAAGAACCAAATCCACATTTGTATTCAAAATGAGTTCGGCCACATCTGCAACATTCGAATCCACCGATCTTTGCATAGGTGCACGAGTTGGCACTTCGGAAAGTTGAGCATAATGCGATGCCACAACTACACCAGTCGAAGGTTGGACCTCTAAAACCGATGTGTTGTCCATCGATGAGGCTGGGGCATCTGCATTAGGAGTTGACTTCTTTTGCTTGCCCTTCTTCTGAGTCTCTTTTGCTGCAGCCTTTGCAGCAGCTTTCTTCTTCCTCTCTTCTTCACGTGCAGCTGCCTTCTCCGCATCCTTGGCCTGTTTCTCCATTTTCTTTTGGTCCTCTTCAAGTCGCTTGCGAATTGCTTCTTCCTTGGCACCCTCCTCCAAACCGGCATATTCATCCGTAAAAACCTCAGAAGGTGCAAGAGACTGAAGACTATGCCGATATGCAACCTCAGATGGAGGTGTAAAGGAAGGATCGCATTCCAAATACCATCCACAACCTTGAAGGTGTACAAAGGTGTAGGTCTTGATTTGATATGGAGAAAACATATACTCAGGAGACCAACGATCTATCCAATTGTTCATAAAAGGTGGCAAATCGTGCTTGGAGATGGCTTTTTTGTTGTACAACTCCAATTTGAAGTACCTAAATCCAATTCAAAAATTATCAGAGGCACAAATAATTACAAGAATGAAAATGATAAGTGAAATCATTCAATGATTCTATACCTAAAAACAACACGTTTAGTAATGTTGTCCGCTTCAAAGAACTTCGAGAAAGAGTCTCCTTTTTAAAATGGTCTTTTTCCACCAAGCTCATTTCCAAAGGCCTGGTCCCAAATTCGCATGCGCCATTCCTCAATGTAGTCTTGTACAGTCATAGGCTCCAAAGGGCTTGTCATGTCAATTGTCAAATTGTCTCGAGTAGATATTAGGTCTACCTCTGAAACCACTGAGGATTCAATCTGCAAAAAATCATAAGAAAATTCAATACTTCATCTACTAAATCACTTGCTAAAAAATAAGGAACAACATTAATCAAACAACTCACCCCTGCCCACCACACTGCCTTGTGAAGAAAAGCTGTAAGTTTGTCATCATTCATAGGCTTGGCTGGAAACTTTCTTGCTTCCCTTGAATGTTTTGAAAGATTCCACCACTTTAACCATTTCACTTTGTAAACAGCATTTGCACTTGAAGTTGCTATAAGTTGGAGCTTATCAAGAGTCATCTCGAGCTCAGCATTCAAACTCCAATGCCTTTCAATCTAGTCATGAGAAAAAAAAATAATCAACATTTGCAAAATAATAAAGGTGCATGAAATGTAAAGAAGATTAATAAACATCCAAACTATTACCTCTTCAAACCACTCAGAACCAAGGGCTGGATTAGCTACGGTGACCATCTTTGCCATCTTGAAATATAGATGTGACTTTCTGTCTGTTGCCCCTTTCATCATTGTAGCTACAAGTCCACTTTCAGTAGCCTCCCCCTCAGGGGTGCATTCATTGTACACCCTTGCAGCTATATCAGCTGCCTTTGCAATCTCGTACTAAGAAATTATTGAGCCCAAAACATCATTAGAAAAGGTCTAATTTACAGCCAAAAACAAGGATCAAAATCAAAGGTTAAAGACATCGAAAGAAGACAAAATCAGAGGACAAAGTCAACATAATGAAATAAAATGCAAAATAAGAGGTCATAGTCAAACAATGGCAAAAAAAAATTACCTGAAAAATGAACGAGGTAAAGACCTCTAAAGTCATGGTATACCATGTTTTCTTAATATTTTGTTGGCACTTCCCAAAATCAGACTCTGTGAGCAATTCCTTGAACTCTTTGAGAGGCATCTCACCATACCTTCTCACTTGATATAAGGTGTGGATCAACTTCGTCTTGACATGTGACCCTTCTGTATGCCTGCAAAAAGAATGTCATTCCAATTCGCTAAAATCACATAAAAAACATCAAAAAATTCAAGGGATGTCCTTATTTGTTTATATCATGCATTGCTTGCATGAGAGCCCCATTCCGTCCTTTTGTCTCCAACAAAATACAGTCCACTTGAACATGCCAATTTGGATCGTTGGGGTGTTTTGAATCAATGTGGGACATCCAAGCAATTTGACGGTGGTTACCATCACAAATAAAAAACTTCAGGTTTTTGAGGCAATGGAGTTCGGGTGTATGGTCAAGCTTTTCTTCAAACTTTAGGACCTCTTCCTTCCAAAGAGGACTAAAACTTGCATGCTCATCTGGTGATAGAAGTTGTGTTTGTCCCTCTGCATTTGTAGTAGATATATAAAAAACAAGAGATCCTTCACGGTAGTTGTGAACATATTCTTGGTCCAATTTCGTCAAATCGCATGTCAAAGTAGGCCTCACGATTGGCATCGAAAAAAGGAGACATAGTGGAATGGTCATTCGGGAGAGAGCAATAGGCCTAAACCGCATGCTGTTTATAATAGTATTCGAATCGACCTTGTGCTTTCGGCGAAGATCATCTTCATCAATATATTCTTCAACCACTTGCTCATCACCAATCACTTGTTTATCACCAACCACCTCCTGATCCTCCTCACTATTTGTATCACCAATCTCTGGTTGGGTTTCTTGTTCGGATTGAGGTGTGGTATCTTTGTCCAAAGATATCTGTGTAAAAGCAGGTGTAATTGGATCCTAATTCACATTGCATCAATTAAGCTTAAGTCAAAAGCATACAACTGAAGAAAGGAATCACTAGATTTTGATGAGCTAATAGACAAATGATATTTAATACATAAATACAATAACAATGAGAGAATTACAATTGAAAAAGATAACCATTTAAAATTCAAAATGTAGCAATCAATTGTATATCTTAAAAGCTAGACATTGATTCTGTACTCATGGTTACAAGCACTTCAAAACTAGATCACAAAGTAATGAGATCTATAGTACACCAATTGCTTAGAGATGGGTCCCCTTAATTCAACTTACTACCTTTTAAGGATTGATTTAATTAAATCCCAAAATCTAACATTTATACCAAAGAATGTGTCCAAGCTTACCGATCCCTCTAGTTGAGGATTCCCTAAAATTCTCATAGAATTGCAAAACTGGGAATCTATTACTATTGAATCTTGGAATCAAAGAGGTCACTCATTTTTATTATGTGAATTGCATAATGACAAATCTAATGTCAAAAGCTACTCACCACAAGATTGTCTTCAAGGTTATGACCCTCCAAGTCCATAGGTGTCTGTGGCTCAATCTTCAAAGACAAACATTAAGGGGCTTAGTAATTGAAATTTACATGATAAAAGGAAATCATTACCCTAATATAGAATAATTCAATCTCAATATTGAATGACACATTCTAGTAGCAATCATATAGGTAATCAAAATGAAATTGGACCTTTCAGGGAGTGCAAGTTAAAATGAGACTAGGCCAAGGCAATCACTAAAAAAAAGACTAGCATCCAAAATTCAATTGTTCATTTTACGGGCAAGGATGGGGCTAGGGAGATCAACCATATCTAGAGGTTTATATCAAACTAATTTGCAAACTGAAATTTCAACTGGAGACTTGAGCCAGCAAGAGATGAGAATCTGAAATAAGTAACACAAATGACTTTAAAAATCAAATCACTTTTAAATGTTAAGGAATTCCTTTGTTATAGATTCAATGAATACTTAAAAAACAAGATATCTTTGTTCCCCTTGCAGTACCGCAAGGGACCAAATTGCATGGACATTTTTCTCAAATTATAGCGATTCAGTTAGATCCCCTAGCCTTTTTGTATTACTAAAGGAGCTTCAGGTCTAGTTAATATAGGTTATTCTGGAGTATATCAATGGTGGTATACATAAGGTTTACGTTCACTTTGAATCGTGAACAGACTTGGAACTTCCCAAGTCGGAGTACCTAAAATCAAATTCCAAAAATTGATGAAGAAAATCCCTGATGAAATGGTGGGCCGCACAAAGAGCAAGTTCCCTCAAATTGCACAAAGAGCAAGTTCCCTTAGTTCGCACAAAGAACAATTTCACTCAAACAGTAGCAAGTTCGTTCACTCAGTTCGCACACAGAGCACGTTCACACACTTAGTTCGCACAAAGAGCAAGTTCACTCACAAAGAGCACCGTCTACTCACAGGTGTATCCTCGTGTTTCAGCACTGAGTGCTCCGAATTTTTTTTAACAAAAAATAGAAAACAGCACTTCATGGATCCTCAAGGTTGGGCAAAAACCTCAAACCGAGCGAGTCAGGGACTGTTCTGTTCGATCAGCAAAGAAGCCGAGGAAATCTCTTTCAGAATTCTGTCTAGGCTTACCACCTCCGGGACTCTTGCGGTACTGCAAGGGGGTGCGGTCAGCTTCTGCCGAGCCCAGCTGGAGTTCGCCCGAGAAATTGTGCACCCCCCAAGACCCTTGCGGTACCGAAAGGGGGATCTATAATTTTGAATCTAGCTCTTCTGATTGCGCGTGTAGCATCATGGCTTGCAAAGATTATGAAACAAAGATTTGAAGGCGCGGAATCCAGTATCGAAGCTGAAGTTGATTTTAAAAAAGACTTGATCCAGGGCCTCTTGCGGTATCGCAAGAGGCCCAAGATGCGAGAGGACAATCGATACACACCCAGGTTCTATCTTCCCGATCCGTTCACAAGGATCCTCGATGGCAAAGTAGGTTGGCAATCAAACTAGGATCTGAAAAAAAGATCCACCCCAGGACCACTTGCGGTAACACAAGGGGGGGCGTGAACACTCACTCGGCCTCGGAGATGCTTCTCCTGTCAAGTTCTAAATTTAAAAAATGAAGCACATTTTTGATCCCCGAGGTGGGCAAGTCGAGATTTAGTTGAGAGTTTCAATCCCCAGCACTCGTTGCGGTACCGCAAGGGTCTTGGGGTCTGCACGCTTGGGGCGATTTCTAAGTGCGAATACGAGAAGACCGAAGGTTGACTTTTGTTCTCTCGGATTCACGGGAGGGACCTCGCCTCGACCACTGACGACCTCTACTCGATCTCGGGCCTCTTGCGGTATCGCAAGGAGCCCAGGATGCGAGAGGAAATTCAAAATTCCTAACGGTATGCTTGCAAAGGCAGATTGGGGTAGAACGGTAGGTTGGGGCGATGCGGCAATGAAACCAGATCTGAAAAACAGATCTACCCCAGGACCCCTTGCGGTACCGCAAGGGGGTCCTAAAATCTCATGGGGAACCTTTGCTCGTGAATTGATTCCGTAAATTCCAAAACTTATGCTTGCAAAAGCAGGTCGGGGCGGCAAGGCAGGATTGGGCGGGGCGGCAATGAAACCAGAATCTCCGACGTGAATCTTAAACGGTGGTTGCCACTGCCAGTGAGGGACCCGATCTCCAAGGTGGGCAGGTCGAGGCTGAGCTGAGAGTCTCGATCCCCAGCACCCATTGCGGTACCGCAAGGGTCTTGGGGATTGAACGCTTGGAGCAATTTTAAAGTCTGCATTCTTTGCGACCACGAGAAGACCGTGGTTGACTTTCATTCTCTCGGATTCACGGGAGGGACCTCGCCTCGACCGTTGACGGCCTCGACTCGATCCCACCACATTCCCTCGCATTCCGACTTGAATGTGACAGACTTCATCGGGACAAAACAGGTTCGCTTCGTTGACAAATGGGAGGCCCCGAAGACGTGACTTGCTCGGGTTCACTAGGTTCCGCAGAGCCCTCCTGGCTCTTGTAATACCCTACCGGTTGTCGCAACACAGGGTAAGTAAATTCCTTGTTATACTCATAAAAATCACTGTAGAGTATAACTAAGTGACTCTAAAGATCGAACCCGCGAGATTCTGTGAAGTATCTGGCTTAGTTAAGCGATTAAGATAGGACAGCTCCCAAAACTCTATAATCCGGTTCTAGATCTAGAACCGGAAATACACAAATAACCCGAGACGACAACCCGTTATCCCGTTCAAAACTGATATTCTAGCAATCTGGTCCGGAACGGATCCGTTCCTTCACTTTTCCGGTTTCCCGGATTTTATCCGTTCCGTCAGACTGCAACGGATCCGCTCCCTAACGAGTTCCTCTCCTGGTTTCCTCTCCGGACCAATCCGTTCCGGATGATCCGTCCACACCCGTTCCTCAATCCGGTTTGGTTTTGCCTCTGTTTTACCATCAGAGGGGTCGCCGCTTGATTTTGTGAGCGGTAGGCCCACCGCTCCTTCCGTGACTTATAGTGGCTGAAGACCCACTTTCTACCTGTTAATTCTAAAAATACTTCAGATCCGGTTTGATCCCTCACAACAATCCAGACAAAGATCCGGACTGTAGGTCACACAGAGATCCCCCGTACGATCTTCTCATACTACAACGACTTTGACACGACTTTCCGTTCCTGGGGAGCCAGGTGGCTACAAGTGTATCCGTCCGTTCCAACGTCAACCAGAACTCTTCCGTTTGCCACAAAGACGGTGAGACCTCATAGGAGATCGGACACTCAACTGGGTTTCCCACCCAGGAGCTCTAGCACGATTAAGGAATCCCTCTCTCTCGACTAGCCTAACAACGGCTTTCTCACCCGGAATCTTAAGTCCTAGAAGCGCTGAGGCACTAGAGTTACACTCCCAACTCTTCTCTACCCGTTCTCATATACTCAGACACGGAAAATAAGTACCAAAGGGAGAATGTCGCCTGCAAAACCACTTGCGCCTTCCTAACTCCGCGTCACGCCGCCCTGCCAAACTCGGGAGATACACACGCAAAGCAAGAGAGAATAAAATACACAAAGATAATGCAAAGGAAAAGACTCCCAGTCCACCGCGAGGGGACTGACTTAAATAATGGGCAAAAAGCAAAAAGCGCCATACAAGTCCGCCGCGATTAACGCTCGGCGGATCCGTTCCTACCTACTTTTGAACCGGAACGGATTCCAACCCGCTCCAAGTTCCTAAACCGGACCGGATTTCCTCCTGATCCGTTCCTAAGTTAAAAACTACAAAAACAGGAAAGTCCTAATACCTACGTATCCGGCTCTGCTACCCTAGATCCTATAGTCGGGCTTTCCGCCCTACTGATCTGCTCGAAGACCTCGGTGAGGTTCCGATTCCGTTCTCCGTCTGTTGCAACCGGAGCTCCAGTAACCGGACTCGCAGGAGACTCCGACAACTGAATTGCCGCCTCCCGGTTGCCCGTTGACGCTCGCCCTGACTTCTTGGATTGCGGCGTCCTGTCCTTCCCTGGTCTCTGAGGCAACCCTTCGGAAATATCCGGTAGAGACAGATCGGAGAGTCTGACCGGAATTTCCGTCAGTCTCCGGCTACAGTCTTCCATCCGTTCGGCCGCCTCCCGAACCTTCACCAAAGTCGTCTCCACCTTTTCGGAGAAGTCGGACAGAATCCGGACTATCCGGCTTCCGGATAGTTTCTTCTCCTTGTGCACCTCTTCGTCAAACAGTTGAGCTCGGATGACAGCCGATCCGGGTTCCCCGAATGTTGCCTTCACGTGCTCCGCCAATTTGACGGTCTCCGCCGCCATCTCCTTGGTAGCGGCCTCGTTGTCCCTGAGAACAAGGAGCTCCGCCTTCAAACCGTCAACTTCCTCCTGAAGTTTCCGGTTTTCCTCCTCCATCTTGGCGAGATCCGCAAGCGAGGCGATGCAATTCCCTACCACGGTCGGAAGAGTATGATCCGGTTTGCCATTGACCATCCCCGCGATGTTCTCCAAGACGATCCGCTTGACCTCCCAATCCGCTCGGATGTTGCACAGGATTTCCGTCAGTTGCAGGAACGGATCACTGGGATCCGTTTCCTCTGCTGCTGGTTCGGCCTGACCCGGTTCGGATGGTCCCGCTCTGCCTTCCGTTCCCGGATTGTGTCGGACCGGAGGAGATCCCCTCGTGTTCGGCGGTGTGGTCTTCTGCCGCTTCACGAGCGGAACTTCCGGTTCCTCTCCCTTATCCGAGTCCTCCCGCTCTGTCTCGGACTCGGAGCTCTCCTCATCATCCGTTGACGTCTCCCCGTACGTCAAGACTATCTTCTGGGTGTGCCACGTCTTCTCTTCCGTATCCGAAAGGAGCTGTAGATGGTGGTAGAGGTGGAAGAGGTAGGGGGAGATCGGAGTTGCCCTACTCCCTCCGAGGTTCTTCAATAACTGGGTGATCAGGTCCTGTATGATCCGGCCCCAGTCCACTTTCCGGTCTCCGATCAGCGCACCGAAAATGGTGTTGGCCAGGCCGATCGTGATCCGGGTTGGTTTCTCCGGATGAAGGACCGGAAGCAGAAACTTCAACAGGCGCCTATGCCTGTCTTCGTTGCAGTCCATGATCCGGTATCCGTCCTTCGGGTGAGGGGTGCCACTGAACTTGTTTTGGAGGAAGTCTACCTTCCTCCCGGCCGGTCCGTGCCCCTGGTGTTTGAACCCGTATACGGCCCTCCAGTGCGCCTCCGTCCATTTGTGCGGCATTCCCCGCGCCGTGTTGTCGAACTGATTCGACACCTTGCCCTTCAGCTCCTTCACCATCCGCTTCTCCTTGAAACCCTAGGGTATCTCTGCTAACCCTAGACACCCCATTGCGGTTAAGTCCGCCATCAAGTTGCTTTTCTCCGGCTCTGTGGAAGGGATGAGCGGAACTACTTTCTTCAGCTTTATCCCTGAGGGTGGGGGTGTAGTGGACTCGGTTCTCTTCCGGCGTAGCTGCGGCATGGCAACTATCCGGAAAACTACCTCACTCCTCTCCTAGCCGCACGTCCCGTTCCTCACACACACTCACAATCACAAATACAAAAGTAATCTGCCCGTAATAACCACCTGCACATACACACACACACTCCTCTCCACACACCAGCGTCTCAGCGCACAGTCTGAAACCCGCACCGCTGACAACTGCCCGCTCTGACAAAACACCCGCTGCTAATACTGACAGTCGCGTCACAGAAAATTGCGCCACCAAACACGCGCGGAAAACCAACTCACAGAAAAGGCGGAAAACGCTGAGGGTTGAAAAACACACAACGAAGCGCCTGAGAGCAAATGGGCCAACTGAAAATGTCAGGCCTTATATACTTTCCAGAAATGGATCCGGTCTTCCGTTCCTGATCATCCGTTCCCGTTCTCATCCGATCGGTCCAAGTCCGGAAATTATCCGTTCCGTTCTGGGACTGAATCCGGATAGAATCCGTTCTGTAGGGTCCGGAATTTTTCCGTTCCGGTATTCCGTCGTAATAAACCGGAATTATTCTGCCACCGGTCTCTACAACATTATCTGGTACTACTTCTGGATCTTACCCGTTCCCTGAACAAATCCGGTTGCTAAATTTTCAACTTTCCGCTCCATATTGACTTTAAATGGAAAGATCAAAAATATGTCTTGCCACACCGGTACTCTGAGCCTCACTCCCACCCCAACTGCCACACGATCTACCGTTCGGACACGTCGCGACCTCTCCCTCACCAAAACGCTGCTTCCACAATGGCTCCCACACAGTCTTCCGCAACCCCTTCCGCACAGGTTGGAGTCCTGGGTCTCTCAAATCCTTCGGGTGCTTTCCGTCGTGCCAAATTCTGCTAAAATTATTGTTATAGTAGTATAACTGCATGTATAACTGCAATTGGAAAGGGCTTTGGGGATTCTCCCAGCGAGGTTGCATCTGCACGCGCTGTATGCTCGCAGCAACCAGCTAGGAAAGCGAGCGGGAGTCTGGGAGACTTCTCGGAAATGAAGAGGCAAAGAATTCCAATTTGGAATTATACACCCGGGCTGTGGCGCCACCTCCGTTGGTGTCGGCTTCTGCCACAGCTAGGGCCACTCGCGCCTCTTTGTGCTCAAAGGAACAGGTTCTCGCTTGAAGAACTAAGACTTCTAGAAATTATGTCTGGTAATTGGTGCTATTAGCATTGTCAGATATCAACTGGAAGGATTCATCGTCTCGCGACGGTGTTGATAGAACAATGTCTGGCAGTGCAAAATACGGCGAAACACTCAATCTAGTTCGAAGAACGAGAATTGCAAAAAATAGCAGTACCGTTCGCCAAAGCTTCAAATTGTAGATCCCAATACAGTGCATGACTGACTGGCTACCACTCTCAAATTACGAGAAACTAGAAGGACGTCCTAGTCCGTAAGCCCAATTCTTAGGCAGAAATAGAAATCACGTCCCCCGAATCAAATCACGAATTGGTTTCGATGTGAACTGAACAGCGATTAAAGAATGACACACACTCCCTCAAACATCCCTTCTTGCATTCATGAATGAGTCTTCACAACCAAATCTGCCCAAATCAGAGTTTCGAATTCCCAGTTCGAAACGACTCAATTTCTAAATCCCTAAATTCCTTGTACAGAATATGTTCAATTCTACTTCGGAATCCACGTTCCCCCTCGCAATCGGTTGCCTTGCGGTACCGCAATGGGTGCGGCCAGCTCCCAAAACGAAGCAGGCTTGCGAGGGGTGTAAAACAAGGCTGGCTTGCGAGGGGTCCAAAACGATGTAGGCTTGCGGCGTGCGAAGGACACCAACAAGACACCAGAAGCGCCACGGTGCAAACAACGCCTAGAAAACAACAGAATCTAAAATTTGATCGCAAAGAGCACACCTGCTCGTTTTGAAGCGACTTCCTTTTCTCACGGCGTGTGCTAGATTCGCCAGCAGTCCCACGTCCCCTTTTGCTTGTGCTCCTTGTCGAACGTCGCGACTCCATTGTACTCTGAACAAGAAACTTTGAAATTAGTTCATGAGCAAAGATCAAACACGAGAGAACGAGAGAAAAGTTTTCAGATCAAATGTCCAACCATCGATCTTCAACGGAGCCTCTGCGCACCAGCTGCCTCTCCAAACGTTGGTGTGTTGCTCGGAGGACAAATTTGGTACCGTCGGAAGTCCCGCATGAAGCGGAAGGAATCCGCCAGGCTGCACCAGGCTGTGACCAGCGTGGAGAAATCAACGGAGAGGGGGGGAGCCTTCAAGCGGGAGCTTTCAAATTAAAAAGCTTTCGAGGTCTCTTTTTTCTTTAAATAATCGATAATCAATTATATTGAGTAATTGCTTGAACTAACAGCTGAAGGAAGTAGGTCATTTACCTAAATTTTAAAAGGAATATCATCCAGAATTAATTTTTAGTTTGTTGTCTTTGAAATGCAGGTGGAAATGACATCTAACCCAATTTTTAAATTTTCTTAAACATTGTGGAATTAGTATTAAAATTTTGAACATAATATGCAAAAAGGCTCTTTAAGTGACCTCCTTCTAAACTATCAGTGGTTTGTACATTTTGACACATTGAAGAAGGTAGAATGAATTAGTCATATTTTGTAAAAAATTTCCTGATAGAGTTTAATGCAATGTCCTAAGAGTTTTTAGATTTCAATGATTTGATATCAGATGCTTTATTCTCATTATTGCAAGTTTATGCTATCATAAAATAGAATAAACATATGTAAAGATCTTCACAAATACATATGAAATTTCCATATAACTCTGTCAATACCAAAAACAGACCTTCAGTTGAAATTTCACTTATAATGATGGTGGAACTTCTAGTGCTAACAAGAAACTCAAAATTAAAATGCTAAGGACCTTACCTCTTGGATGTCGTCTTCCATGCGCTCCGGAACTCCACTCATTGCTTCCTCTGCTTCTGGGATGGTCTCCATGCTCCTTGTCACCTCAGTCACCTCCACAATACCTTCTTCATAACGAAGTGGCCGTATTTCCAGTTGCGAAGTCTGACTATTTTTCGAAACTACTTTCTTTCCCTTCATTCTCGCTCTTCTAAGTGCCTTTGAAGAGGAAAATAAGAGTGGCCTAAGCTTTCTTCTACGCTTCCTATTCTCTACAATTCCAAGACCATTTGCCCTTGCATACATGAAATAGCAACTACAGAACAACACTTTCTCTTCAGGCTAACTCTATGTGTAATAGAGCTTAGAAGCTCTCAGACTTTGATACTCTCTTCTAGGGTTGCACTTTATTAGCACTCCATCAAATGACGGCTAGGTTTACATTCTTGATGAACTCAATGTCAGACAATGATGTCTTACCTACTTAAGTCTAGCATTTAAGTTCATCTTTTTTTTTAAATTTTGAAACAAATTAAACCATTGGTTCATCTTTTTGCCTTTAAGTACCACACCTGGCCTCTTCATTAATTAGCCTACCTTCAAAATTCTTGGAACTATACTCTAAATTCAATTATTATATAAGTTTGGCTGCCCATTATTGCGTGTAGTACAAGTAGGCGCTCCTATTCCACTCTAAAGACAACCTCATCTTCAATGCTTGTTTAAATGAATTAACGGTATTTTAATTGTTTCAGGGTATGCATTAGCTTTAGTTTGAACTTCTGAATGTCTTACCTAAGTACTTGTTTTGTATTCCGGAGACTCATCTTCCATTACTTGTATCATTGATGTTCTTGCCATGGCGTGCCTTGCTATGGCGTGCATACGCGGGGATGGCCATGAATTTCCAATTCATTTTCCGATTCGAGATGGTATAGTTGCAAGAGTTAGCAGTCATCTTCTTCACGTACGATTTAAGTATGTTGAGTCATCTATCTACATCGAAGAGGAAGTGAAGTCTGAACACTAGAAGAAAACCCTGTTTTTTTGGATGTTCGAGAAAAACAAGCCTGTTCTTGTAGACATCCAGCGGAAGATGGGATGCTGGGCTAAGAAAAATAATTCAAGGCCATGTTTCTCCGAACGACTGCATGATTTGAGAAAAACGAGTTCCTGTTCATGAGCACATCCATGTTGCTGAGAACAGTCATTAAAACACAGTCGCATTTTTATGAACGCTGTTTCGAACAGGGCTGTGCCACATCAGCGCCGGACTTGCCTGCTGCACAGGTAAATTCGGGTAACTTCATGGAGAGGGGGTAAACTGGGGGCCAAGCTTCCAGAAGCTTTGGAGGGACAGTTTTGGCAGAGTTTTTTTAAGTATAATAACATGGATGCATAAAGAAGGTACATTTTGGAAATGCTTCTCAATTTCTGGTCCACTTGAACTGGAATTAGGCTTCGGTTCTTTTGGGGCTTCTAGCTTTTTCCTTAGAAGAGTTCAACTTCATGATGGACTTCATTTATTTTTTATTAATTGTATCTAAAAATATTCTAAATTTGGATGTTAAATATCACTGAAGAGAAAAATACGCAGGAATGTCGATGTGTTCATGTAGTACAGAAGTTGTGAATATTAAATGCTGTATAGTCTGCACCAACTCATTTATCCTGCTGCTTATGTTCTGAAAAGCCCTGGTTACATTTTCCTACCGACCAGGGAGTCCAGAACTACTTATCATAAGTGCAAATGTTCTTAATTAAAGGATCGCATGCACGCAATGACTTATAATTGTTGTCTATTTTCAACAATAGCATTGATGCTCTGAAGACCTACCACAAATTAGACGTCCATTATAAGATTGTTCATTTCAAGCATTGGAGGCATGCACAATGATTTTTGGTGTATTTACAAAACAATGAAAACATGTACTGGAAGAATACCTTGAAGGCCCCAAACTCTTAAGAACTTCTTAATTCAAGTTCTATAGGATCTTGTATGAAACATTTATTCTCTGAAAGTGCTACACTACGAGTTCAATTGGCTACAAAAATTATTGCTTAATTTATTCTGTTTTCTGAGGAAAAAACTTTTTAATTTTGTTTATGACATTTCTATCTATGCTGCACTTTTTTAATCATTCCATTTCGATGAATGAGTTAGCAATTACAAGGACTCTTCGTTTCTGGTAGTTCGTGGATTATTACAGAGTTCTTACTCTATAAAAAAGTTTGTAATGCTCTATTTCATTCTAATGTCCATTTATTAGGATATGGTCCGAAACATTAGGTTCATATTGTTTATTACCAAACGTTCACTATTTGGATAGGCATTTTCGACAGTTCTTAACGAAATTTTTAGAATTTCGAATCTCCTAACTCTTGATACGTAATTGCAATTACAATTTCTGTCCTCTGTGTCGTTCAATTCCAAATGATAGGGAGTTAGTATACCATGTTGCACATTGCTTCTGTAGAATGCATTTACAGTGAAAACATCATTTCGGGTATTCTTTCATACAAATGTGAGCTTGTGCTGTACAGCTTCTTGGATTCTCTCTGGGATGAAGAATACACTTCCAGCAGTTCAAATGTTAACCCCTACACCCTTGACGAATGTTTTTTCAAATTATAGATTTCTTGGCCCCCTCGCTATGGATGGCCTTTTCATTTTGTTTCTTTTAAATTTTGACACAATGTGTGTTCGATGAGTAACTTCAATGCCAAACCATTTCCTAGATTATTTTCCACATGTTCACAAACCACCTCACTACAAGATCCTACATATGGTTATATGAGTGAATTTTGTAAAATATTAATGACTGTGCTCATGTATTAGAGATGGCTGTTGCAGAGGACTCTCTTGGTTGAAACGCTGTTAGCGAGTTCATGGGTTCTTATGTTCCAATCTGCACGGTAGAAGTCCCTGGACATTTCTCCACTTCCTTCTGAATCAACTTCGTTCAAACATGTGGTTGAATATGTTGAAAGCAAATTTCATTTGACGAACATTGCACTTGCACTAGAAAGAACTGTGTTGCTGTGATTCAATGGAAAACATAGAAAGAAACCTTCTACAGCAGGCTATAGGTTTGTTTACAATCCTCTTGGTGAAACGCCTTCACCATAACTCCTTTTGAAATTTCCGTTCCGAGCGTTCTTCGAAATCCACTTTCACTTGTATTTACAAATTGAAATGTTGAAATACAGTGAACGTTCCCAATTTCAGAAAGTATTTCATGCACTACAAGAAAGTTGTGTTTGCTTCAACAAAATCCACTTGATGTGTTTGTTGAGGCAAACGCTAAATCTGTGTTCCTCTACGTTCTTAAACGTCGTTTTTGCGTTTGCCTGAACAAACACATCAAGTGGGTTCTGTTGAGGCAAATGCAGATTTCTTCTAGTGATTCCTCTAGATCTCCAACTTCTTCGATGTTCAGTCGCTTCCCCTTCAGGGGATGATTCATTTTGAAACGTCTTTTCAGTAGATAGGTTTGGCGCATTTCTAATACATGAATTTGCTAATTAAAGTGTACTCATCAATAAATATTTGACTCAGCATGTGTTATGTGCTATGCTTGTGAACTGCTCTTCCGTGCAATGAACCATCAACAAACAGTGCAAACTCAATTAACAACAACAACACACGATAGCATACACGTTCCTGACCTGTCAGGACCTAGAACCGAAAATGTGCTGAACATCCTCCACTGCTTCACACCTTCACTAAATCCTTTAACATGCTCAAAGTCGCCTTCCTATGAAGACATCCTTTCAAACAATTTGTTAAGAAAATTAACAAAAACGCATCACTTTGGAGTTCTTGTCTGTCCACTCCACATTCCGTCTTTTTGTTTTTAACAGACATATTTATTTACAGTACTATTCCGACAGCACTGTGTTCTCCTATACACTAGTATTCTGTACGGCTCCAATGTATTGACCACCTTCTGCAGCAGCTTCTCTAATGGGCTCTGCATCTAACATTGGTGGTTGCAACCCTTCGAAGTCTTCATCGTTTCCCACTTGCACAACAATCGGATTCATTTCGGCATATTGCACTTCTCCGCGTCTACCTCTGACATCGGTCCTACATATTATCTTCCACCCGCGTCTGCTCGAATCGTCCGAAAGCATGACTTGTTGACAGTGCAAAGGAAATGCGAAAGAATCTGCATGCACGCTTCCGTCCATGTGGTTGAAGTTCGCCATGCTAAAACCGTAGCGATCTCGTTGAACTGTTGGGTACCGGACGTCACGGCCAGCCTTCACCCAATTGCATAATAGCACAGTTGTACAGTGATTTCGATAATCTAATTCCAGTATGTCTTCAATGAAACCTACGTATTCCTCCGAACTCTCCACTGGAGTTCCATTCACAAGACCCCAACGCAACTGTCGAGAGAAGGAGGCCACTACAGAACAGTCTCTTGTGACCAACGCATCTTCTGAGCTCCGAACACGCAAATGCATACCAAATGCATACATGTGTCGATGTGATACAGCGTACCTTTTTGGTGGTTGTGCATATTGTACAATGTCATCTGGCACAACCTCACCTGCACGTAATTGTCGCTTCACCCGTGCACGCAACCACTCATAGAAAGGTGGTACATCATTCAATTCCGGTGGATACCGGAGAGCCACTGCTGGTCGAAGTCAACGCATTGCCAAACGATGTGCTTCACGCTCTGCCCACCTACTTCCCTTAGCTGCTATGTACTCTCTAATACATATTCAAGAACATGAATATTACTTAGTCCGTAGACAACTTCGTCCCACTGTAAAACATATTAATTCACTTGACAAATTCAAGTAATTAAACATACCATTGCTATAGTTTGAAGTAGTTCATGTACAGAGGACTTTGTTTTTGCCACGAATTACTAGAAAACGTCACACCAACATGGACATTCAATATGGAGTTACTTCTGTGCTACACAGAACTTGTCGTGAATGCAACCGTGACCTCAGTCCGGAGATCAACCTCATTCCCATTCCATATCATGTCATCGACATGATAATTCAATACGTTTTTGTCTATTTTCGCTTCTCTAGAACACAATAGTTGCAACAAACCTGTAAACAGAGAAACTCGATCACATTGAACAGATTAGGTGGACACTTACTCTCGCCACTCTTGTAGTGATGCTGTGTTGTCCAGGACAAAGGCATGTGCAAATGCTCTGACATCATCCATCAGTTTCCACTTTCTCCTCTCATTCGAACGCAGTACTTCATCATTCATGTGGGCATCTTCTGTGGGGTCCCAAACAAGGTGACTTGTTGCTCTATATTCCTTCAAATACTCTGTGCAGAATCCAAGCGCCTCTTCCATTCTATAGCCTTCTGCCATGCTGCCCTCAGGGTGCGCTAACGTGCGGACATGGTCCTTCAGGGTCTTCATGTACCTCTCGATTGGATACATCCACCGACAATGAACAGGTCCGCATATAAAAAGCTGTTGCACAAGGTGCACCGGTAGGTGTGACATGATATTCATAAACGTCGGTGGAAACTCCTTTTCCAACATACACGTTGCTAACACAACACTTCTCATGAGGTCAGCTTCATCTGACAAACGAACCTCTTTCTCACATAGTCTTTGAAATACTCGACAGACGCTAATGATTGCGAGTCGAACATTCTCGTCTAATACATTGTGCACTGCCACTGGAAGTATCTGTTGAGTGCACATCAAATCTTATGAATGTTACATACGTACTGATGTCACTTCGTATTTGAACATTTTGAATTGCGAAATGCAGTTCATAATTGTGTCATCTTTGGCGTTCTGTACTCTTATTTATATGGATTTTGTTCATGTTCACACTTGAAGCCTACTACCGTGTGCATGAGTTCAAACAGTTCCTTTCAATTTTTACAGAAGTCAATGTAGTCATGCACATGTCTCCATCTATGAGTGCTAGAGATTTGTTATTTTAAATATAATTCATTACCTTTCCCTAAAGTGTTTCATATTTTTTTTAAAGAGAACTCAATTCCTGAAAACAGGGTATTGTAGTTGTACAACAAATATTGTACCTGCTGCATGAGTATGTGGTAATCATGGGTTTTCATGTACTGCAACTTCCCATCTTTCAACCGCTTGTGAATGGAACCCACATAGTTTGTTGGAGTCTTGAAATCGGTTATGATCTGAACGAATTGCCTTCGTTCATCGGGGTTCAATACATAAGGAGCTGCTGGCATGTAGAACTCCTCTTGACGTCTACGTCCTGGTTGCAACCATATTTCTTCTCGTACTTGCAGATCTTGTGCATCTTGTCGACTACCCGCGCTGTCGTTCATACCAAGAAGAGTCTTCATCATATTCTCACATAGATTCTTCTCACAATGCATGACATCCAGAATGTGCGGCGCCAGCAGATCCTACATAATAGTTCACGCAACTTATGTGAGGAAAAACAACTTCTTGGACATGCTTCAATTTCTGTTGACTTCAGGCTTTTGACGAAAGACATAACTAATCAGCGTCATGTGCATAAGGTTCATGTTCTGCTGTTGCAATGGAACTTCGAACTTCTTCATTCACAACATCAGTGCCACTCATCTATCATCTGACTTTCTCTCTAAATGAATACATCATTTTGCCTTCGTTAGCATGGCTGGTATGTTCAATCTACACAAAGATTTCTATAATTATAATGTAAAACAATACATTAAAAATCTGTAATCTATGGTTGTAGAGAACAACGCTTGCCAATGAGCAACAGAAATTGATGTACAAAAGTTCGGACCGAATACTTACTTGCTAGTAAGGGAGAATGAACAATTCAGAAAGAATTTTCACTCCTGTGTAGTGCACGGGGTCATGCTTTGCGTTCTCCTTCCCACCAAGGTCTAGATATGATTGTCGCCATGCAGCGTACCTCATGACGTCAAGAGCTGACATGACTGCCGGTTAGCTGCGATGTTCGACCTTGCCGTTGAAACGTTTGTTTCGACGATACGGATGCTATCGCGGTAAATACCTTCTCATGCCTCCATATACTATTTAGAACCACGACTGCGACGATCGACTGAAACATCACCTGTCTTCGCCATGCGAGAGTCCGTTTCAGATCCACATGAAACACACCCCTTGTAACCCTTACAGACTACACTTGCTATAAGACCATATGCTGGGAAATCGGAGATTGTCCACATCAACACAGCTCGTAGTTGGAAACTTCGTGAACCTTCAGGTTGTGAGAAATCCAGTGCAGGCACACCATTCCACAGTTCGTTCAACTCATTCAATAATGGACGTAGGAACACACCTATACTCCTGCCTGTCGGTGAATGTTTCCCAGATATTAGAATGCACAAGGATATGAAGAATTTCTTTGTCACAAACCAAGGTTCCAAATTATAAATCAATATTAGAACGGGCCACGTCGACCAGTTTGTGTTACTCAACTTGAACGGATTTATGCCGTCCAGAGACAGTGCTAGTCGCATGTTGCGCTCATCGCTACTGAAATTACCGAATGCGACATTCGTATCAATGTGTTTCCAAGCAGGACTGTCTACTACTGACCTCATAATGCCATCAGTGCTGATGTGCTTCATATAACCCGTGAGCATTGCAGCTATCTCTGTTGATCGCCACATACGCTTCAATCGTGGGATGAGAGGAAAATGTCGAATAACCTTAGCTGGTATTGTCGTACTCCCATCTAACCACCGTGACTTCAAACATTTCGGACAACTGTTCAACATGCATTCTCTGCATCATACAATATACATCCATCTGGACAGGCATGTATACTGTTATAATTCAAACCCAATGTTCGGATTGTTTTTCGCGCTGCATAATGACTCCTTGGAAGCTTATTGTCTTGTGGTAGCATGTCTTCTGACAAATAATGGAACAATTCGTCTATGAATTTGTTGCTGACGCGAAAAACATGGCACATGTTCATTATGACAACAGTGGCTGACACCACACTTGTCTTCGACCCTGCATACAACGGTGTCATCGCTTCTTCATACAATTGCTCCAAACCATCCAAACCGTCACTACCAGTATCATCGTTCTCAGGTACATTATCGGTATTCAAATTCTCTCTGTGCAGTGCATCTCCTCGATCCAGCGCCTCCATGACTTGCCGTTGCACCTCATGTAATTCATCTAGCACCGGACCTGCTCCGTCTGTCGCATCCCCGTCATTCACATTGGGAACATTGTCAATCTCATCAATTGTTGTAGCTTCCAACACGTCCTCTTCGACAACATCATCGTCATATAATACATCTTCAATCCATATCCCAGTTCTTGGATAGCCCTCTACAGGGTCCCCACCAATCATCGACTTTGTTAAAAACGGATCACGCCCCACCGCGTTGTGATGTTTCCGAATGACTTCTATATTTTTCCGTAATCCACCATGACAATCTCGGCAAGGACATGGAAATGCACGTATGTTCCGCTCTGTTGCTACACGCAACTCGGTCTGTAGAATTATATCACCTGCTGGGATGTGACGTAGTGTACGACCGTCTATAGCGATTCGCACTTTTGTTATACGCCCTCGCGTTGCCTGATTCATATTGTACGTCCTGATTGCCTACAAGCAATGATCTTCACGCATGTCTCTCCTCTGTACATGAAAAACACTTGCCGCACATGAGAAATCTTCATTGAGCATGGCAAAATTGTTGTGAACAGCAAATTGTTTCATACTACAGTTGTTCCACAACCGCAGATAGCGTTCCATGCGTGAAAACTGACTACACAGGATTTGGAATTCACACTCAGTTTTGCAGAACTCCTGTTACAAATGCGGAACCTGTCTGCTGAGACGGTTTCTTATTGTAACTACAAAATAATTTGAAGAAAGTTTTCTGTGAATGCGAATATACAAAAATACTGTGGACCATCTTCTAGAGTTGGCTCTGGAACATGCAGATGCAAGTTGTTCATTTCATGGATCTCGTTCAAACTACGAACTACCAGAAATACGAAATTTTCCTAAAGCTTTCCGTAGTACACTTGGCATCTGCTTTCAGGGAAATGCTATACATTACATACCATCACTTTCAATTGCACTCCTTCTTCTAAAATGCACCCAATTACTATGAAATGATACTGGAGAAGTAATGTAGAGAAGAAACAATTATGTGTAAGTGCAACTACGTTGTCTTAGTTAGCACTGTCTACTTGTCATGTCGTTCATGACATTAAGACGTTTTAGCATGTTGATGCTTACAAAACACGTAAGATGTTATGTGAATTTCTGATTGCAAATCATGTAGATGAACGTGGTGAAGCACGTACAAATTACTTTGTACGTATCTGCAGAAGCTATCCTGTTTACTTGGACACTAATCATGTCTAATCAGAGCAACTACAATGTGTATTTCGCCAACATCTAACATTTTCAACCACAACATACTCATGTATTCTGTGGAGCACTTTGGGAACACATTACTGTACTGGGACTAGCATCTCAATATCTCACTATCACTTCTTCCTCAGACATTGCTAAACAAACTTGTTCATATAGCCAATTCTCATAATCTAGCTCCCACTGGTCAAATGGATACGTACCACTATAGAACCACGATATGGTATACATATTTTGGTGGTACACATCCTCAGTGGTACGAGGTTGGAAGTCTTTGCTACCAATAATTCTAGATTCATAGTAGTACATATGATCTGTGTATTGCTGAACCAACTCCTCCAAATATGCTGCTTCATCTAACTCGTACTGCTCAAAAGGATATTCAGTTGGTGCGTGACTGCACTCACCTACAGATTCGATGTTCGACATGTCTTTCTCCCGCACAGCAGCCTTCGTGAGTGACACCTGTTTGTATGTACCTGGAAGGAAGAATTCCCATGTTCTCATGCATGTAGCTTCAATTTGACATGCTGAAATACGTCTTCTGAGAACCAAATGTTCAAAGAAACTAACAAAACAACTAAGGAACTATTTCACAAAACCTTTAACAAGCTCTCTTTTCTGTTGAAAATATCAACAAGAGTTGGCACCCCTAAAGACCTTGAACTTCCAAACTAGTGCCCATCAAGCATTTCGGCTATGTTCATGTCCTAATGTGTGTCCAAGAAAAAGGCTCCATGGAAGCCTCTTTCACACTTTCATCCACTTGTATTTATCAATTGAATTTCATACATTTCTTACTAGGAAGGTCAATGCCGATCATTACTTAAACGTCGTATGAATATGGCTTAACAAAGCAACGTATGCACTAACAAATGTTTTCTATGCAGTTATAATTTTGCTAAGTTATTGTAAGGTCAGGGATTGCAGTATGAACCTATGTGTCAAGAAAGAAGGTTCAACACATCACAAAATGTTGAAACTCAATTGACTCTAGAAAAAACATGGACAAATACCTCTATGGAGATAGTACTTTGCAAAGGAATTTTATGTAGGAAAATCTCTGAGAAACATTTGTACCTACTATTTCCTTAATAGACATGTATAATTCCTATACAATGCACATCAGTGTATCCCCTCATTAGTTGCTCCGAAATAGTTAAAGCTTCTAAAAGTTGGAGTGCACTTCGAATTGGAGTACATCACCTTTCGAGATATACACTATTTGAACATCTCCGAAGACAGCCAAGGATTAAAATGTACACACGGTTTACATTGAAGGACATGATCCATCGAAATGTGTGAACCAGTGAAGCTCATGGTAGTAGGGTTTCAATTGGAACTCTAATACTATCCTCATGTGTGGTCCACATGCAAGATGCATTTGAACTGCACTAAAGGTTGGTACACCCGAGATGGTCCTAATCCTAGAAGCGTCGCGTACAGTGCACATACATTTCCAAAATCAGTCATGTTCACAGACTTTACATGGCGCTCTCAGAAACAGATTTTGATTGTTAATAACTTATGCACACCACATCCAAATCTTGCATGCTTTGATGTGTTGGAACATGCTTTCTCAAGCTACTAAGTGTACATGAAAATTTGAAGTAATTGTAAGTGGGAACTAGGCTATGTATGAATAAGTGGTGATTTTAGGTACCTACGTTCAGTGCTGAAAGTTTTCTAACAAGTGCACTTCTGTGGACTACTGTTCGCTGTCTTGTTTAAAGCACCCTAACCCACTCAAACGTTGACTACAACATAAAGAAGCAAACCCTGACGTGGTACAGAACGTCCACTGACATTTGGGCATTATCTGACGTCAGCAGCTACGTGTGCGCTGTCCACGTAGGACACACACCGGCAAGGGGTTTAGGGTTTCGTGCACTTCGAAGACCGGAAACCCCATTCCATTCTTCTTCTCAGGTTTGCGCTCAAATTCACAGGGATGGCAAGTAGAGATGGCAATGCATTGCGATCAAGACGCCGTAGCTCCACAAAGAAGTGCAGGGAAGCACTTACCGAAGCAGTCGTCTCAGAATTCAGATGTGTCGGAGTCCGCTTGCGCTTTGTTCGCCCACTTCATCGAGCAATTCGCTTCCTCATTGTCTGCAGGTGCAACGGCGGGGCGAAGAACTTCAATTCCAAGCGAGGGAAATGGAGGCGGAAGCACCCGATTAGTAGGGTTCTCAGCTGGCGCTGATTCCCTGGTGAGCAATCAAAGTGCATACAGCGAGCCACGTAGGGTAAGGTACTTTACCACTAACCGCCATGTCTTGTTGTAACTCTTGTGGAATGGCAATGGCGTGCACAAGTGTGTGCAGTGCTCTGGCACAAGGAACCTTTCTTGCTCCAGTGGCAGTCCATCAATGCCGATGGCTGCGTCGTAGCCCCCAGCGACGCACACATCGTGGCAATAGGCTCAGCGGTGGAAGGGGGGGAAAGAGCGGGGGTAGGTACTAGTTTCTGTTTAAAAAGGCTTGCACAATGCATGTTCCTCACCTATGTTTAGAAGAACACAATTGCACACTCAGTATAGTCTGGATTTCCATCTGTGGTTTTCCTTTGTCTTTTCAAATTTGCTTGATTCGCAGCTTCTGTGCAGCGCTTCTCCGTGGATCCTCCAAGGCACTGAGTTTCTTTCTTTCCGACGTTGTCGGGTAGAGAGGAGCGCGCTTAGGGAACACGCGGGGTACTTGGCTGCAAGTCGTTGAGTGAGTGACAGATAATGTTGAAAACTCAAATCTTCACTTCAATCTTCTATAGGCCTATCCTGTGGTGGCTCTATGGGACCAAGGGTAAGGGTGTGTAATAAGAAACAAGGCTTCGGACGGGTAAAACGGGACAGCCAACACGAGTGACCGTCCGGATGATGGGCCCCTAAACTTCAAACCCACCACTTCGTCGCCACAAACACAAAACGGGGCTAATAACTGTCATAAGAATGACTCCATAGCTCGCAACTAAGTTTACGATGCAAAAATTGAAATAACAACTAACCTCCAAAACCGGCTGGGAAAAACAAGCCACAAGCCACAAGCCACACACACGAATCTTCAATCTTCTTCCCCTTTGAGTCCCAAATCTTCAACCTTGAGTCTTGAGAACTTCTTTCACTTTCAAACTTGAAGAAATCTTAACAAGAACTAAGTAAAACTAAGTTCCATACAAGCTGCGACCTTCCATCCACTGTCACAGGTGCTCTAGGAACTCAAATGCTAAGTGCTTTAGCAATTTAGAAAGCTAAGAGCACGAACTAATCACTCACAAAATTTGAGCCTATTCTAAGATACTGTCCAAAAGTTATATGAGAGCAAAGTTGAGGTCCTTCTCCTTTTTTTTAAAACAATCACTGCCTCTTTAAATCTCAATAACTTTTGATTAAAAACTCCAAATACTAAGTGTGAGAGCAATTTTGAAAGCTCTCAATAACATCTATAACTTGTGAAAATATCACAATGATCTAAGATACTGTCCAAAAGTTATGAAAGGTAGAGTCTCGGCCTTCTCAAATAAGAAGGTTTAAAATTCTCCAACCTTTGATACTACATAACTTTTGCATCACAACTCCAATTCATACAAATAAACTCAATTTGAAAATATAAAATGATGATCTATCATGTATCAAAGTTTCAATTCCATAAAAAAAACTGACCAAAAGTTGTGGGCGTTGAAGATACGGCCTCCCTCTTTCAAGTCCAAACTCCACTCCAAAGTTTGTCACCTCATAACCTTTTGATAAAAACTCTAAACGGTAAGTGTCATATCTTTTTAGAAAGATACACACAAGGAAAATACACCCTCCAAATCTCAAGTCAAACAAACAAGTATTACAAAAGTTATAGCTTGTTGAAGCCTCTGCCCTCTCAATGGAGATCCTTGGGTCTTCACAATTTCAAACTCTCATAACTTTTGACACTCAATTCCAAATTCAATTTGTGAATACTCTTTGGAAAGCTCTAAACACAAGGAATGTCATGCCAAAATTTCATTACTCAATTCTTTATGCTCAATGAGCTACATCAACCCGAAATTCGGCTAAAACTCTCCAAAACACACACACACTTCTCTCTCTCCACACATCATCTAACCAAAAAAACTCTCCTTGAAAAACTCTCCAAACTCCCCTAAGAGGAGGAAGAAGATCACTCACCAACCCTAAGTTAAGTGGGAGATGCCCAAATGGATCTCCAAACAACTATTGGCCAAAGGAAAAGAACAAGAACATAAGTTCAAGTTTACTCTCTAAAGCCAATGAAACTCAAGATCAAACTAAAAAATAAACTAATTCTAACTCATAATCTTATCTTCTAAACATATGGATAAAATTTAAGATTAAAATGAGATATTAAACTTCAAATAAACTAAATGGAGGTAAAAACTAAAGTCAAAGAAGAATCCTAAGACTCTAAATCTCATGACTTCATAAAAACCCTCCAGTTCAACATTTTAGTGTTGAACTTCAAACTAGAACTTGAATTCTAAAATCTAATTTAAATACAAAATGCGTATACATTTTAAATAGTGTACATATTTACATCACGACAACGTTGCTTCTCTTCAAATTCCGCCCTGTTTGTTTTTGGTAACATGATTAGCATTGCTGTGATGTTGATGTCTGAAGCCTACTGTGGCATACCCAACCAACTGCTTCGCTATATTCTATGATTACGAAATGTATGCTTAGCGTTGTCGATCTCAGTGCAGGGGTTCAATGTTTGTTCCACATGCGGGTGCTTCTGTATTCTATCAATTCATTATGCTCAGTGATTCAAGCGATTTGGTTCAGTCAGCTAGTCACTGTCTGCTTGCCTGCTGCCTCACTTGCTCAATTGCAAGTACTCTGTTCATAATCGTAGATGCACACCCATATTCATTTTCTGTGTTGAATTCGCTTGAGCGTGGCAGCGTGCTCACTGTTTGTAGGTGACTCCGTGATTTCACGGTCTTCTTGCGTGTCAATGTGTCGGAGTCACTGACATGCTGTGGATGTCTGTGTGCAGGTTGGGCGGAGCGACGTTGACTGCTTGAAATTCAAGAAAAAACCAATGGCACCTGCTCGTGGCATAAAGCGGACGTTGCCTGCGTCGAAGGCACATCTTGAAGGGAGCACTGACCTGGAGGATGAGCGCCCTGCACGGCAGAGCGACATGAAATCGCAACTCGTTGGGGAGTCGAGGAGCAAAAGATTAGAAGAGAAGCGAGCAGCCGCTATGACAAAAGCGAAAGGGAAGGCTAAGGCGTCTTCGTCCTCACCACGCAAGAAGAAGCGCAAAACGGGGAACACCGAGGCTCGATCATCCTTAGAGGAAGAGCAGTCCGGCTACTCCGGGGGCTACGTGATGAAAGCGGAGAAAGAAAGGTGATTGACACAATCTCATGTGCTTCAACTATGTTTTTTTGGATATAGGCCATGTTCCTTCCGCTGACAAGCATGTTCAATTCAGCGTGGCCAGTGACGTGTTGTCATTGTGAAGGTCGTGGAACACACTCAGGATATCTCCGTTGCACAGTGAACAGTGGACTGTGTTGCTTAGTTACTTGTTATTCATGCCACTACATAGTAATTCACTGGATCGGTCTGCCTGCAACCATGTACTGTTTCTGGTTCACCTTCAGTCGTCGTATGTCGAGGAGAACGTCCAAAATGTCAGGACCCACAGCCTATATTGCATTCCTCATTTCAGCTTAGCGACGTCAAATGTGAAGGCCATTGTAAGCAGGCTTCAGTTCAGCTCATGCTATGAGTGTCAGAATGCATGTTCGATGTCATGGCACCGTATAATCAGCTGTGGAAGAATGGAGTTTGATAATCTCGGTGGTTTGGTCATGCAGCTCCGGGTCGGGCAGCCATACAGAAGCGGACGACGAAAATGACGACAGTAGTGACGACGAGCGATACGCGGGTGGTCGAGTCAAGCGGCTCGCTGATGTGGGTGGGCAGACCATGAAGAAGCCCATCACCGTTGATGAGATTGGCTTTCCGAATGGAAGAATGATGAAGTCATTGCGCGAAGACGTTCATCTATTCTGCGCTGACCTCAACTTGACGGTTGGGTGGGAGCGCCAAGAGAAGGCTGACCGCCGTCGTTTTTTCAAACGACTGTATGAAGGTAATGCGTCATGAAAACGCTCTACTTCTGTTCAATACGATGCTCTCTGATTTCTCAACGTGTAAGTGCAAAGAACGTGGCCTCAGTTCTCACGTCAGTCTCTGATATCCTGAGGTAAGTGACTGTATCCAAATAGGTAGTCCAAGTTTTTGACGTTCTTTACTCTGTCATGGTTAGGCGGTCCTCTTGTATCAGTGTATGCACAGACTGACATCGTTCCAGCATGTACATTATTTAATTTAGTGTTCTGGAATCTTCGCAAAGTGGGAGCTTGTCGGTCCATCGAATAAGCTGAGTGAACAGTGGTTGGGTCCACTCATCACGAAGTCATTAATCCACCTCCGCTGGAAGGTGAATCAAGTTATAGACTCTGGGAAGAAGAAACCAGCGGAGGTGGACCGTGAACAGTGGAACACTCTTGTTCAGAAGCGCAAGAGCGAGGCGTCCAAGCAGAAGTCCGAGCACATGCGCTCCATATCGAAAGGGAAGGGGTCCAAAGCTTCTCAGCTGCAGGCAATCGAAAAGGACATGTTGGTGCAGTTGGTGAGCGACTGAGATAGTCGTTTGTAGCCTTGCATGGTGCCCCGTGCGTAGGTGGTTGTGTGTTCTGTCTTTGAATTTGTGGGTGCTCTCTCACAATGTGATGACATCTTCATGTTCTGACGCAGACATTGCGCAATAATCGGGCACCATTTCCTGTGGAGGTAACTCGTGCTGTAGCTCAGGAGTTCTATAGGCGGGAGGAGGAGCGACTCAAAGTCCCCGCTGACAATGCGGCAGAAATCGAGCTGGTTCGCACACGCATGTTCGCTATGGAGGAGTGCATGGTGCTGCACCAGAATAAGGTCGACTCTGTACAAGACCGTATGGAGGCCATGTTGACGGACCTGTTGCGGGGTCGTGGGACCACCAGCGCCGCTGCAGTGCCTGCGGTGCCGGAAGTGCCAGCCGTGCCAAACAATTCTGTAGCCTCGCCGAAAGATGGGAGCAAGAGCGTATCGGAGGACATCAACGCTTTCGTGAATTCAGTTGTGCGAGAGCCAGTCGAAAATACCGGGATTGTGGCACATGGGGAAGAAATGGTACAATTGGAAGCCGTTGAGGTTGTGCCTGCAGTGGTCGCCACTAACTTTGTCAGCGACATGGCAACCCCAGCACAGAAATCGTTGAGGAGAGCTTTGCAGTCGCTTAACAGTGCAGAAGAAGCGAACGGCTCAGATGCTATGGTCCCGGACACATATGCTTTTGCAGCTGCTGATGGGAAAGTGCTCAGTCCAGTACCGCAAACAACTCCTACTGCCAATGAAGATGCAACCCCTGGAAAGGTAGGCCGCATCTATCCTTACATCGCTGCATGACCTGTCCGACGTAGAATCAATTCCGTGAGATGTCGGCCCCGCAAGCATGCATTCTTCCAACTCTGTAGTGCCAGTCCTGATTTGAATTTCTGTCAAAAAGAAACTATTGCTGTCACTTGCCACTACTCATGAGAAATGGCATCCTCCACAGAGGTTAATCACATGTCATAGTCCCAGTTGTTGTCAAGTTCCTTGGAAATGGAATGAGAATTACAAACACAGGCGTTGACATTGCTTCAGCTGAGCGATTGGTACAGGAGGTTTAGAAACTCACAACGAAAATAAGCAGGTCTTGGAGCAAGAGTGCCCCGTACCTGCCTACTGACATGGCTGTTGTGGAAGCACATGCAGGTTCATAGCGATGTCAAAGATGGAGGGGAGTCTTCTGTGCAGGTCCGTCGCACTGTGAGGAGCCAAGTGAAGCCAGTTCCGACCAAGGCCAGCGGGTCGTCCAAGCCGACGAAGGTGAGTACCACGACATGAGGAGAAGCAAACGCTTACGCATTGCAGACGTGTCACAGTCCTAAGGTCAATCTGTACTAGCGTACCAGAGATGTCCTCAATTCGAACCCTCTCTATGTTTCTTCCTTAGTATTAGATGCGATCATACATGCGTCACATTATCAATCATGACGGTAGAACACATGCTGCTTGAAATGCAGGTGGGATCTGCAAAGAAAGTGGAAACACCAAAGAAGAAATGAAGGTCCTCTGTCGACTGTGCACTGCGGTTGCAAGGTGGCTGCGCTGGAGTTGAAGAGAATGTGCCTACGGAGTGAAGCCTTCGTGATGTTTTGTTTTTGAATTTTTGGCAGACAACTGTAAGGTGTTTCAGTTAGGGGCCCTAGCAGGTGTGGAAAGTTTTGTATGTAAGTTCCCCGGACTCTACGGTTGATGACATGTATAGTGGGTAAATGTAGGATACTGTGACAAATATGCACAGCCATGCCTAGTCCTGCATGCCTCCACATAGGTAAGGCATAGAAAGGTCCCTCCTTCAAATGGGCGAATCAGAACTTTAGACACAGTTATTGTGTTCATGTACATTGCGAGGTGTAGCATTTCTTTGTCGGCAGTGAAGTAGAGCAGTTGGCATTATCAGTTGTATGCAAGAACTTGTGAAATGGAAAGACATTTTGAAATATTCTGTCTGTTCAAGGCTTTCTATGACGGTGTGCATTTTAGTTCAGCTCTGTGGATGGAAAGTTCTGGTTCTTGTAGTCTGTGTGTGGAATTGCCCATTCCTACCTTAGGTACTCATTGCGCTTTGTCCATGTAGATGTGCAGATGAGCTGTGAAGTACAGTAATGTCGGTGATCACTTCGGTATACCCTCTTGGAGATCATTTCTGCAGTACCATTCTGTATTTGTAAATTTCAGGTAATGCTGATGGCTACCGATTCTTTGAGAATGAGATTAGCCATTCCGGAAAAAAAAGGACAGGAGGTGTGGGCCTTAGCCAAATGCCACTTACACCACGCTGCACAGTCTTGTTCAATGCTTCAGCAATAATATTAGTCTTGCATTATCAACCTTCTACAGGGTACAGCAGAACAAGGAGCAGATTCCATAGCACCTGCATCAGTCATGTCAAACCATCCTTCCTAGTATGGCAATTGAACTGGTTCTCATGTGTTGATCGTCACATGAGGGTTGAGAATGTGGAATTGGAAGTGCTGCTAGGATATCTGAGGATTTGATTGACATTCCCAGGTTTCTGGAGTTCACGAGCCTCGTTGCTTTCAAGTGACGGTTTGGATTGGCGATGGGGGATTGCCGGGTTCCATGGGCGTTTGTAGTTCTCTTCTGAGGTTGTCAGGTGCTTGGTTTTCAACTCAGGATTTGGGTTGGTGAAATGGAAGTTCTGGTAGTACATCAGAGTATTTGCAGTTGCATTTCCAGGTTTTCTGAGATTGCCAGACCGGTGGTTTTCAATTTAGGGATTGGATTCGTGAACTTGTAGTGTCGGTAGTGTATCGATGGGTTTGAGTGGCAGTTCCCGGTTTCCAGAGAATTGCGAGCTCCGTGGTCGTCGATTGAGGGTTTCTGTTACTGAGACAAGACGTCAGTGCGAGGGTTCTAATAGTGGCGTGCGGTCGAAGATGAGAGTTTGAGCACCATGGAATATGATTATGGAAGAAGCAGTGGGTGAGAGAGTGGTGGTATTTTGGATTGTATATCAGGGTGGGGCAGGGAGTGGTTATGTACAAGCCAACAGCAACGCAGGTTCGTACTATCCTCGGGTCGGGCACTGAGCACAAGCGTCGCCAATGGCACGAGTTCCTCCACAGGCATCTCTTCTGTCTTGCCCCTCTTTTGTTTGTGAGCATGGAACCGAATGCCATAAATCAATAAGCCTAATATCACAAGCAAATTGCATTTGATTTGTTTCTATTTAGCTTCACTGCTATTAATTGAGAATCCGAAGTAGTGTATTTTTTTAGAATACAGCCAATTGAGTTCCCTTTGTCTTTCCCGCTTCTAAGAGTAATCATAGCAGGATTTGTAGGTGGAACACCGGGAACAATCCTCAAAGTGACCATGAAACTAATGTATCAAGTGGGTCCGCCTGTATGTATCCCTCGTTCTCTGTATTCTCGTTTACCTGGCGATATTTAATGTTTTCAAGTATGTATCGTTACTTGGCCATATCTTCTGGAGATTGAGGTAGAGGATACTAATTGCATTACCTTCGACATTGTTACCAATATGGAGGAGCGTGCTTCCATCGGGAGAGAAGCGTGTAGAGCTCTGGAGAGTGGAAGACCCGAATTTGTTTTTGGTGACGTTTTCAGGCGTTTCAGAATTTTCGGCATATGTATATCTTCTGCAATCATTCGAATTGAGTGGTTACCATCCAGTATTCAACGGAGACTAGCGAACTCTACTGTCCTTGCAAATATCAGTGACCAGATAATCAACCGAGTCATGTTAAACCACTTGAAAATCAATGCAAGGAGGAGTATGAATAGGTGAGCTGACTTCGATCACGGGTGTGATTATATTGGAAACAGGATCAGGTTCCGCACTGCTACAGTGAGCTCTACTTTACAGTGCTACCAAGTCTTTTTCTAATTCCATGATAGAACTCTCGTGCATGAGCTCAGATTTGCCTATAATGCGCTTTTCCAGGCTCAATGATGGATGCACAGCAGGGAGGTGCCTCGGAGCTCATTTCACTTTGAGTTTCATTTAGAGCTTCGCATCCTAGCTGAGGCGGAGCTACAACAAAATCCTAATCTCGGAGCTTCCGGTGCACAGATCAGGCAAGCCAATGGGGAAGCTAACTTGGATGTAATATGTCTATTTGAATGGATCGGTGCTTCTGACAACCTCCAAAGCAATTCAGGCATCATAATTATCTCTTTGAAGTGTCAACTTGCTTTGTTTCCTTGACACCTATCGCAGGACTTGTTGATGCGCTGTCTGGGAGCAATGTCACAGTGTGCTCCATGGAAGAGGTAACTTCATTCGGTTGGCAGTAGTCCTCGGAGTTGGATTGTTTTCAGAAGTTCCAATTTGAAATTTCTCGAGTCCCTAAGTTTGCAAGTGAGCTCTCTTGTGATGTTGCGGATGTTATGGATGCATACTAATGATGGCAAACGGTTTTGACTTCAGAACGCCAGTAAATGTAGTCCTCAGTGGCTGAACCACTAATGGAAAGTGCATCTTCGGAACATACTAGGCTATTATAGCACTTGGGGGTTAAATGTCTATCAGTTTGGCACTCGTCTGTTTGCTCAAAACTACCTACAGTGTTATCAACTGCCAAGTTTGATTTTCTCTGTCTGAGAGGAGTGTCTCTGATTTTCTGTATGTGCCACTGCAGTCTTCTGTCTACTTCTGTTCAAAGTACGTGACTGTGAATTTAGCTAAGTTATGTTGTGCATTTTATAGGTAGAAGATGCAACGATAGCCGAGTATATTGATATGGGCCGCTGCGAAGAAGCTATGGAGTATGGTCTCCAAACGTATGGAGACAAACAATTCAAGGTGGGTTCATACTATTAGTCGTATCACTGTTGCCACTTGTTGTTTCAGTGAGAGCTAAACTTATCATTGTACAGATGGACGTCATATAAGAAGCGTAAAAACGGATAAATTTTTTCCTTCCACCTGTCACCAATCCTATGTATGTCGCATGAAAATATATAGCCCTGTATGTTCTTTGTAGCCAGGTTGTTGGTATGTCTTAAGACGCATAGATGAACGTTGGGGTGGACTCTGAAAACAGGAATGGTTTCAGATTCTGGCGATGACTTTGATTGGTTTGGTAGGACTGCATAGAATCTTCTGCATCTTGGTCTGCTGTCATTTTTTTTTCCCCTCTGAAACTCTGTTTACCGCAAATATTAATCCTGAATCGTCATGCAGTCTTTCTCGTTTCACAGTGTCATATTCACCTTCTTCTTCCCCCTACAGAATGTCTTTTTGAAAAAACAGACGACGCGAAAATGAAGAAATGATGAATGTCAATTCGAAATGCAAGTCGCATTTTTAGAATCCTGAAATGTCCCTTGCTTTCATTAAATTTTGGATTGGGCAACTCCCGTATATAAAGAAAACTAGAGTAGGGGTCACAGTTCTACGAACAGACGCTCAATGCCATGATATGGCATTGAGCTTCAGTTTTATGACTTGAGAAGCCTCTGATGACCTTCTGGTCATTCATGGACTAAGATTCTGTGCGGTCTACGTGGATGCTGTAGCCTCGACTCTACGGTTTCATCGATGCAATCCGGAGAAAGAGGAGGCCAAATTGTTGGATGCCGTGTACCTTGAATTAGCATTACAGATTCATGATTCTCCAAGGAAAGTAAGAATTTCAGTCTGCCAAGTGGGCGATCACCTGTGATGGTATTTCTGTCTCGTGTAGATTCTTGGATTCTGATCCGAAAGCGGGAAAAGGGCATCGAAGGTGATCGTGCCGCTAGGGTTCTGGCTACCTACGACAACAATGAAGAGCAAGCCATATGAATTGCTGAGCATTTTTATTGCGTCACGAATTTCTGTTATAGGGTGTGGTGTCTGTTTGGTCTTCAGGAAGAAGAATTTTTAAGCATATGGAATAGTGGTTCAGCCGTTTATGTCTTATTGCAGTCAAATACACCAGATTGTTTCAATCCGAGCACTAGAGCCAACGCTACTTATACAACCTTCTTCTATTATTGGGATAAGGTACAGGTCTCGTACTTATGTAGTGGGTTCTCTTATCTCTAGATTGGCTGTATGTGCACAATTCATTTGCTAGGGAAGTGACGTGAATGAGTCGTTGATATTTTGTTTTGGTGCACTAATTCAGGAAGGTAACTGGAAGCCTTGAAGTTGGTAATCCCTCCTACATCTTTGAGGCTCCAGGATGAGAAAGCAGTACATTGATGTACCGTCTATGAATGTACCTGACAGTTTCTCTTAATCGTGCTGTGTACTTGTCAACGTGGCAGGTGCTGGCACAATGGATGAGAGAGCGATTAACATGAAAGAGAAGTTGAACCCATGGGAGCGAATTGAGAATGACAGTCTTCTTCTGAACTGGGCCAAAGGTATTGGTTGTTCATTGGTCAACATTGGCAATGGAGACTTGACTTCTGCAAGGGCAGTGACAAATGTTATGGATTGGTATATGGAAGTTTTCATTTCTGAGTAGTTTATTTGTAAGGGATAGTGGTTCTTGTTACTGTTATGAAGTAGAGGTCGACTCTCATTTGACGATTCTGTGGGTGGCTGCAGCCGCATTTGGTGCTTGGTCTCGTTTGTGAAATTGCGAAGGGGTATGGTACTCTTACACTGCTCTCATTGTAAGTCCGCCTTACAGAAATTGGTCGAATGCGCCTCGGATTCACCAGCACAGTGAAAGGCTACGACACCACCGAGTGGTATGGCCTTGTATGGATAGTGTGCATCCTCTTCCTCTGTGGGTGATCAGTGTTTCTGAATTTTGCTTGAACTGCATTGGAATTGTTGGGTACTATCTCCCTGAAGACAACCACCCGTCATTGCACTAGCATGAGTAGACATCATGGAAATGCTCTAATTTTGAATTATTATTGTGAGCAAGTCAAAGGAGATTCCAACTGAAGAAGCTCTATTTTTATAATTTTGTATTAGCCATGGATCCGAGCATGTTAATCTCACGCCTTTGGTGGACTGTAATGAAGAATTTAAAGTGCGTGAATAGGTTGGGTCTTCCGAGCTTGCTTATTCGAAATCATCACTGATGCCATTATACCGTTTGTGATGTGCGGTATGTGTTTCCTTGGTAGCTCGTGCTTGAGAACATGGCTTAGACAGAGCTTGAAATGATGAGTGGTTGGATGAAAATTGCAAAATGAGGAAATCGTTAGTCTTGGTTTTAATTCTGTTGAGTTCATGACAAGGGAGCTTGATTTTCTGTCGAGGCTGCTGTAGTTTGGGGCATTTCATCAACCTTTTCAGTTGTTTCTTCGATGTAAGGATTTGATTTGGGAAGTCTTTGCAGGTGCAGGCATCGTAGTGATTGTTATGTGACTACGGATAGCAGTGTTGCAGCAGTAGCATTCGCTGTGGATGCTAACAAGTTAGAAGGATTTCCGACTCTCGAAGTGAGTCACCTCAGTTCTCGTCGTATCGAGGAGGAAAAAATTAGTTTGGTGGTCCGGTCGTTTAGGGTTCTGTAGTTGCAGTAGTCGGTTGTCCCGGACTCCAATTGCCCTAAGCAAAACAAAGTTTGATTACTGAGCACAAATGTTGAATGCAGGCCAGACATGAAGCCGCATCGAAAGCTATGACATGACGTACCAATGTTGAAGAATCCCTTGACAGAGGAACATCTGATATGAGGAGTACGAAGAACTGGAAAGACTCTTCAGGTTTTGCTTTGGCAGTGGCTCAGGAAGGAACAAATTCACAGGTAATATTTCTTTTATTTTAGCTTCACTGTCGGAGAACTCACGCTGTGGAGGTGTCATAGAGAACCGAACCGCTTTACCATTAGCAGGTTTTGCATTAGAAATTGACGAACATGGTGTTCCAATTCAGTAGCTCTGATACATTTTCTGTTTTCTAGTATACATCTTGGGCATATCAATTTATTGTGGCTTAGTTTACAAGTATCCAAAGTTTTGTACAGAGAGCAGCATGGTGTTGCCCTGTGTAGTAGATTTTTATCGAGTGGAATCGAACATCGGCATTGTGGCCTTCAGTGTGTGAGCTCATATTTGAACATCTCTTGAAGAATGTCTTGCTTTTCCATGATTAAGCTCGGACAGAGCGACGAATGAAACTGTAAGCTATGGCCGAGGTTGAAACTTCTCGATCGGCCCTAGTTAAGGCTACATACATTAGATCAAGCTCGCTGAATACATTTTTTTCACATGATCTATGTCAGGCCCTTATCGGGAGCCCCGACAGGAAGTAGAAAGCGACCTCCGGTAATTTAGCTACAGTGCAGCAAGATGAAGAGGAGCAGGTGCTGCCGTGGTCTCAACAGGATCTCAGTTTCAATTTGCTATAAATGTTGAATGGGAAAGTGTTGAAATTCAGAGGGTGGAGTCCTTCCCTAGTCACAACATTAAGCTTGATGAAGACTGAAATTTCTCTAGTATTGTGCGCACATGTTTCTTTCCAAAGCTGCATACGGAATCGAAGAACCGGTTTTCTATGTCGACAAGCAGCTTCTTGGCTCAGCAATTGCATTTGCTCTTATTCAGAAACATTTACTGCAGGAAACCAAGTTTCTCACTTCCCATTGGTCGTGGTGTTCCTCAGATGCAGCGCTATGATCCTGGTGCGATGTTTGTTGACGAGAAGGGAGGAGCTCTGAGTGCTAGTTATGGAATAGACTGAGCAGATGGGTGCAGTTCAAGACCAAGTAAGTGTTGGTGAGGTAAATTGTTAAATTGGTTGAATTCGACAATTAGTAGCTTGTGTAGGACTCAGATGGTCACTTCAGCAAGTGCTCGTCCGACAGTGAGCATGATCATCGTGACGAATGCAGAGGGATTTCGCGTTGAGAAACTAGTTAATGTCTTAGTCGGTGCATTTCATTTCTTATATGTTATTGCCACAGACCACGTGCTGTTGTATATCTTTGAACTGACCACAGCATTTCCTACATGAAAAGGGCTTACATGATGACATTGACATGATTGCAGTAAGCAGACAGCTGAATTTCAGTTTTCGGCATCTTCACTCCGCTATGAAGTCGTACAGGTGAAGCACGAACTTCTCTAGTATGTGAATACCATCACTGAAAACTGCATACTCATTGCATGCCTTGTATGTGGCAAACAGGAAGGTGTGAACTTCTCATTCACTCTTGAATAGTGAACACACGTTTGTATGTGGCAAAGTATTGTAAGGTAGTTGAATAGCTTTGCACATCCATTGGGCATGGCAGGTTATTTGCAGGAGAGAATTGCCTAGTTCAGCATATTTGAAGTGAGGCGTAGTCAATGGAGGTATTCATTAGGAACTCAGTACTGCTTTATGATAATTGTGGCCTTTAAATTTTTTCACACTTCTGTACCTAAAGTGCTACCAGTTATTCTGGAATGAATATGGATTGTGCAAGTCGCCATCTGTAAATTCGTGTGAAGCAAACAACATATCCAATCATTTGAGAATGCAGGTGCAAACATATATCTCTACTGAGTACTGACAAGCATGTACAGGAACACAGACCAGTGCACGATGGTGAACAATGTTTGAAACTATCCATTTCTTGCGAGACACACTTGTTTTGAGCATGAAAGAAACCTTCATGCACTGCTCCATGCATACTTAATTGGGTAACTCTGTACAGAATAGTGCTAGGCATTGTCACATGCACCACATCTATAGAAGCATGTCATTGTGTGACCCTGTACTGTCCAAAGTGAGCACACCAAACCTATTTAAAAGGCATGTTGTAAAAGGTAAGTCATGCAATTACGTGGGCGAGCTGTAATGTTGTACATTACAGTAAAACACAATTGGAGACCAAGATGAACGTCCGAGGTCACACATGTCCTCCTGTATGGAACATACTGTTCATGAAATTCTTCAATGTGTGAATGTAACGTGGTACATAGCAATGACCGCTGCAGTTACTCGTTGGAACGTGTATTTAGACATAGTTCTCAAGTAGCACTGGCATGCGTCAGGAACATGATGAAGAACTTGTGTTCCATGCTTGAGTGTTCCATGAAATGCTTGCAGCGGATAGGCCCTGAAGTAGAAGGGCTACTTCATAATAACCAATGTCTGTCTTGTTAGACGACACTAAGAACACAGAATCCATTAATGCAACAAATGACTGCATATAAAACAGGATATCCACATCATGCTTAATGTGCCAGGGTTGTCTATCCTGACGTGATGTGGGCTTTTCCCGTCGGGATGTCATGACGCGACAGTCGTGACGCGGCAGGACGCGTCAGAGGCCGTCCCGAATGCTGACGGCGTCGTCGACAGCGCGGATGAAGTCCGTCGACAACGCGCAGACGGCCTATCGGCCGCCTCGACGACTGGCCGTCGCGTGGACGGACAGAGCGTCCGCGGCTTGTGCACTTCGACGGGACGGCCAGGCCGTCGCCTCGACAGTTTTCCGTTCAGCGGACGGTCACGGCGTCCAGAGTCCGTCCACGCAGCGGGGACGGCCAGAGCGTCCGCGGCTTGTGCACTTCGACGGGACGGCCAGGCCGTCGCCTCGACAGTTTTCTGTTCAGCGGACGGTCACGGCGTCCAGAGTCCGTCCACGCAGCGGGGACGGCCAGAGCGTCCGCGGCTTGTGCACTTCGACGGGACGGCCAAGCCGTTGCCTCGACAGTTTTCCGTTCAGCGGACGGTCACGGCGTCCAGAGTCCGTCCACGCTGCGGGGACGGCCACGACGTCCCGTCCGCGGCTGTCCACAGTGCGCCAACGGACAGGCCGTCGACTGGACGACTGCTGCCAGGCCTTCACAGTATATAGCACAAGCCGTGTATTTGAAGGTCACTTTTCCTTGCTGATCTCTACTCTTATGACCTGGTTGGCACACAGCCATTGCACTAGAGTGAAGTCCAAGAAGAGTGTGTGGGAGGAACACTTGCTGTGAAAGCAGTAAGTGTTATTTCCACATCACATCCAAACTGAATACTAACCTGTTTTGTTTGTGCAGTTTCAAGTGAAGAACCAGTGGGAGCAATGGGAGGGGGGAGGACACAATGGGAACCCTGGTACAGGCTACAAGAGGATGGGAAAGTGGAATGCAAGTTCTGCAAAACGAAGATTAGTTACCGCAAGGATCGCTTGCTTTTCCACTTGGGTTATAGACGAAATGACACCCTCCCCGGAGTGAGAATGTGCAACAAGGCCAGTGCAGCAGTGAAGGCTATGTTTTTCAATTGTGGGGGGAATGTTCCTACGGTCTCCGAAGACGAAGAGGAACATGATGTGGAAGTGACATCACCGTCATCGAATCCAACGAGGGTGGTACGTGATCAAGAATTACCCAATGCTTCAATCTCAATTAGTGGAGGGGGAGGAAATACTTTGGGCCAAAATTCTCAAGTTCGATCATCAGAGGCGCCTGTCCCTTCTTCGACCCATAGTCGACCGCTGAGGCAATTATCCGTACAAGAAGGGATGGACACATCCAAAAAGCAAGTACTAGACAAGAAGTGGGCAAAGTTTTTCTACGAAGCAAATATCCCATTCAATGTGGTGAGACACCCCGCTTTTGTGGATGCCGTGAAATCAACCTCCGAGTCCAGAGTTCTTTACAAACCTCCACCTTACAATGCCATACGTACGAAGCTCATGACATCAACAAAGGAGGAAGTGGCTGCACTGGTAGCGGAGAAGACAAAGGGGCCTATCCACAAGTACGGTGTCACTATATGTTCTGACGGATGGGACAATGTCAGCCATCGGCCATTGATCAATGTAATGTTGTCGTGCACGAGTGGAGAAGTATTTTTGGGATCGGTGGACACTACAGGCGAAAGCAAAGACGCTGTTTATGTGGCTAATCGCATGATCGATTACATTGACGCGGTGGGGGGACAGAATGTGGTGCAAGTTTGTACGGACAATGCGCCAAACATGCGTTTGGCTGGTACTCAAATTACTCGCGAATTCCCTCACCTATATTTCCAAGGTTGTTCCGCGCATGCACTTGACCTTCTACTTGAAGATTGGGGCAAGCAACTTTGGGTGGTCAAAATGGTGAAGAAAGCAAAATCAATCGTGAAATTCATTCGCACGCATCACATGCCACTCGCCATTTTCCGACGACATTCTCCTAACCTCATGTTGAAGAATCCCATTGAGACACGTTTTGCGACCATGTTCCTCATGATCGAGCGTTTGGCCGAGGTCAAGGAAGCCGTGGAATCTACAGTCCATGATCCGCAGTGGAACGAATATGTGAGGTCCTCGAACGCTGCAATACACAGTAAGGCAGAAAAGGTTCGATGTAGGGTTCGAAAGGACGAGTTCTGGAGGAGGTGTCTCAACTTTGTGCATATGGTAGAGCCTGTGTTGGTGGCTCTTCGAGAGTTTGATGGAAAACATCCGGTCATGGGCAAAGCATGGATCGTGATGAAGAAGCTAGAAAAGCATGTTTTGGCTTTGAGGAATCGACCATTTTCATTGGAGGCAAATTATGCGGACCGTGCTGAATACGCGTTTTACGAACGATGGGATTTGATGAAGACTGATTTGCACTACGCAGCTGCCTTGCTCAATCCATTCCTCCTTGATGAAATTATACTAATAGACGATAACGAGGCAAAGGAGGCCATTCTTAGAGTACTACGCAAATTGGCAGTTGGAGGGTTGGGATATGCAGCCGCTTTGTTTGAGTACCAATCCTTTCGAGACCGCCGAGGCATGTTCGCTGGACTTCCCAATGTGAATACTTTGAATTTGGAGCCGCATGAATGGTGGGATCTTCTCGGAGCCGCTGCTCATACGCTTGCACCTATTGCAAGAAGGATCCTCGCACAAGTATGTTCCGCATCATCATGCGAACGCAATTGGAGCATGTATTCATTTGTCCACAGCAAGTCTCGCAACAGATTGACATCTGAGCGCGCGGAGGAATTGGTTTACATTTATACCAATTCGAGGACTCTCAGGGAAAGGGGTGCGGCGGATGCAACACGATGGTACACTGAGAACATGTTGTCCGAAGATTCCATGACAACCGAATCAGATGGCTTGGATCGTGGTTCGGTTATGTCAGACGCTAACAACGATGACTCAGACGACAGTTCCAATGGCGATGATGATCCACCATTTCGGCCTTTGGGTGAAAGGCAAGAAAGGGGTCCTCTAATTGACGAGTCCGTATTTGACTTTGATGGCGCAGATAATGATGGAAATGACCACGGGGGAGATGAGGATGGAAATGACAACGGGGGAAATGATGGCAGTCCGTCATGGATGCCACGTACATTGATTGCGGGGTCAAGTGGTGGAAATCAAAACGAAGGGGTTGAAGCCCCACCTTCGCCGGTTATAGGGCCGATTGAAGAAGAAATGCGTACCCGGAGACATGAACATGTCGTTGTGGTAGAAAGACAAGGCGAAGATGAGGTCGTTGCCACAGATCCCCGAGTGGCGCGGAACACTCGTAGCCACAGATCCCCCATTGGTGTCGAGATAGACTTTCGCACATTGCTTCGAGACACGATCGGCGTGCGACCACAAGCGCCTAGCTTGGATGATCCACCCGTCCAAATTTCAGCACGGCCTTCATCTTCTAGAGTCCGCCCCAACCAAGAAACTCCATCAGTCGGTACACGATTGGCCGGTCTCTTCCCAACTCTAAATATGACCGAGCGAAGGAATGCACCTCCATCCTCAGAACAACCCGTTGCACCGCCTACACGCACTACTAATCGACGCCCGCGGCCACGTGAAGAAAGCCCTACCAATGAACGAGTGAGTAGAAGAACACGTAGAAGGCTAAGAAGGGAAGAAGCGGCGAGTATACCATTTCTCCGCGAAGGTCTTCTCCCTGGACCGACGGGGCCCAGTGTGGATACCGCTGGAGATGGAGTAGGAGGGCGAACAATCCGCAGATTGGCTTCTATAGTAGGTGAAGGCTCAGACAGCCCTGACAACTCACCAAGCGAAGTCGGTAGGGCAACGTCCAATCATGATGATGAATCCATGGGTCCTAGTATAGGTGAAGATGGTGAAGTTCCGGGAGATAGTGATTATAGAGGGACTCGTAGAGGTCCTCCACCTGCACCTCAAGACAATCAAGCAACCACGCGAGAGGCTGCTGCAAGGAGCATGGCTCCTAATCGTACACGTGCAAGACGTTGAGAGCATCTAGGGAAAAAAATGTCTCCATGTCATCTTATGTAATATTGTGTAAGGCTGAATACCTTGCATGTGAAATTCGGCATTAATTATAAATACTACACATGCTTCCTGTGCTCATGTAGGGCGCATGGGTAGAAATTTTTTATCTTCACATGTCACAAATTCTACAACGCAACAACGGATCCATTTATGGATATTTGTCCCAAGAAATGGAAATATTTGCTTTGTCGTTTGCCATGTGTTCTATACTCTTAAATTTGGATTCATTCTTCGAAGCTGGTTACCTACATGCTTGGATATTTTGAGATCATTATGAATTTTGCCATGTACAAGAAAACAAATGTAATCTGGAATATGGAGAAAATGATTGAAAGTACTGAATTAACCCCTAAAGGACCAAGAGTCCCCTCGGGGAACTTTAAGAATTAAGGCAAGTACTTGTGACTTCAATTTTTAATGAATTTTATTGAAATTTTCACATAAGATAAAAAAACTGATTAGCTCCGTGGAAATATTCATTTTTTTTCAATTGGTGACCGGGAGCAAAAGTTATGCCATCATAAACATTATTTTTATGTTGCCGGGCAGAAAAAAAATCTACAGAAACTTCAAAATTAAAAAAATAATTTTTTTTTCTTATAGATTATATTTTTGTCTACAAGTAAAGCTTTGATTCATTCCATTTGGATTAGTAATGTGAAAGTTATGAACAATCTTGTTTTTCGGGCAATCTAAGCATCTTCTTGAAAAAATAACTTCTAGGATTCATTTGTGAATGCAATTTCCACAATTTAAAAAAAAAAATTGTTGGACAAGGTTGATTTTGTTTTCTAGAACAATCTCACCATTGGGATTATTGTGTTTCAATTCCATCTATGAGATATTTGCAATTTAGTTTTTCTTTCAATCTTGGACCTACATCTACTTGACAATTTTTTAAAGAATGACAAAAAGTCTTTATTTTGTGAATTTTTTTTCCTAAGCTCTTAGCTCAATTTCTCAATAAAAAAATTTTAATTCAAGGTCTGTAGTGCAAAAAGATTACATAAATGGAGGACAAAGTCATTTGAAGTTGCAAACTAGTGTTTAAGAAAACTTTGTTTTCCAACTTTGAATGCTCATATCTTCCTATCTATACGGTCAAACTTCATGAAATTTTCACCACATCATCTTAGTTAAGTAAAGTTCAAGATCCTATGGTTAGATTCTAAAAATTTAGTTTTTTTGTTTTTCATGGATGAATGGAACAAAAATGGCAGTTTTGAGTGGTTTTGGGTTGAAAAACGGCCGTGGTCCTTTAGGGGTTAACATGGCATTCAGTCCAAAATTTACGAAGGGACAGAACTACTCACAAATCCACTCACCGGAATCATACTCGAATGGAACAAAAAGATTTACATATATTTATTTCAAAAAGGAGTTAGTACAAAATTCAGTGACGCAAAGTTCGTGGACTATACTGTGGTAAAAGCAAGTACTAAGGTACGTCTACGATTACATTGCCACTAAAATACTATTCTCTAATCTTCATTCCTTGCTTGTTCTTGTAGAAGTGCTTGCTCCTTGCGGGCCTCGCGGTAGCAATCAACGGGTGGAGTCCAAAATAAGGGGGCGCCACTAATTCGTCCCACGGCGTACGTTACCGTGCGTCGTTGTAGTGGGTCCTCTTTGCACAATTCACCCAATGTGGCTTGAAATGTACCAAACGTTGTATGGTCGGGAAGCATTTCCGTATTTTCGCGGTCTTTCTTCCATATCTTCTCCGCAAGCTTCCCAACAGCATATCCGTCTGTATGTATACTAACACACGGTGCCCCATCTGCACGAGTGGGGGATACCGAAGTGCCCGCCTCTCCAGGAACATACATCAATTCAGGGGCCACCCACCAACGTTTCTGACGTGTAGCCCGCATTTGGCTTGCACATTGAAACTGGTACAAAGAATGGGTTTCTTCATTGATACGACTAGCCATTCCCCAATCACATAGCCCAATCCACACTGTTCGCCCATCATCATTCGGAAAATGCAATATGATGTTTTCTGGCGTGATGTCGTTGTGGAGCACCGAAGATTGTTGCACCGCATCCACGATGCAAATTAACGCCCATGCAAGCTCGGTGCGGTTTCTACGATAAGCCAAGAGTCTTTTGGCTTCTTGCATCGTCTGTGGAGTTGCATGGTAGGCAAGCTCCCCGATCTCAGCATAATCTCGGTTTTTTTGGTCCAATGCGAACATGGCTCCCAATGTTCCTCCATTCCACCATTGAGAATAACACTCCATGGTCATGTCATTTATAGCAAAAAATTTTATGACCCCTGGATGATTACATGGACAAACCAAAGCCTCGATGGACAACTTCTCCCGCGACTTCTTCAATTGATCCACATATAGGGCTGTCTTGCCCGCCAATTCCATCATGGGGGGAATGTGCCTTGAATTTTGGAGGCTCACTTTACGCACCCTCCCGTGCCCCCTTGATTGTTGTGGCCTGACAATGGAACCACCACCACTCCTCGTTCAAGAAATACCACTCCTCCCGCACCCGCTTGGCCTAGGGACAAGCTTTGGCTCTGCTGAAACCATGGGGCAGAGCGGATATTGCTGGAAGACAGCGCTCGCATTGCGTCATGCCACCAATACACCTTTTTGTGCAACAAATGCAATGCTTGTTGCTTCGGCGCTACATCTTGTTTGAAGCCCTTTACCGATGCGGCGACTTGGGCGATGTTGAAAACACAAGTTTGCACTTGTTCGTCAAGCCAACGACGGAAGTGTTCCTTTGTGCGATCTTCAAGCCACTCATCCTCGCCCATTGTTGTCCAAAACATGTGGGTGAATTTTTTTTAATTGTCTCCACCCCTTGCAATCCACGCGAGACGTAGGTCGTATTCAATTGAGCAATCGTATATTGCTCCAAAAAATCCAATGCCACTTCCTGCACTTTCTTGGTCGCAGCCTTCCTTGGCCAGTCGTCTGTATTCGTAGCCTTGTGCCTCCGCCTGCTCTTTTTTTTCTTGGCCCCCGAAGATTCTCCTCCAGCCGCACCACCGACCCCTTCTCCGGCCAATACTGCCTCTGATACGCAGTCAATGGATTCTGGAGACTGCTCACCAACAGGATCTCCGATGCCTGAAAACCACTCATCAACCTTGCGCTTCGACGCACCTCGCCCGTCCATTCTGAAAAAAAATATGCGATGGTAAAACCAAGGAATTAGGGTTCAGTACTCACAAATGTGAAAACTATCCCCCCTTCCTCAGCCGAGCCTCCTCGCAAGCACCCGCGCTCCCAAGCAAGGACTGCAACCAATCCAGGGCAAGAGAGCACCGTCAGAGCAGGAGAGACTCGTGCAGAGTGGGGGACCTGGCCCACCTTATATAGTCGTTGGCGAGCCGTCGCATGGACGGCCGATCCGTCCAAGGAACTCGAAAGCCGTCGAGGGGTGTCGGGAACTCCGAGACCGTCGAGGGGACGCGCTGAAGCCGTCGAGGGGAATGTCGAGGACGATGAGGCCGTCGACGGGACGCACCCATCCGTCCCGGGAATTTCGAAGCCGTCGTGGGGACCGTCGAGGAACTGCGAGACCGTCGAGGGGATGCGCTCGCCGTCCTCAGAATTGGGAAGCCGTCGAGGGGAATGTCGAGGACGATGAGGCCGTCGACGGGACGCACCCATCCATCTCGGGAATTTCGAAGCCGTCCAGGAAACCGTCGAGGAACTGCGAGACCGTCGACAGGATGCACAAGCTGTCCTGGGAATTCGGGGGTCCGTCGTGGAACGAGGCCGTCCACGCGACCCCACAGGGCGTCCCGGGAATTCTGAACCATTAAGGGGATCGTCGGGGAAGCACAGGGCGATGAAGATGCCAGCGAAGACTTAATGGCAAGCCTCGTGCAACTGAAATTCCTCTACAAGGTAATAAGGTAACAGGCCAGAAACCGCCCATCTAAGGGCTGACACTGAATTTTGAGAAGGTCAAAAACCCAGCCTAAAGCCCTTGCCCAACCGAAGGTTTTAGGATTTAGGGTTTAGGGTTTAGGGTTTAGGGTTTAAGTTCCTTTTTACTTTTGCGTAAATGAGGGTAAAATGTCTAGTTTAGTAATTTAATAACTTAAGAAGTGCATTATAATTTGTATTCGGTAATTGATCTTTCTTTTCCTAGCGTCAATCTAATTTTGCAAATTTTGAAGTAATTAAAAGAAATAACATGAAATGATTAAACTTATTGGTTCTAGTCTAAACACATACCTCTTCGGTTGATGCGTATCCGTTCTCAGTTGTGTCGTCAAAAAGCTCTACTTCCTCCCTTTCCATCTAATTTCATTCTCCCCCGTAAATTTAGGAAATAGGAGCTAATTTTAATAATTTAATCCGGCTTAATTAGCATTTGCTATTTGATGGTCACACTATAACTCCTTGAGGAACTTAAATCATTTCCGTACAATGACTTTGCCTAAATCTAATTCAAGCGTACATACATCTATTTTACAAAATGGGGTCACATAAAATGCCTAATTGAATTCTTCAACCCAATTATATTGTTGTAACTTACTAGGAATCTAGGATGTTTTTTGGTATGAAAGATGTGCATATGGATGTTTCCTACATATCTCCTCTTTGCAAATTAATGCTAATTCATCACCAATGTTTTATAATCAATTATCATGCTAAACCATGAGTTTTGAATGAAACAATTCACCAAATACTGAATTTGACTTATGTGAAATCCACATTTGGTATGCTTGATTATATTATGCAAAATTTGTTTCAATGGCAGAATTGGATGATCCTAAACTTGTTGGTGGGTAGTGTGTAATGTACACGGCTAAAATTTTACATTGCCTTCCAGTGCTTCATCTCATATCGAGAATGGCTGAAGTAATGGACCCTAAATTTTAGAAGTTGCCCTACGGATATGTAGGGATTTAAACTTCTCAATTTTAAATTCGGGAGCCATCCGACTAGGCATGTATTTTTTAGGAAATTAGATTAGTACTACATGTACATATTAGTATATTACTATATTGCATAATATTCTGGTCATGTAGTCATGTACTCTACTTATGAGTTATGAAACTATGAGTTATGAAAGTATAAGTGAATGGCGAGCACTAATTAGGAGTTTAGGACGGGGGCACTGGCAAGCAAGACTCCGTTAGTGGGCACCAACCAATTTTCAGAATTCAAACTCTTCTGCGGAACCCTAAACCGCTCTAATCCTCTCTTTGCCGAAGTGTATGATAAACCCTAGAAGAAAGAGTTAGAATTCCGCAAGTGTGTTAATGGTTTGAACCAAAAATACACGTCAAAGGGTTAAAAAAGTTACCCCAAAAAAATATAGAAAGGGTTTGGAAAGAAATTGTCGAGCCCTGTTCGAATAAAAAAAATGTGGAAATGGGTTGGAAAAAAATGTGTTAATGGTTCAATTAAAAAAAATAGGGAAAAGGTTTGAATCCCCAAAATGGAAGTGGTGTGAATAAAGCAAAACGTTAATGGTTTCGGGTGTTGGGCAAAAATATATAGAAGGGATTTGGACCAAAAAATGGGTTAATGGATCGACTAAAAAAATATGGAAATGATTCAGTTTGGAAAAAAATGTGGAAATGGTTTGAATAAAAAAAATGGGAATGGTTTGAATAAAAAAAATGGGAATGGTTTGAATAAAAAAAATGGGAAAGGTTTGAATAAAAAAAATGGGAATGGTTTGAATAATAGACTTGGGGGTTCACCCCCTTTATCTTTTGGTAACCACGTGCGATAATGGGGTATTTAATGGGGGGGTATTTATGTCCTTCTCATGTTTTTTTCCCTCCCTATTAGTAGAATAAAGCTACCGGAGTGTATTTTAGAGTACCCTATTTTCTTTTGTAAATTCTTTGAAGGACTATTTTTGAACACCCTATTTTTTTTCTACATTTCATAATTACAAAATATTGAGAAGATCAAAAACATTGTATACAAGGAAACATGTGAGCTTCAAGGATTTTGATGAACTAAGAACATGGTGAAACGCACAGCATATGCTATCTATATGCCACTAAAGAGTTTGAAAATCAAAAATCAAAGCTACAACTATTTATATTTCACCATTTATAAGAAAACAAAGCACACAATAGAGAAATTAAACTATAGTATACAATCCTAATTAATGCAATATTTAAAACCAATTTAAAGGCACAAGAGCATATTCACATTCATTTATATAATAAGGAAAACTTAGGGAATTTAATAAGCCGATTGTGTTTAAAAACACAAGTATCAGTAAGTCTGCAAATCCATTCTAACATTTAAAATGAAGAAGTTCAAGGACCTCTTGCTCTCAAATCAACTATTATGGTAGGAAGCTCACACGGAGGTTAATAAACTATGCAGGCTTTTTTATCTGCTTAATAGGACTATAGGAGGGTCTGAAATCTGAATTGGAAAGCTCATTGTGAGGAAACTAATTGTGGATTATATTGAAGCATGCTAAGATTTGATTTTTACTATATGAATGGATGGTTTTAGAGTTACAATGGATTCAATCGTAACTAAGTGTACTTATAGGTGTCTACTAATTTTATTCAAAATAAAAAATGGTTGTTAAACTACCTTCTTTCAAATGTGAAATTGTTTTGAAATAATGATTAATTGAAGAATTCATTTCAGATTTTGAAAGGGACACATTTAGAAACCATTTCAAACCATTTTTTACATGTTGCATTACTAGTTTATTCACCAAACCAGATTCTTTTAGAAACTGTGCATGTATAGATTTTCAAGGCTTACTGATCACAAATAGGGTCCTATGACAAATTGTGTTTGAAAATTAATAATTAATTCAATTTTTCTTCCAAAAAATATGAAACAACTTGTATTAGATTCCTCATCTATTTCTCCTTGACTGAAAAATAAACTAAAAATATTTTCATCTAAAGACATACACGAAAAAGGCAAATCAACTCTTAATTTAAATAAGTGCAATCTTTGCCTCCTACCATGCATACATGGCTAACACACTTGTCACAATCATGAATCCCAAAAAAATTTAAAAAGAAATACAAGATCTGAATGAGTCACACACTTGTCACAACCATGAATGAATCCCAAATTTTTTTAAAAAGAAATGCAAGCTGTGAATGTTAACTCACTGAGCTCCAATAAAAATTACAGTATACAGGTACTGCATTGGCAATCTTCACCAGTTCACCCACATTAAAATTCTGCTGTCTTACAGCTTATTGCATCTCAACTGCCTAAATGAATACCAATTGCATAATTGGATCTTGGCTGTCTAATTGGATTCCACCTGCCTAATTGAAATTCAGTATATATTGGGCCCACCTATTGGGCCCGTCCAGGACCTGGGCAGGCCGTCACGGGGACGGAGAGCGTCCAGAAAACCGTCCAGGAAGACGGGCCCGTCTAGGACCAGGGCAGGCCGTCACGGGGACGGAGGGCGTCCCTAAAACCGTCCAGGAAGACGGGCCTGTCGAGGACGGCCAGGGAGGACTGACCCCTCTATTGCCCCTTTTTTACCCTTGTAGAAAACCCTGGAATTTCTTTTATTTTTCACACAAATTCTTTTTTGCAAATTCTGAATTCTTATTTGGAATCAGAGACCTCGATTTAGCTAGGGGACGTGTTGAAATCTAAAATTTAATCGGCACAAATTAGGGGGGAATTTTTTACATTTACCCTCCGGAGGGGCAATAGAGGGGTCAGTCCTCCCTGGCCGTCGAGGCCCTGGGCAGGCCGTCACGGGGACGGAGGGTGTCCAGAAAACCGTCCAGCAACACGGGCCCGTCCAGGACCTGGGCAGGCCGTCCGCAACGAATTTGGCTGCGGGCCGGAGCGTCGACCTGTCCGGGCAGGCTGTCCACAGCGGAACAGTGGCCGTCCAAGACCACGGGCAGGCCGTCACGAAGAGCCATTTTTGGCCATCGAATTTGCAATTCGGCGGAGTAATTATGGATTTTCGAACTCATGAGTGTTTTCGAACTCGTTGATGGCGCCGGACCTGTGGACGGCCTCTGTGACGTCATCCCGAAGCTGTCGACGGCCTCCCGAACCTCCGTCGACGCTCCCTGGACGCCCCAGCCGTCGATGGCCGTCCGCATCAACGGCTCCAGGTGGTGCATGGCGATGTGATTAGACACAAATTAACACTCCTAACGAGGCTTGGTAATGGGGAGTATAAATCCCAAATTCAGCCACAATTAACCTTGCTTTCTCTCTTGAGTTGCTCTGTCCTAGCTTGAAAAAAGCTTTGCATTGCAATTCGGGAGGAAGTCAAGCATTTGGCTATTGCTTTGCCACATTCCAGTTGCCCTCACGCAACAGGAGGCAGAGCATAGTCATCTGTACATACATACCGTGTTGTGGCATTGTGTGCAGGTACTATGGCCTTAAACCCTGGAGAGATGGTACTACATGTAGAGAACCCCCCCATGGCAGAGAACCAGGAGGTGGTAATTGCTGGAAATCACCCCCCAGTGGTAGAAAACCAAGAGATGGTAACCCATGAAGGTGAACCCCCACACAGGAGGCGTCGTGGGAACAGGAGCACTGTAGACTGGGCGACTTTCAACACTGGAGAAGTTTTGGCCGGGCACGGGTGGGAACAGGCGCTTGAGCCATGGACCCGCACCACATGTCAGAGATACGTGGACTGGGCCCACATCAACCGCCATTTTCCACGGGAGAGAAATGAGACGCAAGTGCGATCTGGCGTTGCATTGATCAAGTATTGCGTACACCCAACGTTCAAGAAGCGGTTGACCGAGGTGGCATTGGCACTTTGGGGGACCCTCTCGAAGAAGGATGGGACCCTCGCATTGTGTCAAATGGCGTATGCGGAGGTTTTTTTGGGCAAGGACGTGGATTGGAACACGTATCCGGCTAAACAACGGGGCGGCCGTTTCCCTACTAAAAGCCGTAGAATTCCACCAAATCCTGAAGTGCAATTGGAAGGCGAAGGAGTGGCTGGGGCACAAGGGGACGAAGCGGTGGCCGCGGACCCCATGGAGGTCGACAATGCACCTCAAGGCGCCAACGAACAAAATCCGGTGGCTCCCGAATTGGAGGCGCCCATTGCCGGTCCAAGCGAGCCTATGCCACTCGCCATTCACCCAATTCCCCCGCCCATGACAATTAATGAAGTATTTGGAGCAAATGGGGAATTAGAGGCATTACGTGCATTGGTGATTAAGCTGCGTGAGGATGGTGCAAAAGCTGAGCGAAGGCACGAGATGGAGGTACAAGCCCACAACGCACAAGTGAAGGCTTTGGAGGAAACGAATGCTAAGTTACTAGCAAGTAACATTGACTTGCTTGAACGTGAACGTCGCCAAAGCACGGATGGCACTCCACCATTGGATGAGGTCGTGGAGCGGGCCACATATGGTCTAATTGAGCCAGCTGACCCATTGACGGTGCGCCGGGTGCGGCCTCATGGTATATTCCCAACACCACATTTTCGTGGTGAGAGTTCAAATGCGGCAACCCAATCAACAGATGCATTGGGCCAAGAGTTCATAAGCGTTGAGCGCGTGGCATACGATGCCCTTGTGGCACGAGCGGAGCGTGCAGAGGGCGAGTGCAATGAGGCCAAGGCCAACATGGAGACTGTATCAGCGGCTTTGGAGGGACTACAGGACAAGTTGGCATTTGTAAATGCCATGAAGGATAGATTGTTGCAACAAACGTCAACTACGAGGGAGCAAAAGTTGCTTGCCATGAGCAACATGAGATTGGCATGCACTTTGGCTATGAACGAGGTCGCACAACTGCAGCGTGAAGTCAGGAGAATAGCTGCAGAATTTAGAGATGATAGCCAACGTTATTTTGGCTTGACATCGTGGGCCCGACTGGAGGATATGTTTCCAGTTACATTGCCCCAAAATCGCGATAATGCAAGCATTGATTGGGACGGGCATCCGCATCTAGACTTCCAATTCAACACCGCGAGATATCGATACGGGCCCGTGGATAGAGAAGGCAATGCCCCCTTACTGTGGCCCATAGTTCCCGAGTTTGTGAAGGATGGAACGACGTGTACGATTTGCATGGAACCGTTTGGACCCGAGGGTGGATTTTGCCTTGGAACGTGTGGACATATGTACCACCCCGGATGTCTCATTCCGCACATGGTCACAAGAAAGCGGTGCGCACAATGCAAGGCTCCTTTGCACCGGCGGTTGTACGTCCAATTTGGGTTGGAGGATTACATGCCCCCACACTTCGAGTTGAACGAAGAGAACTTGCCTGGCGATGAGAATAGAGGGAGTTGGGGTAATGACATGATATGGATGTGGAAGTGGGGCCATGACAGTAGACACCTCGCCGTGCGCAGCGTGCAAGACATTCCGTGGAACGATGATGCGGAGATTACGGAGGTGTGCAAGAAGCTGATTAGTGCGGGCGATCCAGGGCGGCGAGTATTTTTTGGCCAACTTGCTGGTGGCCATTGGGACTTGGACCGACAAGAGTTCGTGCGCCAACCACATCCAGAGAATGTGGTTTTTGACTCCAGTGGAAATCCTATCGGAATACTCCAAGACATGGATCATGAGGCACAAATGAGGTTCATCGAAGACACTACGTTCAATGAGGTGCAAATGTTGTCAACCATTTCTTCCTACTTGCACGATCGATATGATCGGACCGTAGTGGCTACGTTGAACAGTTTGCAATCTAGAGAAGGATTGCAAGATTTTTTGAGAAATAGTATAGGCAGAGGCATTATAGAACCAGAACAAGGTTGAATACCTTCTGGTGATGAGTTAGGCCATTAGACGGATGTATAGTATATTAGTATTGTAAATAGTATTTGGCTATGACGACCATTTACGAGCGTTTGTTGCTCATGTTGCAAAAGTACATTTTTTGGGCAATGAAGCATTTTCATTTTTCTCGTACAACTGTATTGTTTGTTAAACACTTAAACTGAAAACTTAACCATGAACAAATGAAAAGAATACTCAATACGTTTGCTTGAAATGTATGTGCAACAAGTTCATTTAAATCCAATGCCATACTTTCACTTAAAGTAGATTTTGTAAGTTCACTTTTAAAAATTTCCAAAATTCTATTTTTTACATATGCCACAAGTATATATGCTTTTGTTTTTGATTCCCACCATTTCGAATTTTTTTAATCAAACCATTAACCCAAGTTTTTCCCACCGCATTTTTCCACATTTTTTTTTTCCACATGTCAAACCATAACCATTTTTTTACCCTAACCCATTTCCATTTGTTAGATTCAAACCCTTTCCATATTTTAGATTGAACCCATTTCCATATTTTTATTAGTCGAACCATGAACACATTTTTTTAAACCATTTCTATATTTTTTTGTCGTCCACATTTCAAACCATCAACGTTCTTTTTTATTCAAAGCATTCCCATTTTATTGATTCAAACTATTTCCAATTTGAGCCTTAACCATTAAGGCATTAACATTTTTTTTCCAAACCATTTCTAAATGTTTTTTATTCAACATTTCAAACCATTTCCATATTATTTTTAATCAAACCCTGAACACATTTTCTTTCCAACTTATTTCCATATTTTTTTTAGTCAAACCATTAACACATTTTTTTTCACGACCCTTTCTATAAGTTTTTTTCCAACCTTTCAAACCATTGCCTTTTTTTTTATTCAACCCATTTCCATATATTTTTTTTATTCGAAGCATTTTCATATATTTTTTAGTCGAAACATGAACACATTTTTTTTCCAAACCATTTCTATATTTTTTTGTATTCAACATTTCAAATTATTAACTTTTTTTTAATTCAAAGCATTTCCTTTTTCTTTTTCTTTGATTCAAACCATTTCCATATTTTTTTTAGTTGAACCATTAACCCATCTTTTTTCCAAACCATTTCTATATTTTTCTTTCTAACACCCTATACCATTACCGTTTTTCTTTACTCAAAACTTGGCCATTTTTTTACCCTAAACCATTTCCATATTTATTCTAGTCAAACAATTAACACATTTTTTCTCCAAACCATTTCTAAATTTGTTTTTCCAACATTTCAACCCATTTCCATATTTCTTTTAGTCAAACCCTAATCACATTTTTTTCCCAACCCATTTCCAAATTTTTTTGGTCGAGCCATTAACACATTTTTTTCCAAACCCTTTCTATATTTTTTTTTCATTCAACATTTCAAACCATTAACGTTTTTTTTATTCAAACCATTTCCATAATTTTTTTATTCGAACAATTAACACATTTTTTTTCAAAACCAGTTTTACATTTTTTTTTATTCACAATTCCAAACCATTAACGTTATTTTCATTCAAACCATTTCCTTTTTTTTGATTCAAACCACCAAAACCTTTTTTTTAAATACAAAATATATATTATATTTAGACTATGGAAGGCCTAAAATACAAAACCATGGGAAATTATTTTTTGAGAGATGGTTAAACCTCATAGACTAATGAAAAAATTTTGATTGCGAATATGAACTCAGACTTTTAAGTCTTACAAATAAAGAGTTCCAGTCCACGGAGCCCAGGCCGTCCATCCTGACCGTCGACGGCATGGCCAGGCCGTCCATCGAACCCAGGCCGTCCAACCTTCCTCTCAATCCAAGCCGTCCTTCCCAAGCATAGACCGTACCCAGACCGTCGATCTGGAGGCGTCCGTCCAGGCCGTCCTGTCCATCGGGGCCGTCCATACCCCGCGAGTGGGGCCGTCCCCTAAAACCGTCCACCGGATCCGGACCGTCCGCAGAACCCAGAGTGTCCATCCAAGCCGTCCAGTCAGCCAGGACCGTCCATCGGAACTGTCCACCGAGCACGTCCTTCCAGGCCGTCCACGGAGGTCGTCCGTGAGGGCGTCCACGACCGCTGTCACGATTTTTCATCCTCTGTCGCGAATTCTGTCGTGAATTTCATCCTGACGGACGCTCGGCTCCCCGTCACGTCAGCGGACGGACATACGGACGGACGGACGTGACGCGACGGAAGCAACCCTGTAATGTGCTAAACTATGTAGCATAATACGAGGCACTGTAATGATAATTAGTACTCCATGTTACGATTGACCTGACAAAACTCTAGAGAATTTCCCCTTGCTACAGAGAACACCACAAATGTGAAACAGTGAGACGCAAAGCCGCACATGATAAAAGTGTAAAGAAATTTCCATCGCTACAAAGAACACCATAAATGTGCAAGTATGAGACACACAGAAGCACATGACACGTTACGAATGCCGTTCTAGGAAAGCTCCCTTTCAGAATATTCATTTTCTGTAAGGCTTCAAAGATGTTCTGTGCGGCATCGAACATGTCGGGCAAGCAAGAAACAGAGCACTAAGTTAAAATTTAGAACATGCTAAACGTTTGGGAATACGTAAAATGTACGTGACGCAGGACAGGCTGTGCATTAAAAAAAACGTCATTCGAAACAAGCACTTATCTAGCAGAACGTGATGTGCAACAGGTTGTTCAGCCCTTTTTCACCCTCCGTTAGGCTGATGTCACAGTGCACGTCATCGACGGGCAGACCCAATTTTACTGACGTGGCAGCCACTTTACATGTGGCGCCCACGTGGCAGTGACATGGCAAGTAATTTCAGAGCAGGTGGCTCTCAGTTTTTACCCTGTTTTCGGTGATGTCCTCTTGAAAACAGACCTCGAACAAGCCATTTTTCTTATGTTTTTTGCCCGTCAAACTTGACAGATTTCTCTAGACATGCACGGTAGACATGCCTGATGTTTTTTTAAACGTAATGCATGTTCATGCCGCCGTCCAATAAAACAGGGTTTTCTCCTAGTGCGAATCTGGTTCCATTCTTCGATTAGTTCCAATTGAGAGGTCAGTTGAGGATGATGGTTGTTATTGGTATCTTCCAATTGGAAACTATAGAGCGTACGGTCTTTCCTTGTCTTTACTTTGTGTATCTACAAAGATGCCTAATCGTCACTCTGAAGCTTCTACAGTAGATAAGCCATTTCTTGCTCAAACTAGTTCACCTAGTTCGGGTAGGGAGGTCCTTATTACCTTTGAAAGGAAGCCCCTAGTGCATTCAGTGAAAAAAGAAATCTTAGATCCTATTCTCGAATTGTCTAGTGATTCAGACGAGGGCCCTACTCGAGTGTTACCTCAACCGCAGTCCTTTCCATCAAAGCTTTTTCCTGAAGGTGTCAAGTCATTAGACAAACCTATTGAGGCATGTTCGTTTGAAAGCTCAGAAAAATCTACTCCTGTACAACATCAAGTTGCTGTAGGAGTAATTGATAGTATCAGCATACTTACTTGCTTGAGGAGACTTGCGAACGTGCACCGCTCTCGGAACGAATTGTCTACATTGGATATCGATTCGGCTAAGGTGCAGCAAGTGAACTATTTGCCAACAACTTTTGATGGTGATATCATATTTGAATTACCTCCTCGTCGCTCAAATGCTTCATCAGCGGCTTGCAACTTGGAGGGCATGGACAAGCGTTATGATGGTCATCCGTGGTGCAAGTTAGTCACGACAAACATTCACAACTCCGACCACTTGAAATTTCGTAAGTCATACTGCGCCGGTCATCTTGCTTGTGTAAATCCATCTTGTGATTTCCTGAGGAGAACTGGGAGTCGGAACGAAATAGAATGGACTGGATGTACAACCTTTCCATTTACTACTGGTGAAAGGCCGCCCAAAGATTCTACTCTTGTTTGCAAAGTATGCAAAAATCCTCCCATCTGCCTAAACCATTGCTCCGCTCGGATATACTATTGTTACGGTGAAAATCCGAACATGAGTAGGGCTGCTATTCATTTTGGAGTTCATGCACATCCTGTTGTAAAAGGGTTGTATAGAGACTCTGCTAGTGAAATTTCTTCCCTCATAGCAGAAGAGGTCGCCAAAACGCCAACAGCCACTAACTCTGCCATAACACTTTCAGCTAGCAAGGAATTCCTATCAAACTATCTTTTCCACCATGGAGAGGGAACAAAGAAAATGCTAGAAGGTGAAGAACTACAGGAGGTAATGGATAGGTTTCAATACTTGAGCAGTCCTAGTATAAGGAATGTGATTTCATCTTTTCGAACAAATAATTGTGGAGGGGTCTTGGATCACATTATGACAATGAAGAAAAACTCTAGGTTTGAGTATATACATGACAGTGTATTTCCCGGACAAGGCAAGGAGAAGGTTTACTTGTTTAAGATGTTGACTGAGGGACCGGGTAGTGGGGTAGACCTAGTCCGACGCATGCAATCCGGAGGAGATTTGGCAAACGCATGGATGATGTTCGATCATGTGAAGCGCCTGAAGGAGTGGACAACTATGGCATGCCACGTTTATGACGCGAATTATAAAAGAGTAATGACGATTGCAACATGTGATATGCAATCAGAAGACACTGAAATTCAGGTACAGTTTTGGCGATCCTTAAATGCAGTCATGGGGCGCTATGGAGTGGATTCCCCAAATTTTAAAGGTTTTATGGCGGACAGTGCCAAGGCCACTTGGAGGGCAGTTCGAATTGTCTATGGAAGTGGGTCACCTGAAGAGCAAATGGAGAATCGAGAAAGAACTTGCTTGTTGCATTGGAGCACGTCTCTGCAAAAGCACACCCAAAAGTACATTAAAGAAGACTTACAACATCAACATACTCTTTTGTGTAAGCAGTATAAAGATTCCAAAACTATGGAGGAAGCAGAGACATGTTTCCTTGCTATTCGGTCATGGTGGTTATCATCCAATGCTACAACTGTGGATGCAGTTCATCACTTGGAGCATTGGTTGGCATTTTGGCACTTCCACTATAGACAATGGGGAGGTTTTATGCAATTGGTAAGTTGATTTGATTTCTTTTAGAGTCCTTATGAAATTCAAAATATTACTACACTAATACAGTATAACACTTCTTATTAGTAAAATCCATATTTATATAAGGAATAGTAGTCTTTTGAAAGAACAAAAATTCACTGAAGTTTTGTAAGGTTTGTATATCCTTTGATTCCTTTCATCATACAATTTTAGCACTATAAATTTAGATTAATAGCAAATTTTAAATTTCAATGCCATGAAGTAGTCTGACTTTTAGTTTTACAAATTTTTCACATAATTTGATTGTGGTTCTACAGGACTTATCTTTGGAAGAGCTAGCTGAGATGCCTTCATGCAATTTATCTGAGACTGTACACAACAAATGGCTTCAAATGTCTGGCAATCGTGGCAACAATTTATTTGATGCCACTTGCAACGACAGTATCCGTGCATGGATGCAGATGACAAATTACAAAGCATTTTTGAATGGACATGCCTTTGGCTCTGGACCATCGAAGGGAGAATTGAAATTGAGGGCTGCTAGACGAAGTAGAGACCCAAAGAAGATTGCCGAGGCTCTTAATACATCACCTGGAACCGAAGATATGGAGACCCGCATACCTCATTTGGAAGGAGAAGAAGTATTTGGGAGCACCAAAAGAAAGCTTGACATTCCCATTGGCAATGAAGGGGATTCACATCGCCTAGATAAGGTAAACTTCTCTTAGCCTTGCGTGCGTACAAGATCAACAAGTGTTGGCTCGGGCCCTTCCCCTATTATGCAAGCACTTGCGCCATCAAATGATGCTATTCACGTGAGTTGTGCTTTTGAAAGTGACTGTGACACAAGCAAGTGGCACATTGCAAGAATTAGTCATAAATCCAATGCAAAGTGTCATGCTCAACAAAAGGGTTCACATATCAAATGTACAGCAAAAATTGCTAGGGGACAGAAGGGAACTCCAGCCGCCACATACCGTAGAAGAAAGGAAGAGTATGGGAGCCATCGGGAGGTGGTAGTAGACTTCTGGTTCTGTTCAGATGATATTGAGCGATGTGTGAAAGGTACAAAGCATAAATGGGTGATTGATTGGCCTGATGTGCCAGATATATGGCCTATACTAGCAGGCACAAATCTCAGTAGAGAAGAGACACTGTTTCTACAAGATGCCGGCTTTTGTTTACAAGATCAACCTTCATTGTCTCCTCGTCGTCTTTTTCAAATGTCCAGGGTATTTGAGAGTGTTCATTATGATGAAGGGACACCTACAAATCCAGATGTATTTCCTACAGTGAGAAACAACAAGACTATTCGGCGAAGTACAAATGCCCCAACAATTGAGCATCGCAATAAGTGGGAGAGCGCGAAAAATATCAAAGGACAAATTATCAATGTGACTTTGCTTCCCTTGCCAGGATTAGGAGCAATAGTTTCTTTGGAGACTGGCCCGGAGCACAAAACCAAAGTCTACAAGATTACTCTCGGTATCTTTCTTGCTTGCACTTGTCCTGACTTTGTGAACATGGCTGTCTCTGCAATTGGAGGGCGTGCACAGTATGTCAACTGCAAGCACTTATATTACTTGTTCAGGTACTTTTGCAAAATGGATCATCAAAAAGACTTCTTCATCTATGCTCCTAGTTTCAGCTTCAATGAATTGAAGGTTCTTCTTGTTCAAGCTGGTCTCATCATAATATCGGAATAAGTTGATATAGAGATTAGTAGGAATTTTAATTCCATTATTCAAATTTTGAATTTATAGAAGGTACAGATATCGAACTATAGGCATTGAGAAGAATGTTTACATACTTCAAAGTATTTTTTATGGTAATGCAATTCAATTTTTTATATCAAGTTCATGCATATTCTACATGAATGTTTGACTTGAATGATCAACAGCACTATTATTTGTGGAAAAAAATATGAGTCATTTGTATTCGAACTTCTATATAGAATAGCATTTAGGCTTTTGCTTTTGTAATGACTTGAAAGGCATTAGTTTTACTAATGTAATAGATCTTACATTATAGCTTGTAGCCTAAATGTCCTTCCCTAATTACACACTTTGAAAAATCCAACTGACATGGGATGTTGGGGTCCAAATGAGGTATTAGGAGCCACCAGCACCATTCCTTAGGTCCTTTTTGGAGGTCCTTTTGCAAATTTTATGAAACGGTTTATTCAAAAACATCATCATTTTCATCAAAATTAGTTCAAAAACTTATTCAAGGTTGTCAACAATGACCAACTCTATACAAAAGATCATTAATTTCAATTAAAAAGTTTCTATATCCTCTACTTTAAAATTCAACAAAGGAGTAAAAAGGACTGGTTACATGTGCATTTTTGTGCTTAATTAAGACAACAAGATGACATCATAAACTATATAGTGTTCAAACATGACACTATAACATCTATAATTCATGAGGCATAATTTCTTAGGACAAATCTATTAAAATTTGAGCTTTACAATCAATAATGGTCCCTAAAAAGGAGTGGTTACGGTAAAATTGGCTCCTAATACCTCATTTGGACCCGTTGAGATCAATTTACTAATTCTTTGAGTAGGTGACCAAAAAAATATCTTTCATTTTACAACCTATTTCTATAATTTTTTTCCTTTGTATAGAATTTATGTTTTCCTTACAGTGTTTACCTTAGATTTCACCATTTTTGGTCCCTTATCTTTCACCCTTTTTCTTTTTCTTTTTCTTTCTATTGAATTCATTGCATTTAAAATATATTACATTATTACTATAGATTTTGTAGGATTCATTTAATGTCGTTTATATTTTGTAACATGTAGGAACATCATAAAAAATTTATAGTACTATTGTATACAAATGTCCACCTAAGAAGACATTATATCTTCAAAACAGATGCTTCTAGATTTGACAAAAATGTATTGAGCTAAGCCAACCAATAATTGCACTTGTACTTATTTTGTAGCCATTATTTGTTATTATAACTTTTCCTTTACAAATCTAAAATTGGAAGTAAAAAGTATATTATTGTAATAATTCATTCCTAAAGTAAAAAGGAAATGGTATTCTTCAATTCAAGACTGTCCAAAACCCCTGGAAGAAATTGAACTGTCTACTACACATCAGTGTAGTAGTCAACTCACTCTAATCCCGAGGTTGTATATCCAAGAACTCCACGTCCTCTTATACTCTTGTTCTTGGGGAGTTCCTACCCATATGGGATATATAAACTTCAGCTTTCCTTTGCCTTTGATTGCCAAGGAACAACTTTATTTTTGAAAACCATGATATATTTTTTTTTGGTGTGCAAGAATGTGTGGAAGCCCCATGCTCACTTCAATGAGAAGTTCCTTTTCTTGTTGTCAATTTTGTAAGACTTGGTAAAAATAATACAATTACTACTAGTAGTATGTGCAGGTTTTTGTCAATGAAGACATTATGTCTTTGAACTTCCTACTTTCAATTTGAAAATTATATATTGAGAGGAAAAAAATTCTTCAAAATTTTTTATCAAATTGCTTGCACAATTTTTTTTCAAATTTGACTAGAATCTAGGCAAAAATGGAGGTCCATTTATTTCCTCTAAGAGGTAATTAGATCCTAGTACTTATCTAAGTCCATGGTCTTGTTTACATTGAGTTTTTTTTTATAACAAGGAGTCCCTTCCATTACAGTCATGGATTTCGTCCATACAAGCAAGTGCCTTCCGAATTGTTGTCTCAAATTATGTTGAAGACAAGCTTCATGGCATTCCTAACCCTTTACAAAACAATGGGGATATAAGAGGGATTAATGTTGTATTCACTTGTTTACAAGAGAATATAAAAAATAATTAAAATTTCTCTAGCACTCCAACTGCAGCCTAAATGGAATTTGAAGAGCTCATAGATTTATATGAAGCACTAAAGTTGGGACAACTAAAGATAGAAAATGGACCCCTAAATCTTCAAGTGTTAAATCAAACGCAATCCACGGATATAGGATACACGGTCATAGGTCACAATTCTTACAAAAAAGAGTTCTTTGAAATAAAAAAGTTGAATAAAATTACAAACTAAACCCTAAATTGCCAAAAAATAAAAATAAAAATATTTTCACGCTCACAACTCACAAACTCCATGCTCGCAGCTCACAAGCTCACGGCTCCAAGCTCGTGCGCTAGCATCGTTGCCAAATTAAGTACACGGTTGCTAGTATGTAAATATAGAAAGTCTGAGCCTATGAGCCTAGAATTCTATACACCTATGGTATAGGTGTCTATATCATAGACACCTCAATGGTTATAGTATATTTATGTTCTAAATACCTATATCATAAGTGTTTCCATTATAAACACCTTCAATGAGTGTAGGATACTTACTTATACTTAGGCACAAGGCTCATAGGCTCGCACTTCTACGCTCACATACTAGCATTGTTGAAATTAAGTATAGTGATGCAGTATTAAGTGATCTACCTTAGACAAATGACTTGCCCTTTTGGTTCTAAAGAAATTTTCTTGCATTGCTAGAGATGCTTAAATATAAATATTTTGAGTCACAATCCAAAATTATAATTAAATTAATGAATGCTACATTTTCTAGCTCCACCCTAAACCTTAAAGTTGTATACAAGGCTTTAAAAAAATTTCTTATGTGTAAAGTGCCTAAATAGTGATATATAATGTTAGTGGTGTTCTAAATATCACAATAACACATATCACATGTCCATAATTAAGTTTCCATCTAAAATCTCGCAATTTCATGTAGGATTTTTATTTTCTTAATTTGAAAAGTTTTTGTTGGCAAAAAACTTCATAATTTGTTGCCATTTTTTAGCCAAATTAATTTTTCTTGTGCAATTGACACTATGAACACGTCCCTTGTGGGCGCTTCATTCCCACCCTTAGAATTAAGTGATCACAACCAAGCTCTTGTTTACAAAACTACTCCTACGGGTGTCTAAGCGTCAAACCCATTGTGCCTTCTAAGCAATGGATCTTTTGCTACCCTAATTATCCTAACGCATGAGTTGGTTATTCCTAGCTATCCTAGGTGTGTACTTGTTTCGTTCTCTTGTCCTACTTCTAATTACTTCCTCACTTTATGTGTTTCGTTCTCTTGTCCTACTTCTAATTGCTTCCTTCTGCCCAATCTAGGGGATTATTCCTCCTATTTTACTCCCATGTGTTGCATTTGGTTGACTCTAATCTATGCATGGCATTTTCTACCCCATCTCTACGTCTTTGTATTTTTATCCTATCCTACGTATTTGTATTCCTTTAGTCTACTCTACGTCTTTGTATTTGTCTTGGCCTATCCTACGTATTTGTATTCTTTTAGTCTACTCTATGTATTTGCTTTAATCTACTCTACGTAATTGTATTCCTTTAATCTACTCTACGTAATGGCTTTAATCTACTCTACGTAATTGTATTCCTTTAATCTACTCTACGTATTTGCTTTAATCTACTCTACGTATTTGCTTTAATCTACTCTACGTAATGGCTTTAATCTACTCTACGTAATTGTATTCCTCTAATCTACTCTACGTATTTCATTCTATGTTTGTGTATTCGTTAATTTACTTCTCTTCTAGTTATGGTTGTTTTCTTATTTGTGGTTGCTAATCACCAGACCTTAATCTTACTTGAGATGTTAACCTCTTCCTACTAACTAATTCCCTATTGCATCAATTAACTTAAATCAAAGGAGGGTTTAGAGGCCCACCTCCATTCCGTGTATCCGGTCCTCTTCGCTCCACGCCACGTCCATCATTGCCATGTCTTGGCCCCGGTTGGCTCACGAAGCTGCCCCCTCGAATTTAGTCCTTTCTAATGTCTCCTAGCTCTAGACCCCCCCCCTTAAGCAATTCCCGCTTTGGACTACCCCCTAATCTAACTTTCCTTTTAACTATTTCTATTCTAATTTCCCTTTTAACTATTTCTATTCTAATTTTTTCCTTTTAACTATCTCTAGTCTAATTTCCCTTTTAACTATCTCTAGTCTAATTTCCCTTTTTACTATCTCTAATCTAATTTTCCTTTCTTTCTAGACCCAAGCCCTTGGACCCAAAAGCCCTGGCCTGACCCCTGGACCCAAAGCCCCGACCCAACCCCTGCTGCGGTGCTGGCACAGTGCCTAGTTGGCCCGGCTGCGGTACTGGCGGGGTGCCCGGCTAGCGCTGGCTGGAGCTTCGACTGGGGGGCTCCGGTTGGGGCTGGTTGGGTGCTGGTTGTAATGGTTTCTTATAAAATCTGCCCTTAATTGGGCTAATATTTATGCAAGGTGCTTTTCAAAGTACAACCACATTCCACTCTACCTACGGAGCCTCCTAATCGTCACTTTGTTGGATACTAAACGTTGCAATAGTGCCAAACATGTTGAACACTAAACGTTGGTTCTACCCCAAGGGAGTTTGCTTTTGACACCCCGCTAAGACTTGGGGGGGCCAAAGCTCCGCCGTGGGGGTGACCTCTTTGACACTTGACTAAGACCTTTTGTTTCTCTAGATACTTAGGAAGCCAAGGCTTCGTCGTCCCCTATGGGACTAGATTAACCCCGTGAACAAGAGAAGAGGGGGAAGAGAGGGAGCATATAATGTTTAGAGTACTACTAGTCAAAGCTTCGCCGTCCCCTATGGAACTAGATTAACCCCGTGAACAAGAGAAGAGGGAGAGGAGAGTGAACACAAGGTGCAACATACTCTCAAAGTCACCTCCCTAGTAATCCCTCGGTTCCTCCTAAGTTCTCTCCCACAACACCTCTCAATAGTTCTACAATACAAGAGTGAACCAAGATCAAATTACATAAGTTTCCACCAACTTGGGGGGTCTCAAGTCCCCAAGTACAAACCACACTTACCAAGGGTGTAAAACCCCCAAAAGACCATCAAAGGCTCCTTTGGCATCAAAAGCCAAAGGAAATCCGGCATAATCCGGGCCCAATAGTCCTCCTCCTTTAAATGGTGAGGAGTGAGAAAGAGAGAGAATGAGAGGAGAATGCCACCCCTTTTATACTCAAAAGGGAGCAACCCCCCCCTTAATCTACTAAGAATAACTAGATGAGGGAATTTAGGAGGTCCGTACATGTTTACCAATCCCAAATCTAACTATCCACCTAAAATCTACACAATTTGAATTGGAAAATTCAAATCTTACCTAACCTTACAAGAACTTGCAAAACCACCTAATTTACCTTCCCCAAAATCTACAAGTTCTCACATGGGAGAAGTTCCCATGTGTTCCCACCTACTTAATTTGAAATTACTTACACCAAGCACTTGGAGCCACCTCCACTAACTTTTTGAAGTGGTACTTGCTCCCACATGTGCCCGGAGTTCCCCACGCGTTCCCTACACGTTCCCCACGGCCATTGGGGACCAAAATCCCCAAAAAAGCATTAGGGGGCCTTAAACCCCAATTTCTCCTCCATGTGCTGTCCCCAAAAGGCTAACTTTTGGAGTTTAGCTCCGAATGGCAAACGGATTGCGCCATTGGGTCCGGAAGGTCATAATTAGTCTAAAGGAAACCCGTGACCCCTTAAACTATGTCCAAATTCTCAAAGAATCTTAGTGTAAGCTAGGGTCAAAGTTGGGATAAATTCCCAACTTTTGGAGTTTGGCAATTTTGAACCCCAAACCTTCACCAATCTTCTAAGTAGATGGAAGGGGGTAGGAATAGATCCAAGATAGGCTTTGTTCCGATGTCGTATGGCCCCGGTACGCCGGTCAACTACAACTTCCGTCATTTAAATTGTCAGTTGGGGAAGAATGTCGCCGATTCGGGATCTTCCAACTATCGATTTGTCTTGAAACTTGGGGAAGCGCTCCGTTGGTGTGAGACCGCCTCGTCGGATTTTTAGTGGGATTTTACCGCACTTTGGGATATTCTTTCGAATTCCCACCCAAAGTCCACCGCGGTTGACCGTCTGGGAAAATATCCAAACAATGTCGGAAAATTCCCAAACTTTAGAGGGGACTACCCATGGGATCCCCCCACTTGGATGCAAATCTGCATCCCCACTGCGTGCTCCTAGAATTAGGAAATCGCCCGGTACCTGCATTTCAAGGTTAGTATTTCGCATGTATTCTCTTCGATGCTATGGGGAGTGGGGGATTCCTCCTAGATCCCCCTATGAGGACTTCCTAGCCTAGACAGGGCCTTTTTAGGCTTTTTACCCTAATCCTGCACATCTCTATTAGTGTGGCGTCTATTTAGCTAAGACAAGGCCTATTTTGGATGTAAACTATCATAAATCCCACCTAATGACCAAATGGCATATTGGTATGTGTAACGCCAATACTGGTTTAATGCCCTTTTGTGGGTTTTATAAGCCTAATTACGCCTTAGTTTATGTAGGAATTCGAAAAAAAGAACCCGTGAGTCCCCGGTGACGAATCAAGGACTCACATCCCTCCCAACACACACACAAAAAGCCCTGCAAGCTCCGCACCTGCCTCTAAGGTGGGTACACCCAAAATTGCACCTCACCTAAAAGCGCCATTTATAGTTGCTTTACATTTGTGAATTCCATTATGTACCTATTTGGCTGGAGCGCTTTTAGAAACAGACTTTGAACCTTAATAACTTTTGCATATTATATCCAAATGCTGCGTTTTTTGGTGCATTGGAACAAGCTTTCACTTGCCAAGAAGACTATATAAAAATTCGATCAGCCCAATAATAGTTACTAGGCACAATACCAAAAAGTGGCACTTTTAGGTGTACCCACCTTACATGAGTTCATATGGCAACGATGACGTCTAAATGTCAGTTGATCTAATTAAGAACATTCATGACCACACCACAATAAAGCAGAGTGACAAAGGTAGGAATCCCCTCTTGCGGCAAATCACATGGTATCAATTGTATCAACCCTAAGCTCTTCTTCTTCCCAATTCCATAGACTTCCAAGCAATAAGGTAATGCCTCAAAGAATAGTAACACTTGCTTCTTCAATGACAAGTCGTCTTTCATGGGCCACTAGGAGATTGCCCAAAGCATGTTCAAATGGAAAAAAGAACTCAATCTTCCTCGATGTTCTTCTATTGTGGTTGCCACTGACATGCTTCCACTTCATTGTCTTTCTTCAACTTTTTTCTTTCAGTGTAATAATAAGCCTCTCTAAATGCACATTCCAGTTAAATCTTGAAAAATCTATCATACTATATTCAAATCAAATACATAATTACATTGTTATATAATTTACAACAAGCTAAAAATTCACAAGCTTCACAAGCTCACCAAGCACTACAACTTGTTGGGAGTGCTACCTGATCGAACGGAAGAAGTCTCATTCAAAGTTTTTGCCTGCTCCCGAAGTTTGAACTTCTGGACCTTCCCCGTCGAGGTCTTCGGCAAGTCGCAGAACACTATTGTCTTGGGCACATAATACCGTGGGAGGTTGCTTTGACAATACACCAAAATATCCTCCGCAGTGGTGACTTCCTTGGCGGGCTCGCGCAACGTCACAAACGCACATGGAGACTCACCCCATCGCTGGTTCGGGCGCGCTACCACGACGGCTTCCATCACGGCCGGGTGCTTGAACAACACAGACTCGATTTCAATGGAGCTGATGTTCTCACCACCGGAGATGATGATGTCCTTCGAGTGGTCCTTCACTTCGATGTACCCGTCCAGGTCAATCACGCCGAGGTCACCGGTATGGAACCACCCGCCCTTTAAGGCTTGCCTGCATCAAGGTCAAGGGAAATCCATTGCAGAGTGAGATCCCTCCATGGCCATAATACACCTGTGTAAAACGTGAGTCATAGGTAAAGCCAAACGAACTAGAACTGGAACCAGAGTAACATTTCCACCAATTCAAGACGAAGGAAAAACATCCAAGTTCTATGGTCTTCTCAAGATGAAACAAATTAGGACACCAAAATGAAAAATGGAGTACAAAAACTGCAATGCATGGTAAGATAGATGAGGTGTTGGGGATGGTATAACTTCAGTACAGTTGTATACTTAGAAGTAACTATGGGGTGATTGCAAGAAAGGGCTGTCTTTTTTGGCGTCACAATGGAAGTGACATTTGTGCCATTAATTATAAATTTTGGGGTATTAATCCAATGTACTTGAAATTTTTATTGAAGATGGACAACTTGATAGTAAATAAATTCCTTATTTTTCAGAAATTTCCAAAAAACATTTTCTAATTAAATTTTAATTTACCTAATTTGTCACACTTTGCAATTTAGGGTTTTTTAGTACTGTGGAGTATCCAAAATTAATGATGTAGACTTGAAATTTGTATGGTATATTTATACACTAAAGATTTATGAGTTGACCAAAAATATTTTTTAAAAACATTATTTTATGTCCTCTACATTGATGCAAACAGGGGCCCCTTGCACATACAATTCTGAACATCAAAAATGGTTTCAAAATAATTCTTTTGGTGAAATCTCATCATCATCAATCCTTTCCAAATTGAAAATTTTTAGTTTTTTTAAAAATTTCTTTTCCTATTTTTTACAAATTAAAATGTGAAAGTACTAATTTTCATGAGATTTTGCACTTTTCTAGTTCTCCTGGTTAGAGAATTTTCCTGAACTTTTCCATCCTAGGGTACCTTCTTCTTAAAGGTATATTCATGAAAATTATTTTTCACATTTTTTAAAAATTGTTTTTCTAATTAAATAGTACTCCTGAAAAAATTATGAGTACTATTCAAAACGAGACAAAAAATGGGAGGCCTTTCTTGCAATCACCCTATGGAATACCAATGAGAGAAAAATACATCCTCACATCATTAATCTATAAAGGAGAAATGAGCCAATTGATCTTCATCATTGTTAATAAAAATCATGGAGTAATAATACAATAGATGTGTGTAAAATTAGACTAAGTTTGAGCTCAATGTGTGATACCTTGTGGCTTCTATTAGGTTATACAGATTATAAACGTTATATAGTTTACACTCAATAGCTACAGACACACCATTCTGTTGCTCAAACGTTGTCTCACCTTCTACAAGAAGGCTGTGTACTCATTCATATTATTACTACATATATTAATATACAACTTATGTCATCTTCGTCTTGTCTGTCCTTTTATATGATCTGCATCACAGCACTACATGGTATCAAAGCAGAAAACATCGATACACCTTATAGTTGATCGATGAACCTTGATGAGCCTTGATCAATGCACATCTGGTTGAGAATATGTATTTCTCGGAAACACCCAAGGTCGAATTGCGATCCAGCGAAGATGTATTCGACCTCCTGCCTACAGATGTTCCTCATGAAGAAATTGAAGAACAGCAAAGGCTTAATCTAGCAATCGACACTTATCTTAATGAATTTTCCAACGAAGCAGATGAGGAGACTCCCGATGATGGATTGATCTTCTCAAATTATTTACAAGGCTTCAACCACAGACTTGTTGCAACTTTGGATTTAACGCACGGTTTCTCTCAAATCTTCATCGAACTTGAAGAAACAGCGCAGGAACACCAAGCAGATGCACAGGACCGTACCGAATTAGTTCATAATCAATTCAGACTCGCTCATGCACCTGCATCTTACTTGGAACAACTTAATGCACCTGGTCAATTCGATGAAGTGAATCCGCAATATTTTGCAGAAGAGGATTCTTTTGCCTTTCCATCATTAGAGCAAAATTGGGGTCTCTACATGCCTGGTACTTTTGCCTTGGAAATGAATTGTTTGATTTTTGGAAAAGCATAAAATAGTCACTTTCAGACGTTGGCATCAAGTCTGTGGTCCAATGGAAACAAGGCGGCATGGGCCGAGTTGGCAACGGGGAGGCAAAGTTTGGTCTAGGTGGCAACAGCCGTGCATACGTTGGGTGTACCGGCAGGTCCTTGTTGGTACCTCAACTACTAACTGCAATGAACGTTTGTAATTGAATATTGTATGTTGGCAACTATTTTATTGTAGGTTACAAGTACCATATGGCTATTGATGTAAGTGTAGACAGGGTTTTAGGGGTTGGAATTTACAATCCACTTCCTAAAATTATTATACCCCCACTATACACAGAAGTTGACGAGCACAAAGGAATGTGAGAAGATTCATAGCAGGTCAATGTGGAGATGCTCACAAGGTGCACATTGTACAATGCGATGGAATTGCTTCTCGCCAAATGAGCTGGCCTCATGGATGTTGCCAACATGCTCATTGACATCCTTCAACTGGTTTTGCTGTGGCTGAAGCACATGATTTGAGAGAGTTTGGGACGATGGCACTTCAAGAGATTACCAACATTGGAAAGGGCAGTTTGTATACAGCAGCTGTAGTATTGGATAGTAAATTCGCCCCTATTGTGAAAAAAGGTGTTCGAATTGATCAACAACCGTCAAAAGTAGAGTTTCCAACCTTGAGAGATTCTGGAGCCACCAACATTGATTTATGGTTGGATGGCAATTTGTACCCAACAGATCCTGTCACGGGGAAGCCACCACAGTTTCAAACAGTGAAGAGCTACTTGGAATTCTTGTGTCACGGTGAATCTGGACTCCTAGGATACTGTAGACACCTTGTTAGCACCTGTGACTCAGTGAAGGGATTGGAATAGCAATTAGAGGAGACACAAGCTGATGCTCTTCGGAAAACTGTGGGCTTGCAGAATTCCATCGCGTTGCTGAAGCAGGAACTAGACGTTGCCAACAGCGGTTGGGCTCAGCGTTCAACGGAACTTCTTGTAGGAAGTAGAGAAGAGATTGCAACATTGAAGAGCGAATCTGACTTATTGAGGTCTCGATGTGTAACACTTGAAGAAGACCTGTCCAGGAATGAGGATAGTTACAACAACAACCTAACCATGGCGAAAGAACAAGGACGACAAGGTGCGCATCAGGAGTTGAGCCGATTGGAGCAGGAACTCATGGAAGCTAAAAAGGCCATATTGAAGTTCCAAAGGAAAATAGAAAGAATGGTGAGTACTCCAGTAGGGACACAACTGAGAGCATCGAAGGGTCTCGGAGAATTAGCAAAGAGTGGTGGTGCTGCAAGGGCTCGTATAGCAAAAATCCGAAGTTTGTTGCAGCCGCTGGTAGTTCAATCTATACACGTTGGAAACAGTACGTCTAGCAAAAGGAAACGTTTGTGTGGCGATAAAGATACGCAAGATAGGACCGGGCAAGCGATAGGACGATTATTGTCAAAAGGAGAGACACTAGCGTTGGTTTCGAGTTCGCAAAATAGTGATGTTGCAACTAGCATGACAAACTACTACCTCGACAAAATTGGGACGGAGTTGGGAACAGAGGCAATTCTAGCAGCCTGTGATATGACTGGAGTGTCACACAAAGGATATGGTGAGATCTACAAGACGATCAAAGGGCGAGTGTAGCTCGTTGACAAGCGCTTGAAGCCAACATTCTTGCCAAACCCACACAAGGTACTAATTACTGTCCCCATTCCATGAATTTTGTCTATGCCTTGTTGGAAACGAGTTGATTCAATTCAAAGTATAGCGAATTGTAGGGTTGTTGGCAACATGTAGTCGACTAGAACATGCAAAAAGATAATTGTAGCCAGTTGGACACATGGGCCTTAGTTGGCAACAACCCTACATCTTGTTGTCGCACAATGCGGTTCTAGGGTTCAGGGTTCTTTGCATCGTGCATAACTTCAATAACAAAAATCTGAACACGACATATAAGCATAGGATTTAGGGTTACAGGGTGTTCTGACAACATGGATTTTGTTGAGCAGGTCAGTTTGTTGCGAACAGAACTAAATTCGAGGTTGAAGGATCTTGTTGGCGACTATTACCACATTGATAGTACGTTGGAGTTGGTGGCACCAGCTTCAGTCACCAATGGAAAAGGAAGAAAGAAGAAACCAGACATTTCTAGAGTTGTCCTGACAACAAAGAATTCTTTGTTTGTTGACATCGAAGTTGTATAGAGGACAATGGTGAAGCTCTACAAATTTACCACTGAAGGTGAATAATCTTCTTTCCAAAAAAATGCATTCATACTGAAACAGTACTTGTACATGATGCTGACTTATCTCGTTGGTTACATCAAGGGGGCCTGCTGAGACGTTGCAAACTGAACTTGCATGTGCAGAAGTTGGAAACAAGCCCCTCCTTTTTGTATTGAAGATGGACGAAGCAAAGATTGTGCATGGGAGGAAATTTGAAAGGGTCAGTTTGACGCTCATGAATCGTGCGTTAGACACAAGCATACAAAAAACCAATGATAGGTATTTTTCAGTCCAATCTGAAACTGAAATCTGGCCTATAGCTTGCTTTGAGGTTGCCAAGGAGTCCTATGAAGTTCTCCATTGGGTGTTCCAACAAACTCAGTTCCCTGCACTCATCAAAGCACAGGATGAAGGTCAGTTGCTAACAGTAGAGGGTGTTGGAAACTTCAAAGTAGAGTGGCATTTGTCAACAGATATGAAGACCATAAAGTGTCTCTACGGGCTGAAACATGGAGCGAATGCGACACACTCATGCATATACTGTAACCAACAGCGGACAAAACCAATGTTGGGAACAGCGGCATCTGCTACTACAGAGGCTAGGAGAAGAAAACATACGTGGACGGGAGGTTTATTTGCAGGTAATGTCCTCTGTAAACCACTAGACATTGACCAAGAAGCACGGTGGAAGCCTATTCTACCCATTCCACTTCAGAGGGTACATATTTGTACCTTGCATGCATTAACCAGAATGATGGAGAAGATTCTTCACCTCCATTTCATGTTCATTTGGAACATGAAGAATGAGGAGCGTCAACAACATGCCATTGAGAATATGGAGAAGACTTTGTCAGCAGCTGGTCTTCACGGTGGCAACATGCGCATCATGAAGGACCCAACACTCAGTGGCGCCTCCAACAGTGTTCCCATCAAACCCTCCCTCAGTGGTGTGACTGCAGGTAGGATGTTCCAACCATCGACTTGGTCAAGGCAGGATCGAGTATGGAAGGATGTCTTGCGCTCAGAAAGTAACACTCTTGATCAAGGGAGGCAATATCTAGACAGGGTAGAAATGTGGAAGGCGTTGGAAACAGTGTTCCCATATTTGGTTGGCCTTTCCTTGGATCAAGAGCAAAGGGAGACTTTCAAAGGTAAAATTGAGAGATGGGGGAGACTTTACGTAAAATGCTTTGGAGAAGACCACGTCACTCATTATATGGTAAGTTGCGTCTGTTGCCAACATGGTGCTATTTTGCTTCTTGTCATGTGGGAAGTTTAGGCTGTTGGAAACGGGTTTTGGGGTGGGGTGGCAACATGAAGCATGTTTTTTTGGATGCTCTTTTATTTACTTCAATGCTGTGGCTTGCTAGCATAACCTGGTGCGCCATGGTCCTTGGTACGTGGAAACGTACGGGAGCCTTGCTGTTTGGAACAACCAGGGCATGGAAAAATCGCATCATGCAGCTAAGGCTGCTAATCAGCATCACACTCAGCATGGAGGCACTAAAGAGAGAACAAGCTCCATTGTTCAACAATATGCACATTGGTACAGAAACATACAACATAGGTTTGCCAAGCAGGAACGACAAAAGGACGTTGCCAACGCCAGATCAATGGAAGATGATGCGATCATCACGGCAGCAGCAGAGAAAAAGAGGATGGCCTACAACACGTCAAATGCGATGGATGCAGCTAGAATCTGGAGGGAAGGGAGATCACGAGTAGGCCGAGCTTGGGTGCAAGGAGTTGAAATCCAAGGTGTGGCAAACAATGGCAGTGATGAGGCAAACATCTTGTAGTGGCAGCATGTCATGAACTGCTCAGTTTAGGCTGTTGGCAACAAAGTGGGACCCATTCATGTAATGAGGCCATTTACCAACAGTTTAGTCTAGGAGGGCTTTGGTGATACATGTTGAGATTGAGCACATAAGGTATTAGAGCCTATGACAGGCGTTGGCAACTTTGCCTTCTTGACATGTCAGAAACAATTGGCAACAGTGGGTTTGCCAAACTATGAGTTTGTAACAAATCTTTGAAGTAAATTTCCAAGATGACTGAAAAGAGTCTCTACAGTATTCTAAAATGTACACATGTTTTATTTACAAAGACTTAGCCAATACGTTGAACATTTTTTGTAAAATCAATTTCTAATCAATTTCTTGATTCTATAATTAGAGTAATATTAAACCATGGTGTATTCGAAATTACAGTAACTAATAATGAAAACAGACTCAAACAAATTAAAAAGGTAAATTTATCGGGATAAACAAAAGAAAAAAAGACATTAAAATTTCAAAAATGAAAACAAAAAAAGAGTACATTTCCATGATGCTGAAGAAGCCATGAGCCTTGATGGAAACAAGTACTCAGTACCCAGAAGCGTGTGATATGATGGACTTGTTTTCCTGAATGGCGGCCACGTGTCAGACCATTATGCACGCTAATGGCATTTCATTGGCTTGTTGGCAACAGTGGCGGTGGGCCCATTACAAACGCGCCGTGAAGCCCTAAACCCAAACTCCATCTTCTTCCTCAGTGAAACTCACCTCCTGCTTACTCGCTCTCCGCTTTTGTCGTCGTTTCCATCGCGCGCCGTTTTTGTCGTCGTTTCCATCGCGCGCTGCTTTTGCCGTCGTTTCCATCGCGTTAGTTTCTAGAGTCGTACGTTGTTAGAAACATGAGCTCTTCCAGCAGAAAAGGGCGTTCGAAAAGCCTTGTCAAAGGCAAAGCGGCCCTCGCTGAGATTCTTAGAGACAATGCTCCTCACACGCACGAGGAAGTTCTGCTCCCTTCTGATCCATTATTCGGATCCTGGTCAGCCCCGTTTGATTTAGAGGGACTTCCAGACGTGTTGCAGAAGAGGCTACCTTTGTTGGCACCGTGTTTGTTAGGGAGATTCAAGGCAGTTTATGACGCGGATTTTTTCCATAGGGTGTATGGGCTCTGCAAAGAGGGAATCATGCCTAAAGAGGTGACCGAAGCCATGGTTCCAGCGCACACGTACGAGCACATTTGGATGCCTGGGGAAGGTGCGAATAGGACGAGGTACTTGTTGGATAGGTGTAGAGACACAATGACGAGGGATCTGTACCTCAGGTTATATATTAGAGTCTATGGCGATGCGCCCGATAACAAAGCCTTCAGCCAGACTTTTCTACGCGCGTGTGTATTCTTCTACAAAGATGGTGTGAAGAAGAACAAGGTGAATTGGGCAGCGGCTGCGGCGCAATTGACAGAGGAACGTTGAGCTCATGCGGGCCTCAATCCTTTGAAGTTGGGACCTCCAGCATTGAGGGAGCAATTGTTTGCCATACTCAAAGAAATCAGCGCTTACTTCCAAAGAGAAGGTGGAGTTCAGCCCGCTTCTGTTGCCAGCAGTGGCAAGCGACAGAAGGCCGACATTCAGGAACATGGCGTTGGCAAGAGTGGCGGGCGAGATGCTGGGCCTCAAGCAGGGGGCGTTGGCAACAGTGGAGGGAACAAGATGGATGAGTTGTTGGAGATGGTGAACGAGAAGACTCGTCAAGTGACAAAGCAAGCTCAGAGAATTCAGCGGTTGCGGGGTACCTTGAAGGAATTGGAAGGCCAAGTCTTCGACTTGGAAGCAGAAGATGAACGCCTCAACTCTGTGAAGGATTTCTTGCGCAAGAAGAGTAAGGAACTCGGAGTGGCCGGGAGTATGGAAGAGAAAGCAATGGTGGACAAGGAGCAGCGGCAGATTTCCAAGGACATCACTGCCAACAACGACAAGTTGGAGGAATGTCAAGACTTAGTTGCAGCAAAGGCAAAGACTCTTGCCAACGAGGAGTGCGCACAGATGTTGAGCGAGCAAGCACTCAGCGAGCTCCAGAAGCAATGCAACGCTGAGAGAGCATCCCAGTACTCCATCAAGCCGAAGAAGCCTGCTCAGGCACAAGCGTTGGCAACGGGTGTTTCGCCAATTCTTCAAGTGGATGCACCCTGCGCACAATGCTCGCTCCTCTTTGTTTCCAACACCGCTGTGCCCTTTTTGTGTGGTTGCTTGTTTCACCCTTGGTGTTTGTGGTCAGAAATTCTTTCGGGGAGTCGTGTGTGTCCACGGTGCAAGGAAGTAGCTGACTCTCAGTGGCTGGAAACATGGGGCTTTGACGTGTTGGAAACAAAAAAACCGGCCGAGCTCTGTGAGTGTAGCGAGGTGCCAGCGGCACATGATTCTGCCTTCACAGTGCGGAAGAGGCAAGCGTCTCTGATGCCTGACCATGAAATTCCTCCGAAGATGGCAAAGACGTCACTGGGTCCATCACCCATAGTTGGTAAGGCCCAGCATAAAGTGCTATCTGACATTGCTCCATTAGATTACCTTTGGCCAATGCCTTGTTTCATGAACCGGCCTCGAGGATCTCCTTACATAGAAGCGGTTGCTGCAGCTGTGCAATTTTTAGCTAATCACAGTAAGTAGTGCATGCATAGCAATTCTAGTCTAAGCACATGTTTGTTGGCATCTATGTGAACAATGAGATGAAGATTGCCAGTTTCCAGCTTTGTGATTGTAGTTCTTCTTGTTGGCATTGTGTTGTGTTGTTACAAAGTTGCTTATGCGTGATTTGCTCTATTTGAAACAGACAATGAAGCAGTAGCTGCCAGAAGGGGGGAGAAGAAGCCCGAAAGAAGCCCGGACGTGCCGAAGAAGCGTGAAGAGGAGAAGAACAACAATCCTATGGCGGAAGATTCGGTGTCTGTTGACAGAGGAACGACGTTGGCCGCGGCGAGGTGCGGGAAGGAACCTATGGTGGCAGGGCGTGAAGATTCCAAGTTACTTGAAGCAGGGGGCGCGCCATCGGAATCAGTGGAGCTGGAGAGTTGCCAACAAGCCGAACTTGTTGGCAAGCCTGGGTCACCCTCTTTAGAATCCTCCGAGGTTTCTGATCATGCAGAAGTACTAGATGCGCTTGTTGACAAACTAGGACTTGCCATTGTATAGAAACGCCTTCGGACTTAGAGGGTAGTGTAAGTGTTGGCGGGCGTTGGAAACAGGGGCGTTTTTGTAGATTTAGTGTGTTGGGAACTGCTCTCTTTTGAGGACAGTCATAGAGTTGTTCTGACCACATATATTTCCATCACATTTTTGGACAACCCTCTTCAATAATAAAAATATCCATTTTCACATGTTGAGCATTTTTGCATTTTTCATGCCTTAGTTGTTTAACTCGGAGTTCTGAAGTACCAATGTTGGCACTGGCCACAAGTTGGACACCATCCTTCACTTGCAAGTCTTCCCTTAGGCATTGACAAATGATTGTGCATTACAGTTAGGGAGTTTTTGTGATTTGTCCTTGTTGGCAACGTCGTCGGACTTACAGGATAGTGTACACAACAGGGCAGCATTGGAAACACGGGGTCTTTAGCAAGGGAATGGCCCTGTAGATGTTAAGGACAACTCTATCATGTATTTAGGGTCACATGAACCGAGTGGCAACAAACTTTGAGAAGAAGAGTATGTCCCAAAGACCCAAGCAGGCAATACATTGTGTGTGTCAAAAAAGAATTTTTTTTAATCAAAATTTCGCCTTGGAGTATTTCCTTTTACGGTTGTTGGTTACATATAAGTTCGTTTCTAACTGTATATCCTTTTAAGCACTGCCCTGTTCCCAACGTGCCTGTCAAAGAGGCACTTGTAGGAATGTAAGTGCTAAAATTTCTCTAAGCTATAAACTGATAGTTCTCTTAGCTGGTAACGGCTACTATTTCGAATGTCCACGAAGGAAGGACTTGTGCTACCGTGTTGCCACCCTCCTGTCTGCGGTTCACATACACGTCGGGAAACCCTAGTTGATGGACTCTGAAGCGGAAGTCTTCTGGAACAACACCGAACAAAGTGATAACAACCTCTCTGCGAATGTGTGACAACGGCCATGTTCGACCCACTTGGAACCTTGCCACTGTCACACCTTCAAATACACATGGCAAAACCACCATGTCCTCCTCCTGCACTTCGTCTATCTGTTTCCAAGTAACTCCATCTGGCTCCAAACGCTCTCGGCCATACTTGAAATTAGTGTACAACGTCTCTCGCCCAACATGGTATCTGCAGCGCACACGACACGTTAGAGCAAGGCAATCCTCTACGTGCGCAACAATCCAAAAGCACTGAAAATCAAGGAAGCAGTTGACAATGGCACACGCAACAAACTGTTGGCAACAGAAGTGTCCTTACCTGAAGGATACAGTGTCCATTGAGATTGTGCACCTGACGATGTCCTTACCAAAGACGACTTTCTGATGCCAACCTGCATCCATGAGGCTCGTGAACAACTCGTCAGATGGACTGTTGACAACGTAGAGGACGGCAGTGCGTCTGATACTCTCTTCCTCACACGCAAAAAGATCCACAAACACATGCAAGGGTATAAACCACTGGAGGTGGCCCATGCGGCTGCCAGTGGTGACCTTGGTGACAGCTTGAAAATCTGCCCGAAGCTTGAATCGAAACGCTTCGCTAGTATGCATGTCCGGGAGAGGCCACTGGGGATCACTCAAAGTTGGCAACAACAGTGGCTCAACTGATCCGTAAAGAACTCCTGGCGTAGGTGGCACATAGACCATATTAGAAAAAAATATTCCATTCTCAAGAAGGTCGTTGTGGGACCTCCCATTCCGAATGGCTTCACCAATTTCGCTGTGCACAACGACGATGACTCCAAGTATAGAAAGTGGGTCCACCCAGTCTTCAAAATAGGACCGATACAGAACTGTTTCCAACAAACAATACCACAAACGAAATTAGCAAACTAGTGAGAAGCCACAGCCACGTGAACTTCGATGGAAAGCAAACTTGCAGGAAACAGACAGGAACTCATCGAAGGTGGAAACAAAGCAACATCTACTCTCATAGTTGCATGGAACCCGGTCGTAGCGAATCTCTGGATCTAGGAGCACTTGATGCCTATGGTAAGCATGTCTAACCAACACGGCCTCCACTTCCGGTTTGTTGGAAACGGGCCTGCGCCCATCAAACTTGAACCGGAAGTCCACAATTTGAGCCTTGTAAGATCCCCTCATGCTGTCACCTCCATGGCGACGAGCCTCTCTAGCCCAAGTTCCATTTCTACCAGGGTTCAACCTCACCCAGGACCACCTCTCGTATCTCGTTGGAATCCAGTCTCCCTGGTCATTGTGCGTGTTGTGGAGCGTCACTGCTGCCACCTGCGAACGTGGTCTGCGATTTTCCATTCCTGATCACCTATGCGAACGCACAATCTCTCAACTAGCAATCACAGACCGAGTTGCCAACGATCACACAAAGTGGGCAGCAATTGACAACACTGGCATTCACACAATGTATGGAACAACACTGCATGGAATTGTGATTTTGAACAACCTAGTGAGGTTTCAACCAATTCTGAAATTGGAGATGGGCCACATGTATGCCAAATTCGAAATTCCCTCCAAACTGGAAACCACATCGCATCATTGTTGACATCCGGCGGCTCCACTACTGGTCCGGATGCAGGACTAGTCCTGCGTTTGGTACAACCCGAAAGAAATTTGTTTTCTAACTCTACACACAAGACAGGGGACAATGGTACACCATTAAAATATTGTTTCCAACACTTTGCTCCCATTGGTGGCAACAGTTGCCTAATCTGATGTCATCGCCTTATACTCCACGTTGGCAACATGCAAGGTGGCATTTTCAGCAATTTCCAAGCCAGAAAATAGAGGAGCCAACTTAGGCATCTGGAGACCCCAATTTTGCTCTAATGCCTTTCTTCATCAAGAACTTTGAATTGTTGTTTTACAGCATGGCTGCAGCCAACTCGGCTCCTCGAGCCTACAACATTTCTCCTCTCACTGCTTTGAACTATGCTTCGTGGAGTATAAAAATTGAGATGCTCCTCACCAGGTCCGAATTATGGTCCATTGTGGCCGGAACGAACGCTCAACCTGCTGCCTCCGATATTGCCAGCTTAACAGCCTGGCAACTGAAAGATTCCAAGCCCGAGCGGACATCCTTCTCCATTGTGGAGAAAATTAGTTAATCTCTTTACAACCTTTAACCACTTCAAAGTTAGTTTGGGATCGGATTAAGACAATTTATCAAAAATCTAATCAAGTTTCACAAGTATAATTACATAAACAGTTATGTCGAGTGACGATGTCTGACAATGATGACGTCGTTTCATTTTTGGAATCTTGGCAAGCTTTACTTCAAGAAGCTGCCACTTCAGGATGTAATTTCCCTGACGCCCAGCAAGTTCATCTCCTACTTGGAGCTTTACCCGAATCCTGGAGAGCATTTATCACGACTCAAGGGGAAGTATCTGATCTCTCTTTGATTACTCTCCTCTCCAATATTTTGCAACAGAACACGATCAATCTTTCAAAGCATGAAACACCTAAAACCAGTGTCTTTTACGTGAAAGGCAAGTTTACTAAACCAATTAATAAGAAAAGTTTTTCTTCCAATCGATTTCAAAAATCAAGAAAGTCAAAGTTTCGACCTCCCTTCAACAACTTTACACCGCCAAGTTCTTCTGGTTATAATGCATCCCCTACTTCTTTCGTGATTATCTACCACTATTGTGGAATTCCAGGCCATAAAGCCCCTGATTGTCGCAAAAAGAAGCGTGACCAATCCAAAAATGGGCCCCCATCTCATAAAGCCCTTTCCATTGATTCTCCATCAGTCCTTTTTTTTGCTACCTTTGATAAATCCGCTATTTCCTTCTCTTAGTATCTCGACTCAAGTGCTAGTCAACATATGTCCCCGCATAAAGATCTATTTCGAGATTATAAACGCTTGGATACTCCGCGAGTTATTCTGTTGGGTGATAATAGTTCCCACAATGCAATCGGCTATGGTTCTGTACTTCTCCAGATACCCAGTGGACAAAGTCTTCTTATTCCAGATATTTTATACGTACCTGGTCTTTCCAAAAATTTAATTTCTGTAAGCCAACTTACGACTACAGGATATACCGTACTTACATTCACTCAAACGGAATGTATTATTAATACCAACTCTCCACACTCAAACCAGCAAAAACAATATCGCATCCCCAAAGAAGGAAACTTATTTCCTTTGGATATTGGTTTAGCACCCTCGGATTCTAATTATCTGACCACTACTGCAATCCAATTGGATTCTAAAACTTTAAGATGGCATTATCGCCTGGGGCACCTCAATATTCGTTCCTTGACTTTCATGACGACTAATAATTTAGTCACTGGAATCCCTTCCGTAAAATCTATCTTACCTCATTGTGAGGGCTGCATTTTTGGTAAGCAATCTAGGACATCATATCCAACTACTGTTGTTACCCGAGCTACGGTCCCTCTAGCCTTAGTCCATACGGACTTATGCGGACCTATGAGTACGCCATCACTCGGCGGTGCTCTTTATTTTCTCATCTTTATCGATGATTGCTCTCGGTTTACCTATATATACTTCTTATCAAAGAAATCAGCAGTTTTATCCCACTTTCAAGCTTATAAAGTACTTGTTGAAAATCATTTTGGTGATCACAAGATCCTTATTCTTCGTTCTGACAATGGCGGAGAATTCATATCAAATGCTTTTAATCGATTTTGCCAGGAACACGGCATTCAACGCCACCTCACTAATCCGTACAATCCAACTCAAAATGGTATATCGGAACGTAAAAATCGCACTTTGGTTGAAGCTGCACGGAGCATGCTCAACGTAGCTCATCTCAGTACATCATTCTGGGCCGAAGCCGTTGCTACCGCCTGTTACTTACAGAACTGTTCCTACACTTCAGCATTGCCAAATGTTACTCCTTATGAGTTATGGACGGGCCTTAAGCCTGACTTAAGTCATCTTCATATTTTTGGGTGTTTAGCTTATGCTCACATCCTGGACGCACAACTAACGAAATTAGATTCTAAAACTATTAAAAGTATTTTTATTGGCTATGGTTTTCCTACTGGAATCAAAGGTTATCGCCTTTACAACCTTGAGACTAAAAAGATATTCACTAGCCATGATGTCGTCTTTTGAGAGGATTTATTATTCTCTGGTAGCCAGCTTGGTGGTGCTTCTTCTGATGCTTCCGTTTTTAACAATCAACCTGCAGATATTCTTGCACCTTATATTGTTCCTGACAATTTGCCCTTGCCATTCGCAACCTCCACTAGCCCACCAGCTATTCCTGTGCAGTCGGATCCACCTGTTCCTCCACCGCCTCCTGATTCTATTGACTCACCACCAGATTCTCCGACTGTTTTGTCTTCACATCAGCGAGCCCACATTTGTTAAGATCAACTTGATCAAAGCTCACCCCATCGAGTCTCTGAACGTTCCACAAAAGGTCAACGGCGCACTCCCCAATTCCATGATACGAATCTCTATAGTTTCGGCTTATTAGCTCAAATTGCTGAGCCAATGACTGTCCCTGAAGCCCTTTCTAGTAATGATGCTAGCAATTGGAAAATTGCCATGGATAAGGAATATAATTCTTTGCTTACTAATAAGACTTGGGAGCTTGTGGATCCCCCACCTCATCGTTCTATCATTAGTACGAAATGGCTTTTTCGGCGCAAGTACCATGCTGATGGCTCAATTGCTCGTTTCAAAGCGCGTTTTGTTGCCGGTGGATTTTCCCAACAACCGGGTCTCGATTTTTATGAGACCTTTTCTTCGGTAATTAAAATGACTTCTCGAAGGCTATTACTTGCTTTTGCCACATTATACGATTACTATGTCCATCAGATGGATGTTACTACTGCGTTTTTGCACGGTATTTTACGTAAAGAAATTTTTATTTCACAACCAGAAGGATATGTTTAGCCAGGTGACGAACACAAAGTGTGTCGTCTTTTAAAATCCCTTTATGGACTCAAGCAGGCACCACGCGTTTGGTATGACCTGCTTGATACTTTTCTCTTGGCCCAAGGCTTTTTCAAATGTGTTGCAGATCTTATTGTGTACTTTAAACGTCATCAATCTTTTATCCTATTACTCGGATTATACATCGATGATCTCGTCTTAATTTCTAATGATCTGGAATATCTTTCCATTCACAAAGCCTTGCTTTCTCAACGATTCTCTATGACAGATAATAAGGAAATCGCCTATATTCTTGGCATTCAAATAATTCGTGATCGATCCAATAAGACTCTTCAATTAATTTAGTCAAAATATATTACGGACATCTTGGCTAAGTTTAACATGTCCGCTTGCAATCCAGTCTCCACACCACTGGAAGCTGGAATCCATTATTCCCGGGCTCAGAGTGATACTCTGACCGAAGCTGAAGTCACTGCTATAGCTTTTGTGCCGTACAAGCAAGTGCTTGGCACTTTACAGTACCTGGTTACGTGCACCCGGTGGGACCTTGCGTTTCCAGTTAACCACTTGTTTCAATTCATGTTCAACCCCGCTCTAGTACATTGGCTTGCACTATAAGAAACCCGTGTTTTTTTTGGTGTCAGGCCAAAAACATAACATGTTAAAAAAAACATTATGTGTTTCATAGAACATTGGGATGTCCAATGAATGAAGGCTAAAAAAAGGGAGGATTTAATTAGATGTTTTAAAAAGCATGCTAAATTATAGCCACAACAAATTGGCATTATTCAAAACAATGATGTAGTTTAAAACATGGTTGTCAACATAAAGATGTTTTTAAGATCATCTAAGAAAACATTCATAGCCACGTCATCATTGTTGGTCAAACTTAATTAAAGTAATTAACAAAATATTAATTCGGTCAGAGGTAAAATGACTGACCGGGTTAAAAAAGAAGAAAACGGGCAGGTGGTGTGGAAAATTATATGACGTGGCATCTAACGTGGACCGATGACATGGAAATTATGTGACGTGGACACATTATGCTGACGTGGCATGCCACATCAGCACCCACGATAGACCTATGTTACAACTTTGGATGTTTTTTTAAACGTCATATTAGACATAAAGATGTTTTTAAAGACATCACTTTTAGCAAAATCATTATTTACTGTTTGCAATTGTAATATCAAAGCAAATTTTATTCACTGTGCAATATATAACATCAAAAAGGACAAGCAAACCTTATACAAGCTATTGGAGACATCTTTTTTTGATGTAAGCGTAACTATAACATAATCATCAACAAGGGCTTTCATAAGTTGAGAACATCCATATTTTTTTCTTTCTTTTTGTTGAGCATATTTTTTACTTGATAAAAACATTTTTTTCCTTATAATTCCAATTACAAAATTTTCTTAATAAAGTAAAGAACATCCATGTTTTTCATTATTCAAATTATAATATTTTTTGGTAAAAAATTTAAAAAATTACATTTTTTCATGACATTATTTCAATTGAATATTGTCTTTAGGGAATCTGGGACACTTATATTTTGTATTATTGTGGTTGAGTATTTCTCTTATTACAAGATAGAATAACCCCATTTTCTTTTTCTTTTTTTTACTATAATTGCATGCAAGGGCTCTAAAGAAGAATAACAACATAGTTTGTATTTTTTGCACTATTAATTATAATTGCATATTTTTCTTGCACTAATAAGAACATCCATATTTTTTAAAATCAAAGGTGAGTATTTTCTTCTATATAAGATTGGAGAATTTCAATTTCTTCCTTTATTACAATAGAAAATTCTCTTCAAATTAATAAGCACACAATTCATATTCTTTTCACTATTTGAAGTTCAATATTGTCTCTTCACAAATCTAAACATCCATTTGTCTTTTTATAAATTACGCATGAGTATTAGTAACATCTACATTTTCTTTTATATGAAATAACTTTATTTTACAAGATTAAAAACATACATGCCTTTTCAAAATTTCAATACATAAAGTAATTAATTTCTTCAAGTGAATATAATAACACCTATATTTTTTCCTTTTTTAAGGCAATTGCTAGGATAATTGACCTTTTCTTTTAGAAAAATGAGGGGTACCAAATAATCTTTTCATTATTGAAGTTTGACTTTTCCTTTAGAAAACACCAACATTCATTTCTTTCTTGTTGTTACAATTGGATATATCTTTGCAAGACTAAGACACACTCTCTTTATAACGAGGGTGGAATAGATTTTTTATTTAAAAAATTAAGACTTGCAATATTTTTTAGTCTCACAATTGACTAAATTTCCCTTACTAAAATTATAACATTTTATATTTCTTCCTTCTCTTAGAATTGACAATTGACTACAACTTGGAAAGTTGGGGCGGAAGCATTGTTGAAAAACATAAGAACAATGTGTAATAAAGTATAAGGTTTAATATATTCATTGCATGTAAAGTTTATAAGCAAATTATATTTATCATAGGGTGCTTTAAAATTGTAAAACATGCAAGATTATATATACTATAGAATTAAACATAATACTATAAATTATGTGAAGAGTACATATAAAATAGTATATACAAATATGAATAACTAGAAAAAAGGTTATAGGTTACAATATGAAGCTTTAAATGTACTCATGAATGGGGTGATTTGTCATAAAATTTTGCCCATATTCTAAATAGAGTACTTCATTTTAAGGTACATATGATATATGCAAAAAATACTTTAAAATTTGGTATCTAAGGGAAAAAAATGGTGTGTAAGAAAAGATTAGGGTCAATGGGAAAATAATGAGGTATAATCCCTAAAGGTTAAAGGTTTTATTTTTTGTAAAAAAATAAATAAAAATTTCTATATCTATAGCAAAGAGTACAAAAATTTGAAAACTATTTTTTCTACAAATCTAACCATAGTATCTTATACCTAACTACTATGAAAGTGTGTGGAAAAAATTTCAAATTTTTTGACAATATAGATTGCAAGATCTTTACATTTAAAGTGAAAAAAACAAGTTTTTTAGGACATTGAGGGATTGGATTTGAGCCTTCTTAACTTTAGTTTTTTGCACTATAGAGTTTTGAACTTTAAATCTTTGAGGTGTATAATTGAGTTGAGACTCTTGGGGAAAAAAAAGTACAAAAAACCTTAATTTTTATTCTTAAAAAAATTGTTGTATAGAAGTAGGTATGAAATAGAGGGAAAAGTTAAATAATTAATATCTTGATGGTGGAATTAAAATGCACTAATTCCAATGGTGGGATTGTTCTAGCAAAAAAAAACAACCATGTGGCAATTTATTTTTTGAAAAATATTAAAAAAATTGCATTCAAAATTGAATTCTACAATTTTTTTCTCTTAGAACTCAAATTTCGAAAATTTGTTTTGTTGCCTGATCTCCCTTATTTTGAGTGATTTTGGGTATAAATTTTGTTCCTAGGCATCAATTGAAAAAAATTGTATTTCCATAAAGACAATAAATATTTCTATCTTCAAGATTAAAAGAAAGAAATCAGGATAAAATTTGATCTCGTAGGTACCTGCCCAAAATTCATTTGTCCCTCAAAGGAAAATAGTCTTTTAGGGGATAAGTAATATATTCTATTTTAAAATGACCACCAAAAAAATTACAATTACCAATATGATGCAATTAATTAATCACCAACATTTATCTTTAATAAAAAAAATACTATGTCTTTTCATGAATTTTGCAAGGTAAATAGTCCCCTTTTAAATAAGTCATTACTATAGGTGTATGCAAAATATAAGAGAGTGCCACTTCTTAGGACTATATGAGTCTTCAACAAGAATAAAAAAAATTCCACATTGTTCTCTTTTTTCATAATTATTTTGCAATTGATTTTTAATAGAGAATAATTTTTTGCAATTTTTCATTCTTGTTTATAACAATTTTTTATCTAACATAGTAATGTACAAGTGTATTATTTTTAATTCTATAGTGTATTCCATTATTTCAAAAAAATTTAACTAATTACATTGAACAAATAAAAATATTGATAATTCCAAACACAAACTTTCAAAGTTGTAAAATCTTTTTATATTTTTAAAGAAGGTAGATTGCTTAAATGTTATGTAAATTTACATAAAGATACATATATATACATATAGATAGATAAATAGATACTTATTTACTTATAGATAATTATACATAAGGAGTACATTTAAATGCTTGAAAAAAATATGAATAGATTTTACTACTTTGAAAGTTTATGTTTAGAATTATTGACATTTTTTCTTGTTTACAATAATTAATTATAAATTTTTTAAGTAAAAAAGATACATTATAAAGATAAAAATAACTTCTTCATCCCTGTATTATATAAGACAAACATGTTTAAAAATTCAACAAAACAATCTAAAAAATGACTTCATATTGAAAGTTTATTTTCCTTAATTGTTAATGCAATAGTCATCTGAATGTGATCTCTATAACTATTTGAGTTAAAAAAACATGTTATTTCAATTCATTTTTCAACCTTTTTTAAAATACATACCACTTGTTATTTGAGATGAAAGTTTTTGGCAATAGAAACTTATAGTTATTATTAGATGAAGCTCAAAATTGTAGGTTGAAATTCATGTTTGTTAAAAAGATATCTCTTCTAGGATGTAAAGATAAAATTCTAAAACAAATGCCTTTGTTTGAATGTTGTGAACAACATGTACATGTCCATTGAAACATCATGTACAACAATGTAACAAGGAATGGTATGTCTTCTACAACATTACTAGTTTTGAAAGGATGTTAGATTTAATGTCAATGAAAATGTCAAAAATACACTAAAGAAATTACCCCTTCCAATCAGTCTCTTAAATTTGCCCATAACTTTTAGTTAAAGACTTGAAATCTGAAACAAATTTTTGGAGATGAAACTTAGCTTAAATCACCAACTTTTCTTAGGTGAAAGTATTTTGAAAAAAGTTGTTCTACTATGCCTAAATCTGGTCTAAAAATGCACTTGTAACCCCAATTTCTGCATTTTAGCACATTGTCCCATATGGTTTGTCTTACCTTCCACCCTCAAACATGTATAAAGAGCTTCAGTTTTCCTCCTTACATATTCAAAGGCAAATGCCTTTTGAGGTGAAATATGGTGTATATTGTAATGTGTAAATTTTATGGAGTTTGGAGTATTAAGTATGGTGTATGGCGTGTGTATGATGTATTGTATATGGTATATGAAATATTGTAAGTGATGTATGGAATTTTGTATGTAGTGTACAGTGTATTAAATGATGCTTCAATGGACATGATATGCTTTAGAGAACATTATACTTGCATTGTATATGTATTTGGTGATTATTTTAAAATTCATATGTGCATTATGGTGGAGAGATGGGATTATACATATTGACACCATGTTCTACATTGCATTCAATTACTAGGATGTCAAACATGACATCATTTTTTTCACCTGAATTAAATTAGACGATCCAATATGCATTTATTAAGAAATGTCAACATTTAAGTTAACATTGCAAAACATCTTCATGTTCAAGTTGATGTCTCAAAAATCATCTCATAAAATGTGTGGATGTCTAAGCTAACATCCCAAAAATCATGAAAATGTTTAAATTGACATCTCTAAAAATAGTTTGATATTTTCAAGTGGTACAAATTGTGCTGATGTGGCATGCCACCTCAGCATATTTGGATGCCACGTCATCCAATTTTTGATTGCCATGTGGCATGCCATGTCACTGCCACATCATCGACGGGCAATGGATGAAAAATCTTCCATGTTGGCATTCGCATACTTAGGTGGCAGCCACATGACAAACTTTGAGGCCCCCGTTGACCAGTGTTTTTTTTTATGTCCAAGGCTTAACATGTCATGTTTTCATTAGCATAGCATGTTTTTGGCATGTTAAAATTAACGCAAGTAAATCAATGTCCGTTTTGACGTTCACACACAACATTCCAATGTCAAATTTGTCGTTTTTCTTGACACAAAAAAAAACACGGGTTTCTTATAGTGTTGGAGTCAAACGGATTCTCCGTTATTTAAAAGGCACCATGCATATTGGTCTTCTCTATAATGGTACTCACTTTAATGCTTTAGGTTCTCATAATCTTACTGGGTGGTGTGATGGTGATTAGGCGGGTGACCCAGATTCTAGGCGTTCCGTCTCAGGCTATATTTTTCAACTCGATTCTGCCTGTATTATTTCTTAGCAGAGTAGAAAACAATCCATTGTCGCTCTTTCCTCTACTGAGGTTGAATATATTGTTGCCGCAACAGCTGTCAAAGAGCTGATATGGCTTCAATCGATCATTTCCGAGTTACAATATACTCTTCAGTCCTTTACTCGGATAACCAATCCTGTATTGCTCTTAGTGAGAATCCCAAGCATCACGATCGTTCTAAGCACATAGACCTGCGCTATCATTTCCTCCGGGAGAAGGTTCAATCTCAGTTGCTCCAACTTATGTTTATATCTACAGCTACAATGCCGGTTGATATTTTAACTAAATCGCTCCCCAAGCTCAAGCACTATACCTATCTTCATAGCTTTGATCCACTAGCTTCCTCTACTTTGTAGCAAGGGGGCGTTATATGTTGCTCTCCCTTTGAAGCTTGAAGTTGAGCAGATTCACTTCTATGCAGGAATTCTTTTCAACGTTCGCATTTGAGTTTTACTAATTCAGCTCTGTAGCTGAAGGGGGCGTGTTAGGTTATACAGATTATAAACGTTATATAGTTTACACTCAATAGCTACAGACACACCGTTCTGTTGCTCAAACGTTGTCTCACCTTCTACAAGAAGGCTGCGTACTCATTCATATTATTACTACATATATTAATATACAACTTGTGTCATCTTCGTCTTGTCTGTCCTTTTATATGATCTGCATCACAGCACTACAGCTTCCTCATCTCAAAAGTAGCCTTCATAATGGTGCTCTTCCGAACCATGATCTTCCCAAGCTACTTCCCATCCCTTGCAATGGGTCGCAAGGAGTTCGGGTCCAGCACGTCCGCCCTTTGCAGCCCCACATATGCTACTCCTTGTCGAGCTTTGATGCAAGCCCTTTGGATTTCATGCAACCAATTCCACTCAAGTTCCCACGTGCACACTAATGCTGGATTATAATTCCCCGTGAGCCCATACAAATGGATGATTGAGAGTCCCTTTCCTTCCATGCTTCGAGTGCTAAGTTCCTGGATTGCAGAGTGAGGCAAGGAATATTCATGTTATGGTCAACTTCAAGTTATTGCCCACAGGTGCAAATCCCATTTACAGCTAGCTACAACAACTGAATCCATAACAAAACTCTAATTAGGATTTAAAAACAAGGAACAATAGAAAAACGAGGGAATCGGAAAAAAAAAACAAAAAAAACCTTGAACCAACAATAATCATTTGATTACCAAAACAATTAACATACTTCAAGGCAAGGAATACTTTGCTTACAATGAATCAAGGCTCCTTCTATTGTAGAAAAATCTTGAATACAAACTTGTTTATCATTTTTGAACCACTGCAATAGGATTTATTCTTATTAGAGTGTCATTGTAGAAGGACCTTCCAACCTCCGCCTCTTTAATCAAGAATTTTAAGAAATCTGCAATTACAATCCCTCCAAAACTCTCTACATCAATCTAAAAGATAGAAGCCTCTCATATATAAAAGAAGATATCCATAAAAATAGACAAGGATTTTATAATCCAATATGCAATAGAGTATCATCGACTTGCGTTCATGTATTTTCTCTAAATCAATCGTTACATTTGGATAGTACGTCTCATCAAGCTGCACACAACAAAAATTCAATAATTAATTAGGGTCTTTAGTCACATTAAACAATCCACTAGCACACCAAATCTCTCTCAAAAAATAAAATTACAAAGCAAAATTATACAAAAACACTTGAGTTCTCACGATGAAGCATGCCGTCTTCCAAAGCATCAAGTCCTCTTGTACTACAACTTAGGTGTCACCCCCACCCCAAATTTGAAATCTCTATTTGCTTCTCACCCTTCTCCTCCTTTGTCCCCTAAGAAGCCGTAACCTTTGAATTCCCATCTATTTTTTGCGCTAGAGAAGTGCTCATGTGATGAACAAAAGGCGACCAAGGTCTCGTTTTTTTTTTGATAGTTGGCACCGCTCCAAGAAATCACTAGTCTTGCAAAGGGTGTTGACAACAATTGACTTCAAAGATGAAACTAGGGTTTCCATTCAAGTCAACTTCAAGATGAAACTGCATCCACTCCTATTCCCTACATATCTGATTTCTTACTCATATGGAGTAGCAAGCTTGAGACAACAACAAACATCTTGAACGTAGTGGCATTGTAAAATATGTATTTGTTGAAATAACCCTTCTCCACGGTCTTGATCTTGTAGATGACAGTATCTGGAATCCTGTTGCAAAATCAAGCTTAAAATGAGCAATTGAGCACTCATGACCTCAAAGCTAGATGGGTAAACCACTATCATATAAGATAGAGTAGAGACAAAAAGCAATAAGTAACTAGTGTTATCATGGAAACCCCTTTTAAGGCAACTGAGTTCTCATCTATCTTGAATTAAGAAATCCTATGAAGAGAGTTCATGCTCCTAAATAGTACACATTCAATCATGTCATCTCAACATACAAGAAATAGACAATTTGTTCACCATCACTCTTGTGAAAATAGTGCTAATTGACCAACTATGAATGTTTTCACTTAGGACCTCTTGAACCGAAATAAATAATGAAAATACTACAATTGGCATATGCCACGACATGTCATATAAGATCAAATGTTGGATACAATAGGAAGAATAGCAAACCTCTTCGAACTTCTCAAAATTCTAAGTGTCCTATCTTTCACCTCAAGTTGAAAGTTGCCTTGATATCCTCCAATATATCCCACTTCAATCCAAATAACCATGGGTGATTCTGCAGGAGTCACAACAATGTACAAGGTGAGACTCGACACAAGTATGCAACCTCTTTTTGAAATTGGATTACATGAAACCCAAGATATCAAATGATAATTTTGGACCCAAAGACGGACGTACAACCTAATTTCAAGCATACCTCCCTTCATCTCTTAGATGCTCCTCTTACCAAGGCAATGATATTTGTCACAAAGCAATTGACTAATAATGTCCTTCACATCATCCGATCATAATAGCTTGGCTTCATCTTAGAATTTCAAATTATTTCTCCAGTTGACAATCTAAACTGCCCCATCCACCAAGAAATTCATCGACATGGATCATTTCATAATGTCAAATTTTTGATTGCTTATACACTCTCTAATTTGAAAATCATATGATCATCGAGAGGAAAAAAGAAACATGAAATATTACTTTCTCTAGTGACTGAATGGAGTCTTCTAAAACTCTTTTGTGAACCATAATCCTCAAAAAACAGACGATATGAATGAAACCAATTGGAGGTTGATACACACCTCCTGACGAGTTGTCGAGGATTCATCTCAATAAAATGGGGGATAGCCCAAAGAACATCTCATACATGATTGCTCCAAGTTACCACTTGTAGGGAAACTTATGTTGAATTCTTCCAAACAAAACTATAACTTGACAAACCAAATTCTCTCCAAATTAAATTGCATGTAAAGTAATTCTACATTAGAGATGGGTAGCACCCATTTCTATATCAAGAATATCCTACTCATCGTCCAAAAGAGTGATCGATCCTTAATGACACTTAGCTTCACAACTTAGGCCAATGAAATGATGAATGAGATTCAAGTAGTAAAACAAAAAATGAAACATACCAGTCCCATTCCATCGCATGCCCTTTCTTCAATAGCACTTGATGAGCGATATAGCTTGGGATGCCAATATAGTTGAAAATACTTGAATGCAAGTTGCAGAACCATGTGCCAATACTTGAATCCTTAGATATTTATGGAATCATAAGAGATTGGACGACCCATAAGTTGTATACAGTCTTTGATAAAGTAGTCCCCAGTATTCATGTTTTCTTCTCTATTCTTGTTGTCAAGACTGCAAAACCCATTCAAGACAAAATATTAAGAAAGTACCCAATTTCTACCTTTAACAATCCAAAAAAAAGATCATCCGTAATCTATGTTGATCTATGTACCACCAAACATATTAATTTACATCATTCAAGTCATAATATTTGAGTCTTGTAATCCCCTATATTGTAGGTTCGTCTAAATCTTCTATGGCCAGTAATCGGACCTCCGAATTTTGGTCCCGGTCTCCTCTTCTGTGGCCATTACATACAACACTAGCACCTTCTCATTTAAGCTAAACTCAAAAACTATTGCAAACCAACTTTCTTTAAATTCTAGATCCATTGCTTCTACTCTAGTTAAGTATCAAAACCCTACATTGTCTTAAAGCCCTCCAAACAACAATTCCAAATCCCACAGCTAGAACAAGAGAAAAGATCAAACCTCATCTATACGAGCAATCCAAATAGCTCCAAGATTGTTTGCCTGAATCCTAAACTTGTCCAAACTACAATTTTCTTGTCATAATACCAATAATGCCTTTTTTTCACCAAATGTGAGGACTTGTCGTAGTTGCAATTAAAAGCTTCTTGCAAATATGCTTGGCCATAAGTCCCATTGTCTCCTTCACTAGCCTCTAGTTGTTCGTAAACCCATTCTCTAATGTTCTATAGCCAAATGAATGAGGAGCATGTAGGCCTTCAATAGTTGCTTGCAACAACACCTCTGTTTTCCTATAATCCAACAATTGCTTCTCTTATTGTGGTAACCGGTCAAATTTCTTCTGAAATTCCTTGATCAATTTACTTAGAGCCATCTATCCTTTGTTCAATCTATTCTAGAAATGATCTTTTGGTCATTTATTGAATCTCCCTTAAGAACTTACATCTAATTAAGTTCACAATGTAATTCTACCATGTAGCTTTTTGCACTTGATCTTTGAGTTCTCGTATCATTGCTAAATCAAAGGTGGCAATCATTCTCAATTCTAAAACCTAATGCACCTCCATTACACATTTGTAGATCCTTAGGAACTTGGTGATGATCTTTCCATCAAACCTCCCAACCTTGTCCACCACTATCTTCAAGGCCTTGGTGGTGCTCCTATCATCTCCTTACATCCATTGTCTCTCATCCATGAATTGAGCAAACATCTTGACGAATAAATCCCAGGCACCCATCTTCTTGATAATGCAACCCTTGGATTTTGATCCTCCATCATGACTTGTTGAGTACGTAATTCATACCTTGAGACTCTCTAAGTGTATAAAATTTTTCATACCTCACAAACTAAACACTCAGTCTCAAACACTACAAAAATTGGTACATAGTTTTTTACATAACAATTCATAGTTGTAGAATTTATGAGCCAAAACTTCATAAAGAAGCTCAAGGTATGGCTCAAACCATCACTATCAACATATTGGTCTATTGACTACCTTCAAAACGATGTGTTGTCTTCAACTCTCTATATCTCCTTCGTATAAACTCCAAATATAATAACTTTTCCATGCAAAATGCAAGTCTTGAAATCACCTTTCCAATTGCACTTCAATCTCTAAAAGCTCCCATACAACTCCTTGTATCTTCAAAACAGTAGCATTATATCTTAAATCTATATCTTAACTTCATACCACTATATCCCCTTCACCCCAACTACTTGTATTCTAATTTGTCATCTTAAATGCAACCCAAAACCTAAACTTTCTAACTATTTCTTTAGAATTTTGAATGCCCTCTCCAAACCTATGAAACAACCGTGGACAAGCCCAATGGATAAGACCATTGACCAATGGGGACTTCCATACCTTGCCTTTCATCCCTTCAAATGAGCCTTAAAATAGTTTGGATTTCAACTTTTAGGCTCCAAATCTCCTCTCAAGGCTTCAAACTAAACATTTAGGTCCCATATACTTTAAACGCCATAACCAAACTAGGAAAAAAACAAAATAAAGTATTTTACATCAACTACTTTAAATTGCTATACAAACTATTCTAACACATCCTAGAACATATGAGCATACTATTATTTTTTAATTGATTTTTTCATGTTGTAAGTATAATACAACAATGTCATGTCCATTCTTTTTCACCACTTGTTGCCAATTTTGAAACAACTTGCATTGGGAAAGCTCCAATACCAATGTTCAATCCCACTTCTTGGCCACAGGAACAACACATGGAACCCTAGTGTCAACCAATGTTGCCTTCCTCCAACTTGAAAGATAATTGGTTGGAGTTGACACATTGCTTAGATTTCCACTACCCTTCACATTGATGCAAGTGTTTGATCTTGATGGAGGTATGCCCCCTACTACTTCTACTTTCCAAATGCAAATGTTTTTTTGCTGGTACCAAGTCAATGGCTCCTTGTCCTTTCAATGCAATCTTGTACAATTTAGAGGATTTATTTCCTTAGCCCCTCTTTGGATGTGCATACGGTTTGTTGTTGGTGTTTCACCCCTTCCACTTCTTCTAGATCATCTATTGAATTGATTAGTGATTCCTCTTGTCTTCTAGATATACTTGTCAATGTTCTTTTAAGGCTCACCCACTTCACCCCTCAATTCATTCAGCCCCCTTTGAATGGAGGTATAGCTTTGGATAACTGATTTTCTAAGCGTTAGCTTTCCTCTTGAGGGGATAATCCTATAGGTGGTCTTGTCTATTGTTTTCTCTCTCCCATGTCATTGGCTTCTACTTCTTTGCTATTATACAACCTACTATTGGTTGTAATGTCTACACACCTCATTACTATAGGTGCTACTATCCTTATTCAAGGTCATTGCACCATTGCTTTGAGTAGTGTTTTCCTTCTTACTAAAGGGATGTTGATCATTACTTTGGATGATGTTATCCTTGATTGAATGTTCCTAATTTCTACTTTGCGTGGTATTGTTGAATAATGATATGTGTGCTTAGGCATTTTTCATCTAATCCTTCCTTCAAGCCATCATCTAATACATTTGCAAGCCTAATTCATACTATTTCCTTGTCTCTCACAATCCACATGACCACCTACCCTTTTGAGCTTATGTATGATACAATATGCATATATACTAAGATTTACAATTATAACCTCCTCAAAACCTTCTTTTTTATTTATTGGTTTAGATCTAAAGTTATGGCATGTCCATGTCCATCTAATAGACCTCATTACTATAGCTCATCATAAAATAGACCTCATGACTATACATTTACTAGCTCATTATAAAATAGGACCAACTCTATTTGAACAAGATTCAAATCTAAATCAATTTCAACTAAACTTCTATTTTAATGAACTTCTCTTGTCAGTGTCCAGAGACGACTATTCTAATGTATATAACTTCATAGTATATTATTGGCCAATCTTTAAATGTTAAAGCTTTTAGTTTCCTATGACCATAGTAATCAAATCAAACTAGAAGAATCCAAAAAACTAAACCTTAGAATATGATTGGAGAATACAACATGACAATTATCTAGCAATTATATTCCTTGAAATCTTGAATCTATTGCCATTTTTTTTCTTCACTAGCACTATAGAAGAGACCCAATTCATTATCTCTATTCAATTGATAAATTCAACTTGTGCAACAATCTTTTTTTCTTAGCCTTTACAATAAATTGCCATTCCTTGTGTCTTGTAGGTTTGGTTGTTGGAATCAGTGAAATGGTTTGTGTTGAGCTACTTCAAAAAGAAATCCTCTCAAATTTTAATATGACTATGCAAAGATGTCTAAGAATCTCATCACTAGAGCCTTATTCTTCAACTTCATTCTTTAGTAAGTTGTATAAGATAGACAAATTTTTTATTTTCCAAAAAATGTCATGATAAGCAAACATAGTTGATTTTGTTTTTATGTTAAACTTATATAATCATAAAAGAGCTTCATATCACTATCAATACAAAACTTCAATTACAAAACAAAAGCTTTTTTCAATAACTTATATTTAACAAATCTAAATTCATATAGCTCTTCTAATAGTTTATCAGACCTTTGAATATGTATCCCTGCATCACTAACATACAAAGCTGGATACATTTGTGTATCTTCTAAATGAGACATAAACCTCATATCATTTTCAAAAGAGTCTTCATCAAAGTCACGTCGGCCAATGAGAAACCTTCCATTAAGGTCATATTCATATGTTGCTTGAATTGGATTAGAATATTTGTATCTAAATCTGTGTTCATCCAAACCTATCATAAATATTTTCTCATGCCACTTACCATCTTTACAAGTGACTTGTCCATTTAGCTCAAATTCAACTGCTTCACCTATGTAATTTGGCAATTTACAAGGTTCTATTATAAACAAAGAATCAACTTTAGTAATATAACATTTTTTTCTACTTGTATCACAATACATAAACTCCTCGGATATTGTACTTAAAAATGTATGAGCAAAATGCCTAAAGTTTAATCTTGCATAAGATATTAGAACCTTTGTGTTTTTATATACAAGTCTTTTTGTATATTGCCATAACTTATTAGGGTAATATGAAAAGAAGTCAAAGACTATTATAAAAATAAATACTATGGCAGATAAACTATTGGCATTTTTGGCTTGAAGGTAAACTGGTAATATACTGACCAATTTCATAAAGTCCTTGTTAAGCTCATGGGAAGAGCTCTGATCTATTATACACCTTTCAACATATATATTAGGCTTATATCCTTCTAAAAACAAGAGAAACATATCCTCTCTACTTAACAACTTAACAATTGTCAAGTTTGGAAACAACATATCCCGAGATTGAGTAAAGATAAAAGTAAAGTACATCTTATTCAAATTTACTATCTCACCTTTTTCTTCAGGATCACACATAAATCTCACCTGGTTGTTTTGGGAATCTGTCATTGTGAATTGTAACCTATTACCAACTTGTTCCCAAATCAATTCCTTCTCTCTACTTAGTGGACCATAAAAAGGAGGTATAACTTCACCATCATGCACTAACTGAGCAACCAACCTCCTCTTAGGGAAAAACAAACTCAAAGAGTGCCAGAAGGAAGACAAGAATATATAGGGAATCCTCAGAAACTTTGCAGATCTCAAGAATACCCAAATTGTATATGCAGTTTGCAAATACAGAAGTATACTTAACTCTCTATCATTAAGAAATTCTTTCATGGTTGCTTTCTATTTAAAAACACCGTAATTAGTTAGGAGCAACAGTGGTGGATTAAAGGATGGACCAAAACTGTCTATCTGATTAAATTGACTTCAGTACATTCAATGGATCCAATACTCCACTAGACTCTGGATGATGTCTCTTGCTAGAATTGTTCCTCTCACTGAAATTTTTTCAAGATTTTGCAATTCTGAGCTTGGGCTTCTTATGTCATATGCAAGAATTGAGACACAAAACAGAAGTGCAATTATGCAAAAGAAATGCTGTACTCTTAAGATTCTGGGAAGAGAAAGCTTGTAAGTAGCAAACTAGGTTACCTCGATCTTTACAAAGAACTCACGTACTTCACTTTCACCGCAAGGAAGAAGAATATCTTCGGAGCTAAAGTGGCTTCCAATGTGTACGCCAGATCGAGCTCCCGCACGACAATTATATGGAACTGGTGGTAGAAACAGAATGATTCAAGGCGCTCAATCTTCTTTAAGGAACTTGCAGACTCTGGAGTTGATATGCAACTGCACCCACGTCGCAGACAGAGTTCAGAATCAGACACGCACAACCAAAGGATTCCCGCAACTGCGATGAAAACCCACAACAACGACGGAATGCAGAGCAGTGGTTCTGAAGGAGATACGAAAGCCAAAGTGCCGCAACCCAAGTGAGAGACTGCTCTAAACAATGTTGCCGCATTTATGTGTTCTCCCCGTCCATGAATTTACCAACAATTTGGAAATTATCAACGGTACCATTTTGATCTTAGATCCAATTATTGAGGGTCACTGGCACAGTGGAGGCAAGTGGCAGTTGTATTGAATACAGACAACTTTCTCTTTGTCTGTACAATCATTAGGAGGGATTTGAGGGCTCCAATGGGCCATTTGAGGACTGTTCCCAAAATTGGTCTAGGGAACGGCTGGCCGTTGTCAGGCCAGAATCTCTAAATAAAATTTTAAAAAATAAAATTTCTTGGGTCCTGAAATATGAAAAAAAGTCCAAAAAAAAAAGATTCAAAAAAGAAGAAGTTATTGACGTGGCAATTGCTCGACCACGTAGGATTCCCTGTTGAACTGCATTCCCGCGGGCTCCTAGATTTTTCAAAGTTTGTTGGGACTAAATTGATAAAATGTGGATAGACCCATGCTAAACTACAAGCTCACATATCTCCTCCCCAAGTGCATTGTCACGATGCTAAAGGTTATATCACATTAGCACATATCACATGTCTACAATTATTTAAACTTCCATCCACAATCTCGTGATTTCATGCAAGATTTTTATTTTCTTAATTTGAAGGTTTTTGGCAAAAGAATTCATAATTTGTTGCCATTTTTTAGCCAAATTAATTTGTCTGGTGCAATGTGGCACTAAAATGCCGCCCCCCAAATCCCTGGTACTATATCAGCTTAATCTTTTCCAAAATTGTACTCAAAAAATAAGGTACAACAATATTTTTCCAATTAGACACCCAAATCAAAAGACACCTTATAAACCGAGTCTAGTGGACTAATCTCCCTCTGCTGGAAAATGCGAGGCTTAGACTGCAACAATTCAACAAACAAAACAAACAATCTCGACATTCAAACCTCCGCTTCAAAACCTGAAACGTGTGGACCCTTTCGAAACTGCACCAAATATATATATACTTTTCTCGACTACCAAGCTGTTAATATACTCTATATCAGTGATGAACTCTGCCCATTCAAGCCTTCTCTTCACCACTCAAGCTCCGCACCTACCTCGACATGAGCTCATACGGCAACGACGACGTCTAAACAACATCACTTGATCTAATTAAGAACAGGACCACACTATAGTACAGTAGAGTGACGGAGGCAGGAATCCCCTCTTGCGGCAAATCACATGGCATCAATAGTATTAACCCTAAGCTCTTCTTCCCAATTCCATAGACTTCCAAGCCATAAGGTAATGCCCCAAAGAACAGCAACACTTGCTTTTTCAATGACAAGTCGTCTTTCATGGGCCACCAGGAGATTGCCCAAAGCATGTTCAAATGGATAAAAGAACTCAATCTTCCTTGGTGTTCCTCTATTGTGGTTGCCACTGACATGCCTCCACTTCATTGTTTGTCCTCAACTTTTTTCTTTCAGTGTAATAATAAGCCTCTCTAAATGCATATTCAAGTTAAATCTTGAAAAATCTATCAGACAGTATTCAAATCTAGTTGAGTCCAGTTGTGAACACATTTATACAAGAGTGCATTTAGAAGCCTGTACATTCAGCCCCCGCTTGACGCAGTTGCGAGTGGACAAGCTCATGCATAATTACATTGTTATATAATTTACAACAAGCTGAAAATTCACAAGCTTCACAAGCTCACCTAGCACTACAACTTGCTGGGAGTGCTGCCTGATCGAACGGAAGAAGCCTCACTCAAAGTTTTCGCCTGCTCCCGAAGTTTGAACTTCTGTACCTTCCCCGTCGAGGTCTTCGGCAAGTCGCAAAACACTATCGTCTTGGGCACATAATACCGTGGGAGGTTGCTTCGACAATACACCAAAATATCCTCCGCAGTGGTGACTTCCTTGGCGGACTCGCGCAACGTCACAAACGCACACGGAGACTCGCCCCATCGCTGGTCCGGGCGCGCCACCACGGCGGCTTCCATCACGGCAGGGTGCTTGAACAACACAGACTCGATTTCAATGGAGCTGATGTTCTCGCCACCGGAGATGATGATGTCCTTCGAGCGGTCCTTCACTTCGATGTACCCGTCCGGGTGGATCACGCCGAGGTCACCGGTATGGAACCACCCGCCCTTAAAGGCTTGCCTGCACCAAGGTCAAGGGAAATCCATTGCAGAGTGAGATCCCTCCATGGCCATAATACACCTGTGTAAAACGTGAGTCATAGGTAAAGCCAAACGAACTAGAACTGGAACCAGAGTAACATTCTCACCAATTCAAGACGAAGGAAAAGCACCCTAAGAAGGTTACCCAAGCTCTATGGTCTTCTCAAGATGAAACAAATTGGGACACCAAAATGAAAAAATTGAGTACAAAAAATGCAGTACATAGTTAGATAGTGGGAGTATCGGGGATGGTATAACTTTAGTACACCACATCTAATTGCGTACTTAGAAGTAACTATGGTATACCAAAAAGAGAGAAAAACACATCCTGACATCCTTTAATCTCGAAAGGAGAAATGAGCCAGTCTTCATCATTGTTAATAAAAATCATGGAGTAATAATACAACAGATGTGTGTAAAATTAGACTGAATTTGAGCACAGTGTACCATACCTGGTGGCTTCCTCATCTCGGAAGTAGCCCTTCATGACGGTGCTCCCCCGAACCATGATCTCCCCAAGCTGCTTCCCATCCCTTGCAACGGGTTGCAAGGAGTTCGGGTCCAGCACGTCCGCCCCTTGCAGCCCCACATGCGCTACCCCTTGTCGAGCTTTGATGCGAGCCCTTTGGGTTTCATCCAACCGATCCCACTCGGGTTTCCACGTGCACACCAGCGCTGGACCATAAGTCTCCGTGAGCCCATACGAATGGATGACTGAGAACCCCTTCCCTTCCATGCTGCTCAGCACCGACGGAGGGGGAGGAGCCCCGCCTGTGAACGTGAACACTTTTCCAGGCAAAGGCTTCGTCTCGTGTGGCCCTGCGTTGGCGATCATGTTGAGCACCACGGGCGCTCCGCAGAGATGCGTGACTTTGTGCTTGGCGATCAGGTCGTAGATGGCCTTGGCTTCGACGGTGCGGAGGATCACGTTAGTGCCGGCGATGGCCGCCACGCCCCATGTGAAGCTCCATCCGTTGCAGTGGAACATGGGCAGCGTCCACAGGTACACGGACTCGTCGGGCATGCCCCACGCTTGGAGGGTGATTAAAGGACACAGATACGCGCCCCTGAAATGCACATCCAGGCACAGGAATCCAAGGTCACAATGCAATGGGTCTCATAACCTTCTTGAACTGAAGAACGCAGGACCCTTTCTCTACAGATCCTTGCGCTCCTGTAGCCAAGCATATCTAACAGATGGGCCACAAATTTCTTGAATCAAAGGTTGACGAGGCCGCTGTAACAAGAAAATCCCTGTTACAGTGGCACTGTGGAAGAAAACCCAATCCTTACTATTCAAGAATGTCATGCTCATAAAACAAATACACTAGATTCATCCTGTTGCTGTGTGTAACACTAATTTACCGAAGTCACACTTTTTCCAAATTAATGCACGTTGTAAACATTACTATATCCTACTCATTTCCAAAAAAAAGAAACTACATATTTGTAAAGTCCCCCCACTTTGGAGATGACTTTTTTTGAAGTTGAGAAGGCAACTATAGTTGAAGTGTCAAACTTTTTTGCAAGATACTTATGTCACACGACTTCAAAAGTGGGGACCAAACTTTTTTAGGCACCATTTTGATGGAAAAATAAGTTTCATACTCACTTTTATTTCGACTTTTTTAACTCAACTGGTTTTTTCACAAAACTCATGGGTTTAAACCCCGGTTTAGGGTACTTTACGAATAACTCAATTGTAGTGACATTTTGCGCCTACACTAAGAGGATGAATGAATAAATGAATGAAAGGACAGAAAAGGATTTACTCTAAATTAATAGTTTTTCTATTGGTACTATTTCAATTACAATACGTACTTATCAACCCACCATACGGTTCTGGAACCCAAATCGCTCGCCGCTTTTCCCTGGGTATGTTTTTTTGAACTTTTTTGACATCTGTATTGTGACGTCTATTCACCCTTAGGATTCAAGATTAACAGAAGACCACGTTAATTGATCATTTTGTGAAAATTAGATTCAGATGGGGCCAAATTTCATATGACTAGAATCTGAGAAGGACATCGCAAGTGCTGTTCACAAATACATAAAGTTAGACTGAAGAGAAGCCCAAGTTGACTCCTAGATTCTTTAGGGAATAACCTCTACAACCTGACTGTTCAGGTTCAAAATCAATAACAGGGACATTGTCTGATTGAACGACAAGTGTGCTATACAGTGAATGATGGTGTGGAGGATGTCATTTTGGAGGTTGCACCAAAGAGGTATAAATATACTTGAATTTGCAAAAGAATGAAACAAATTGCACCAACGTACACAAAACAATTTGAAAGAGAAGCGGCAAGTCTATGTTACCTGTGATGGTAGAGAACACCCTTTGGCCGAGAGGTAGTCCCTGAAGTGTAATTCAAAGAGATAGTCTCCCAGTCATCCTCGGGCCACTGAATAGGAAACGCAGGGTCTCCAGTTTGAAGCAGCTCCTCGTACTCCACGAGCACTCCCCACCCAGGAAGAAACGTCTTGAAACTGATCCTGCCGGCATCCAATCTGTCTTCAATAACAACAATATGAGGCTTCAAGACTGGCGCATCAGGAGATGACAACCACATGCGAAGAGCCTCCTGCACCAGCTGCAGGTACTGTGAGTCCACAAACAAGGCTTTAGTTTCGCTATGGGCGAGTAGGACGGAGACGGTGCGAGCATCGAGCCGAGAGTTGATGGAGTTCAAGACCGCTCGTGCCATGGGAACGCCGAAGTTCATCTCGTAGACGGCGGGCGAGTTTGGTGACAAGACGGATACCTGCAAGTGAGGAGAGGAGAGTGAGAGATTGAGCTAAGTTCATGGAATTGACATTTTATTGTTGTTGCTACCACTAAAATTACTACCACAATATGTAACTCCTACAGACACAAGGCACCAAAAAAAAAGAAATTGAAGAAGAAAGAGCTGGATAAGGCATATATGACCACTAATCTCAAGTTTCAAATGGCTTAGCAAATTCAAAATTGTATTACATGACTTGAAACTGTCCACAGCAATCGATGGATGATTTGAGTCTGAAACCTTTCACAACAAAAATTTTGAGAAATAATACATCTCTTGTGACAAGTGATGAATTCAGTGATGAACGACTAGAAATTCATAAACAAAAGAGCTTCCCTATCACACCACATCCAGTGCACATAATTATCGATTTCTTCCTTGCCGAGAGAGTAAAAGTTGGTGATAGAAGAAAGTTTCTTACAATCCTACAAGCAACGTAACAATCTACAGAAGAAGTAAACCAACTCCTTGTAATCATTCTACAATGTTGAGAGTGCGGTGAGAGTGCAATGAGTGCACAAACATAATTATCGATTTCTTGCAATCCTACAATCAATTTTACAAACCACACAAAGTAAGGAATCTAAATTCTTGCAACCATTCTGCAAATTTCACGTTCAACGAAAAGTGCAATTACTGCAAGAGATGCTCTAAACCCTAAACCCTAAATTCGGAAAGTGAAACAATCACAACATGAGGAGAAAGGATCGGCGGTGAATCCAATTGTACCGTCTGGCCGACGGAGACGAGTTCCGAGATTTTGGACGCGAGGCGGCGACATCTCTCCATCGTCTGCGCCCACGTCCATCGCAAATCGCCGTACACGATGGAGGTGCGATCGCCGTAGAGCGCGGCCGTCCGCTCCAGAAACGTAATCGGCGTGAGGGGAGTGTAATTGGCCGCGCATTTCGCCATCGCCATCACAAGAAATCCAACTCTCAGATGCTATTCTTCAGCATCCAAGCACCAACGATCGACACAAAAGTTCAGTAGCAAATCATCACCCACAGAACAATTTCGATTCCCTTGATCCCTTCCTCATCGGATTCCTTTTCTCGACCTGCAGTTCCACATCTGACGTTAAGAGTAGCAAATTACTGTTAGCAATTTCGAAGTCCTTGGTCGATATAGTCCGTCGGGAAACAAAGATGAATCGCTCCAAGCTTAGAACGCCATGGATTGAAAAAGCTTGCAAAATGGGGGGATCATACAAGCTCTGCACAACACGGCACTTGGGTCTGGAATTTCGGGGAGGAAGGGAATTGCTCGAAGAATTTTGGTACTGAATGTGGGTGTCTCTGTTCTGGATGAAATTGTCTTGTACAGTACTTGGTGTTAACTAGACTGGTGAGCTGAAAAGTAGTTATTAACCCCTAAATGCCCAAGGCATTTTTTGAGCTTCTAGGAATTTACTCTAAAGTGAACAAAAAGTCAACTTTATGATGAGCTTTATCAATTTAAAAAGAAAATGTAATAGTACAAATTCAAACTAGACATGTTAGAGATGATTTAGGAAAAGAAAACACAACAATATCACTTATGGATTGAAAGATTATAATGTTTGATCATGAGGGTGTTAAAATTGAAAAAGTAATGTGAAGTCTTTCAATCCTCTTTTCACAAGTCAAATCTAAGAAGTTGGTGGCTAAAAAAATATGAGGTGAAAGGGCCTAACACGCCTAACCCCAATCAATTTACAACTTCTCAAAATCTATTCTACAATCTTTTTAAATGAATTTCTAATGTGATTTTCTCTCCAAGATCTAGTGTATTTGAGGCTCATTTCCAAGAGCCCTCAACACTAGAGAAAGTCAAGATTGCATTGGGTACCCATACACAAAATCTTAAATAGAAAAATCATAGTCATTCATTTTCAAGATCGGGTTTTTTGATGCTTAAAGTAGACTTCAGAAAGAATTCTCCAAAAATAGAAATCACTAAAAATAGGAACTTGATTAAGTTTTATTTAACTTCAAAATTTTGCAAACACCAGATTTGGGTGCCTTGGGCATTTAGGGGTTAACCCCTAAATGTCCAGGGCCTTCTTTAACCCCAGAAGGCCCCTAGGGACAGAATGTGTCCTCGAGCACTCTTTAAAGCGTAATATTTGCAAATCAGTTCTGAATTTGAAAAAAGTGTAAACTACAAAATGTTAGGGTTTGAAATCAATAAGCTTGGGCAAGTGACTGATTTTCAATCCGAACTGTCGTTCGCTTAGGGTACGTCAAAATATGCGGAGAGGTTCTGTGCCGAGTCAAAAATGGCATTGCCAGCTCGGATTTTGCCTCCTAGGCGACGGGTCGCCCGACCCGTCGAAAGACCGTTGGGTCGTGTGTCTTCCGTCTTGTGTGACATCCTTCCCGCCATGAGAAAACAATATTCTAATGCTTGGCGCCTCTCTCCAGCATTTGAGAAGACGAGGGTTTCTTTAGGGTACGGGGTTGCGCAGTGTCGCTGTTTCTGAGCTTTGGATACAGCTCATCTTTCCCGCGAGCTTATTGCAGGTGACATCAGTGCCACGGGTACTTCCCGACTCACACACCCTTGCATTCATCGGGTGCCCCCCTGTTTGCGTGTGAAGATTGTTTTCGGAAGGATTGCACCATGCGATGGACTTCATTTTTTTTAGGCAGTGCAGATCGTGTTCACTGTGCTGTCCACCGTTGGGATTTCGAATTGTGCATGGAATTTTTTTTGCCCGAATTATAGCGTTGAATTTGAAAGTGCAGTTGTCATCGAACACATGTAACTTTGGGGTCTTTGGTACGTCTTCATGCATCCGTTTGACTAAATTTTTTTTTGCAGAATCGAAGTGCACAACTTGTAGTAGCGAATTCAACCGTTGAAACCTTCTACTTGTCATCGAACGGAATGCAGTTGAATTCAAAGCGTGGTGCGTTGGTGAAAACAGCATGCTTCAGCACCCTCAACAGAATCTTTGTATACCACATCTGATGCATTTATTCTTCTGACCTTGTTACTGAAATTTTTTAGTACACACCCCTGCAAGTATACTTTCAATCGGAACGGTTAGAAACTTGAAAACATTTGCCTACAAATTTCCAAATTCGCAAAAGCTCAAGCCTCTCGAACTTGTCCACTGACCCCGAGAATGTCCAGGGGCGTTCTGGGGTTAAGCTTCTACGAATTTGCTTCAAATTGTATAAAAATCCAACATTTTGATAAGCTTCATCAAAAATTTTAAAATATAGCTATACAAACTCAAACTAGACATGTTAGAGATCACAGAGGAAAAGAAAATACAACAATATCACTTATGAATTGATAGATTATAATGTTTGATCATGAAGTTGTTAAATCTACAAAATTGAGTTGAAGTCTTTTGATCCTCTTTAGACAAGTCAAATCTAAAAAGTTGGTCAATGAAAAAATATTAGGTCAAAGGGCTTAACATGCGCAACTCCAATTAATTTATGGCTTTTTAAAATTACTCAACAATTTTTTTTCAATGAATTTCTAATGTAATTTTTTCTCCAAGATCTATTGTATTTAAGGCTCATTTCCAGAAGCCCTCAACATTACAAAAAAAGTCAAGGTTGCATTGGGTACCCTTGCACAAAATCTTGAATAGAGAAATCATAATCAATCTTTTTCAAGATTGTTTTTAGTGTGTCAATTACACTTCAAAAAGAAGTTTCCAAAAATATAAACTACTAAGAATAACAACTTGATTAGGTTTTATTTAACTTCAAAGTTTTGCAAACACCAAATTTGAGTACCTTGGGCATTTAGGTGTTAAGTTAGAGTATCATTAATAGGGTTTGTTTTTTCTTGACTCTATCAAAAAGTGCAAAGGTAGTCATCACTTTAAATTTAGTAATGAAGAACTTGGAATCTCTTCATTCATTCATCTTTTAGATCATAAAACACTTTCCAATTATATTCATACATTTTTTTAATCCAAATTTGGCAACTTCATCTACATTAAAAATCTCTTAAGGTGGAAAATGCTAGAATTTTTGACAATTGCCCTTACCTATTAAGAGATGGAGCCTATGACCATGTGTATTACTAGGTGTACTTGTTTTTAAAGATGAAATCACACATCTTATATGAGTCATAAAAAATTTATATTTTTTGTGAAAATTTGAAATTATTATGATTTTTTGCTATAAAAATGAAAGAGATTTATATCAACTATGATATATGTTTCAAAATTTTCAAAATTTCACCATAAATGTATATTATTGTTTGAGATATCATAGTATTAACCAAATTCTATATCATCCTAACATTAGAATTCAATAGATGATGGATACAAGCCCAAAGTTCATATTGCTAAAAGCATTTTAATTTCAATAGTTTTTCAAATTTTCAAATATGAAATGAAAGCAACTTCAATTAAATTTATTTTATCAATTGGACTCAAAATTCAAAAAACATCATTCTATTAGCTAAGACTCAAATATGAAAGTAAAGATATACAAGCAAGAATACAACAAATAACCATATTTTGTAATCCAATTTTTTAGCATCTTCTTCTCTAAAGAAGTCAATAATATTTCAATGAGGTGAATTGAGCCAATGTTTGGTGCAAATACATTCAAAGAACTCTCCATGAAAAATTGAATGAAAAAACACTTTTCTTCATTATAAATTGTTCATTTGAATCATCCACGTGTGTCAAAGTCCCCTTGAGGTACTTTAACCCCTAAAGGACAAGGAGTTCAAATTTCAAAAATGAATGAAAGCAAATACATCTCAAGCACACAAAAATGCATTTTTTTTGGGTCCATTCTCTTTTTTGAATATTTTTTTGTTTGCTCTTTAGCATTTGTAAGCAATAAATCATATTCATCTTTATTTTGAATGTCTTCTCAGTGTTGATGGATGTAAATAACTTTATTAAACCGGCTTTGATTTCACCCATTTAGGTATACTTTGGATATAAATTGTTAAAAGCTATCATTTTTACAAAACATTCCAAAAGATTTTGCAAGAGATTAATCAAAATTATTAGCTATTAAAATTTTAGTGAGACACTTTAAAGATTTTAAACACTTTGCTTTATTTTTAATTTTAATTTTATTAAGTTCAAATTCAAAAAAAGAATTTCAATTGAAGAAATGACCTCTACAAAATATTTGAATTAAAAATAGTAAAAATCTTCAAGAATCACTATTATTAGAATTTAGTATTCCAAATTTAAAAGAAAAATCTCTTGTGCAATTAACAAATATTCAATCTACTGGAAGGAATTTTCAATCTTTGGCTTCAAATTTTTATTGAAAAACATTTAATTAGGGTTTGAAGGACAACTATATATAGGTCAATCCCTCCCTTGTTATAGAATATAATATAAAGGCAATATAGTGGTTGTAATGAAAAATCATAGTTCAACACATCAATACCTCCCTAGCCACTAAGAAAATTCAACAAGCCCTTACCATATTGGTGACAAATTGGTGACTATGGAAATCATCCATTTTGATATTGCAAGGAGGGCATTGGTTAAAAGAAATCCAAAAGCATTCATTTAGAAAGTCAAACTATAATAGAAAATTTCCCCTATTTGCATAGAATTTCAAGAATGAATAGTTTCATTTCTATCATGAACAAAATGATTTTCTATCATCCAATGAATACAAAACATCTACATTGATGTTTGAGGATTAAATGACAAATTGGTTATTATGGAAATCAACCTTTTTTATGCCATGTAAATTATTAGCTCAAAAAACCTAAGAACATTCATTGGAGGTCTTAATACTTTGCAAGACCTTCCCTTCTCACACAAATTTGCAAGGATGAACATTAGTGGCATTGTTGTCTTGTATAGGACAATTTTATATCATCCATCTAACCAAATATGGCATTTCTGGCTTGAGTGAACCCATTCTCTTGCTTGGCCCATTGGATATATAGTGAAATTTTTTTATATTCCACACATGATAAAATTTGCAAATTTTGAAATCATGATTGCAATTAGAAGTCCAAAATTGGCATAGGGAGGGGGGGGGGGGGGGGGGGGGGCATGTACAAGATAAATTAATCAAGCACAAAATAGAGGATTTTTTTTTTACTTGTACTGTTGGAATGACTAGGAAGGGCCAAGCAAGGGGGTCAATTTACACTAATGGCATCCATCATTTAAGGATTAACTCATAAAAGATGCCACAAACATTTAGTATTTGATGAACTACAAGACATTCTATTATGTAGGATAGAAATGCAACTACTCATCTTCAAAATTAAAGATGGAAAGTAGAGATCTTCAAGAGTAATTTGACTTCAAATGAGTTCTTTGGTTTTTTTTTATGCCAATGATTCCTATGGTTTCAAAAAGGAAGAATTAAATAGTGAGCCCCACATTGTTCCAAAGTTAGGAAACATCTTTGTGTCTTTACCTCAAGGCACCCAAAACTCTATATTCTACATAATCAACCAAGTGTGTGAAGGTTGAATAAGGTTAAATCAATTGATAACATTTGCAAGTACTCAACATATGGTATTCAAAATCAAACCAAGATATGTTGATTTCTAATCCAATTTCAAGATCAATTGCAAAGGTTAGCTAACCATATCTTCTATGCCTCACATGATCCATACCTTTAAATTAAGTTGTTCATTAATTTAGTTTGGTTTGTTGTGTTGAGATCTCCTAAACCATGCATACCCTAGTCATATTCTTGGCACCATTAAAAAGCCCTCGACAAAGAAGGGTGCACACTTTGTTTCATGGTGTTCCCACTCACGGTGAGAAAGTTATAAATTTTTTAATTACTTTTGGTTCTAAAAAATTAAAAATTAACTTTTACTTTTAATTTGGCAACGGCATAGTTTTCATGAAGATGGCCACTCGAACTAGGAAAGTCTCACCATGTAGTAAAGCGAAATATAACTCTTACCATATCCATGCACTAAATTCGTCAACTCAATTCTCAACCACAAGTGGACAATTTAAACTAGTCCAGAAAATTTTACTGCAGCGCAGGAAGAAACCGAGCCTGGAAGGCTGACGTCAAACTGCACATACTGCTACACAAAGAAGGCTAAATCTCTCTACTCCAAGTGAAGCCGCTGCAACGTCCCCTGATCTATATATGTGCAGTGAGACCCACTCCCAAAAATGAACATGGATATGAATACGACCTAATCTACCCTTGCCTATCAGCCAGACGATGATACTTTCCACAAAAGCCCTTCGCACCAACCTCATGTACATCTTCTGGCAGGATGATGCCAAATGCAGCCACTGTCGGCCTCCCTGGATATTACTAACCAGGCTAAAGTCTAAAAAAGAATTGATGGATTCAACACCCTTATTATAAGGCATGCAGTGACCAGGAGCATGCTCCAACAATCAAAATGCGACAAATGTCTCTAGATTTCTCTCAACGAAACGGCTCACTGGCCACTGGCCAGTGTTGCCCGGCATTCATTGCCCGCCACCCAGGCTCACCCAGAGGTCTTCGTTTGTGCATTGAAAGGCTCGCAGCAAATTAATACCCACTCATGGAAGGCATTCCATAACCGGACATATTTGGCATACCGTAACCTGGCATGCCACCACCCATACCGGGCATACCAGCAACTGGAGGAGCAGGTAGAGCCAGAGGCAGGAGCTGAGCATACATGTTCTGCACAAATTACAAGTCTCAGTGGTCAGCATGGGATCTACGATGTTATACGTACACCTAAACTCATACGTTCAACGTCTACAACTGCATGAACCGTAGTCGAAGCACATAATGATGAAATAAAACAGGAGTCGAAGACTTACCGATTGAGCCACAACTTCCTTCTCTTCCTGCTCCTTCGATTTCTTCTCTTCATTTGCTTCCAATTTGTCTTTGATCAAATCATCCACCTTTGTGGAGTACTCACGCAAGAACTACAGGCCCGATTGCAGAGCACGTCAGACACGAAGCACGAAAAACCAGTCACCAATAAAGCAAGCAATTTTCCAAAAGTGTAAAAGAGATGAGCAACCATGTTTACAAGAGATAGGCAGATTTAAAAGATGACTCTGATTTCACCAAAGCAACGCACCTGCAGCAAGTACGGTACAGCAAAGTCCATCATGCCATGCATCCATGCCAACTCAACCGCAACATCGGCGCGGATGAGGTCATAGCAAGTGTACAAGCACGCTGCGTAGCACTCTTTCTTGCCCTGTGCATCAGTATGAATATAAAATTAGAGAAATTTTGGGAACTCAATGAAGCCAACATACAAGGAGTTCATACAGAGCACAGCAAATAGCCAGAGACATTCTCAAAAAGGCTTCAACAATTTGCAAAAACAGAAAAAAAGGTGATTCTAACCTTGTCCACAAAGAATGTAAGCAGCTCCTCAGCCAGGTCACGGTCGCCTGACTGCGAGCAGGTCTCCATTGCATCTTTGTATAAGTTGTCCTTCTTAGATAGAGCCACAGATTGTTTCCATCTGCCAGCTCTCTTGTAGATGTAAGCTCCGACTCGGCGCATTTCCAGAAGCTCGTGCTTCTCAATCTGTGGGAGAGAAAGGAATGTTAACACTCATGCGTCGAGAACTGTGCAAACAAAATAAAAGTTCAACACTTTCCATAATATGTCATAAATAAATGGCAAATGGAGAGCACCTAGCATATTCGAGTGAAGTATAAAGAAATTACCCTTTGTGCCATCGTGATCTGATCAAAGTTATCGTACATATCAATAGACTCCCTGAGCCGCTCATAGTCCTCCTCTTCAATGTATAAATTGTTCAAAGCCTCATTAACTGCAGCGTTGTTGGCGCTTTGTACTGCCACCATGTATGGCTTAACCAGTGGGAGGTGTCCAGCCTGCAGATAATTAACAAGCGATGACTGGTAAGCTTTCAGCAATTTCAATATTGGGACACATTCAGCTGGGTGTAAATGATTCAGCTAAAGTGGAGAGATCCGCATAAAGGAACTGAAACTGTGTGCCAAGTCTAAATACCTTGCGCATGATGTCCACAACTCGTGTGTGATCAACGCGCGCTGCCAACACATTGAGTAGGTCGTTGATAAGCTCAGGATACTCCTCGAGGTAGAAATACACAGCCTTGTAGTAAAGTTCCACGTTTGCAACCTTAACAGCAACATCCTTAAACTGCATGTGATCCCACGCTTCGGGAGAATGGCTCATCATGGTTGCTGCGGCGTTATCAAATTCGTCATATGCGATGTACAAGTAAGTAAGCTCCTTCCAATGTTGCTGCTCGTCACATACACGAATAAGCTTTGGAATATTGATACGGGTGACAAACAGCTTGAGATGCTCCATGAGCTTCTCTGATCGGTACCTGGCATACAAAGTGCCAAGTTCTGTGAAGATACCCATGTGGGCACGCTCCAAACCGAGCCCACTCTCCATAAGTGAGATGAGCTCATCAAAGCGACCCCTGTTCTGATAATACTCACTGACCTCTTCCAAATCGTCAACCTGCACAGAATTTAGGGCAATATTTAGGAGTGTACTTCTGCTTTCCAGAAAATAACAATCACCGGACATCTTTGCACCGTCACCTTATCAGAAAGAGCAATCTGTCACCTTTGTAAAAAGTAAAATTTCATGAAAACACAGTATACTCCCATTCACCGATAGTTAGTGCAGGTATCAAAATCCACTAAATCAACTATTGAAACAATCCGGGATTTAAATCAAACTCCAAGAAGCTAAATTGCATAATGCAGGATCCGAAGACAATCCATACCTGGACAATGACATTCAGACCACAAATTTGGGCCAAGCGGAATTCCTCAGCATCCACGCAAGCAAAGCATACTTCCTTCCATGTCCGTGCGCTGTTGGCCTTCCTGGCTGCATCCACGGCTGCTTGGAACTGGTGAAGCTTGACAAGAGTACTGGCAAGTCTAGCCCAATTCGAAATGTGCGTGAAGATGATTTTAGCAGCTTCATACAATTCTTCATCAAACAGACGGTCTCCAACAGTTTGCAAGTTCGCGAGATTGGGGGTGACGATGAACTCCTCTATGTCATCCAATCGGTTCAGCTTGGCATATGCAAAGATCAACTCAGAATCTACCTTCGCCTCCTTCACCTTCTTGCGAACCATATTCAAATATTTCACGAGATCCTCGTATGCTCTGACATTAGATGCCACATCAATAACTTCATTGTATTGAGTGGCATCATTTGCCTTGATGAAGGACTCAATTGCATCGCTGACCAGTCCTTCTCTCAATTGGGCCTTACCAACCTGGCTCCAAACCTCATCTTCTTCAACGCGGGCTGCGAACTCAACAGCACGGTCTATGTTGCGAATGTTGTCAAGAAGGACATTTACAGCTTGCACATTCAAGTTGAACTTCTTGAAAATTGCAAATGCTTCCTCATAAAGCTCTGCACCCACTGCAATCTCACCCACTGCAGGACCATCGAAGTTATCCAAACGGTGAATATAATCCATAACACGAGATGTGTCAGCCTTGATTGCAGTAAGAATGAGCAGGTTCTGAAGGTTGGGATTGCCACTGAAGGCCGAGTTCTGAAGAACAATCTTTTCTAGCAATTCAATAAGCTCATGTGGCAAATCGGCAGTCATGAAAGCCTTGACAGTGGCTGACACCTGCTCCGGGTTCTTGCTCTCTGGAAGGGCGGTAGACACCACCTGATCAATGAGCTGCCGCCTACAGGGATTCTCTTCATTAAGAACCTTCAACCACAAGTCAGGCTCCATGCGCTCCACCACGTACCTGTGAGAGGGAAACATCGGCAGGTATAAAAATAAAGTGATTGATCAGTGAGAATCTAATCAAAACTAATGACGGTGCAGTTATCCCTGTCCCACTCTACCCTCATGCGGCAAGCACATTCCGAGTCATTATGAGTATGAGATAGTTCGTTGTATATATTGTTCGAATGACTAGTCTTATAATGCAGAACATAGAACTTAACAAAGGAGACATGATAAAAAAAACCAAATCGCATGTACCTAGCCTGAAGCTTGAAGAGAGAATTCTTGTTGGTGACTTCCACGAGCTCGTCGTCACATTGGCCGCGTCTATAGGCAACCACAGCAAGTGTTGGGTCGCGCTTCTCGCAGTACTTGCCAACAACCTTGGAGTCGTAGTAGGGATTGGTAGTGAGAAAGTGTTCAGGATTGTTGTTGGTGTCGATGATGATTTTTCCCAAAGCGTTGTGCACATGCACATCTTGACTCCCTTCGCTTACAAGGTGCTCCAAGAACTGTGTCAGCAGCCGCAGGCGGTTCCTCTTTTCACACTCAAGAACCAAGGGTTCCACTGGGAGCAGAGAGCGTACAGATAGGATCAAACCCTTTATGAAATCCTCAGGACAGTCATCATCCAACAGTTGCCCCACCACCAAGGGTGCGTTTTGAGGGTTAACCTTCTGCACATAACCTTCAATGTAGCGAAGCATATTGTTCACATAGAGGTAATGGGTGAGGTCCGGCACGAAACCATGGCGGTCGCAAACATTGATAAGAGGCCTCGCATCTGGGAGTTTAGATTCCATCAAGAAATTCTTGGTCCTCTCGGGAGGGTAGAAATTGGATTCCCTCGTAACACGCTCAACTTCTTTGATTTGACCGGTCTTTGCTGCAGCTTCAATGTACTTGTAGTGAATTTCAGGATCCTCACTTGAACTCAAGTAAGCTCCGAGGAAAAAGTACAAACCCTCGAAAGATTTGAAATTCTCAAACAACTTCACACACGCATCAACACCCAACTGCTCTGCGTATTCCTTGGCCACCTGAACTATGATCTGTAGATTCCCACGCATGTTCACCTGAAGCAACTCTTTCATGCAGTCCAAAGCCCATTCCTTTGACAGGGTGCCAAAAAACTCGACCAGAGCCTGTGGATCGATGGCATGGGTGTTGATAACAATGCGCTTGATATCATTCAACTCCGTGTAATGCTGAAGGGCACGCATGTAAAGACCAGCTTTCTCACAAAGTTGAGCAACACGAGGGCGGTCATAATGGCTGAACATACCATTCGCCAAAATTGCATCAGCCACATTTGGAAATGTGACCAGATTAATCTCTAAAACCTTGGTCTGGAGTAAGGCTTGCTCTGGAAGATTGGGCTTCAGCACATCCAAAAGGAAAGCGGTTGCCTCCCTAATCATATTGCGCTGGAGAAACAAGTCAGTGATGACATTGTAGTCAACAGGGCAACCACCTTCCAGTTGAGACATCATAAGGGCGAAGTTCACAGCAGCCTGAGGGTCCGATCGTAGGATCGACTGCAGCAGGAAAAGATAATCCGGAGTGTACCCAACCTGCTTAGAATAGATTAAAATCTTGTCAAACTCACCACGCTCAGCAAAAGCTGCAACCACCTTTGGCGTAGCCCTGGCCTTGATGTAGATCTTTAGCGCCATATCATTATCCACAGTCTTAACAAGATCTCCCAACTCTTCGCTACATTCCAGCTTGTCCTCAGCCAGCCAATTCTCGAGTAGATTAATCTTGTTTTGATTAACCACAAGTCGTGAAAGCTCCAGAGACTCGAACACATTCAACTTTCCCTTGGTCAGCAAGGTTCCGAAGTACTGCAATAGCGGTGATGTTTGCCCCGGCTGCACTGGAACACTTTGAAACTTTGCAACTGTATCTGGGGTTCGAAGAATGCCTTGAGGTGACTCTGCTGCAAGGTCTGCCGCTTCCTTGTACTTCATCTGGGAGAACAACTCTTGAAAACGTTGTACAACCTGCAAATCCGGAAACGAATGCTACTAAGTGAGACTTCACTATGTCTACATCGACAATTGTCACCCAATAACTTCTAGGCTCAATAATAGGTTAACATTTAGGGAGTTACAGAAGAAACGATTGGAGTAGAGTACATACCGGTATTAAAGTTAAATAATAGTTAAAGAATTCAGCGTGAGCTGCAACTGGTACTGTTGGACTGTGAATCGTCCCTAGTGTATTGTCACAAAGGCAACTACATTGATTTCTTCCAGTAGTAAGGATGTCTAGATAGTACAGAGAGTCGAGCACTTAGGTGAAAGCTAAGCAAGCCTCAAGTAGACGTGTCGCACCAACATTGCGAGTAGTTTTCCAATAGTGTGAGATCTCAGAAGTGCCATGTTCTATGCTAATGAAAGATTTTGGTGAACTGTTGGTTATGGAACGTACCAGCCCCTCTGCTCCAGGTAAGTTTCCTCGTCTTGCAAGATTCACCGCAAGCTCCAAGTTATTCAGCTGACAATAAAAATTAGCAGTCCCAAGGTTAGAGGAAAATATTAAATTCATATGAAGCGATACAATACCATATCCCACTCAATTGTGTCACGCCATGCAGAAACTACTACGGAAGTAGCAAATTATGATAATTGAGTTGAAAGAGAAACAATAGTCAAATTACACCACAAACCTGGTTGCTAACAAAGGGAACGATTGTAGCCTCATTAACAGTAGCAAGAAGAACTTGTCCTCGGCGATTGACGGCATAGAATCCACCAACTGCTGGGGCATCGGCTGTCAAGAAAATGGGATCGGGACTAATTCGATTTCTGTACACAGCTGTTGCGGTTTCCAGGTCGTAGACAAACAGAAGACCAAGTTTCGTAATCACATAAATGAGACCGTACTTTGCTGAGATCTGTTGGTCATAGATAAGTACAGTTAATAATCAAGGATAACAAGAGCTTTGGCACCATCCAGTCCCAGAACAACATCATGTCAAAGAACACAATCCACCAAGTCAGCAAAATGAGCTTCATAAAGAGAAATACACTGAGCAAGAATAACACTAAAAACAAAGCACAAGCACCCTTCACTGTGATACTGGGGAACGAGTACACGAGATCAAACTTACCAAAAATAATACATTATTATATAGGACAAAGAAATACGGAGTAATTATTAACTACAAGAAGGAAAGATTACAGTGGAAAGAACAAATAAAAATATACCTGCATTGCAACGGGAAAGTCGTCCGCAAAATCTGGCGGAAAAAATAGATCTGCTGCCTTCTTGGAGAAACCCGGTTTCCCTGCAAAGACCAAGTCGAAACCTACATTAGTATGCATATCACGATCACAAACGACCCGCATGCCGCCATCTGCACCTGATAGAACTTTGATGAGGTTTGAGTGTTAGATCAGAGCAGGTCAATCTAAATTCAGTAGAACAGTTGAAACGCAGCAGTAACATGCAGAGTAGGAATAGACTCAACAGCATCATCGTCATGCATCTTGTCTCTCATGAACAGACAGAGTAGAGACATTGCACAGCAAATTACCGGTCATAATAACTACGTGCAAAAAATTTCATGAGGTTTAGATGAAGATCAGTCCAGGTCAAACCAACCTGGCTGAGCACCTAGCTCAATAACATGCAGCTTGGATGTAAGCTGCCCAGCTGAAATAGATTTTGTTGAAAATGCAATTAGAAGAGATGGAGAATCATTTCCGACCACCTGGGTTCATCACAAGGTTTCCATCAACATGAGATCCAAGAAGTGACACAAACCTGGCAGAGCCCCCAGCCCAATGACATATAACTTTGAAACTAGTTGAGCGCCGACGAACATTTTTGTGGTAAAAGAAATGAGAAGGGAAGGTCTATCGTATCCTGGAACCTGCAGAACTCATGAAACAACTCGAACATTGATCGATGCACATTAAGAAAAGGAAAATTCAACGCACTAATTATGTATTGTAAATACAAACCAAGCCGGCAAAAACCTTAAGCAACAGCTAGGTCACCTGGTAAGAAGCGAATGACGCAGCATGAGCTTCTAGTGCTTGACTCCTCTGCTGGTCAACTGAAAATAACTGCATATTTCCTTTCACAAGTTGGGGCCGCTGGCAGACATACACAAGGAGAGTATGAGCAACAGATTAACAGAAGAAAAGATGAATGACAAGCAAAGTAGGTCAGAAGATCGGCACAATCCAATTTTATAGCGTAGGGCAACTTATAAAGAACAACTCTATAAATGACCAACATTCATTTTGAAGCGACTGCTTCTCTTCTCCATCACTAAAGAGGAAGTGAACAGCACATGGTATCTTACCTCGGGCGCTCCAGGGGCTATACCAATCAACACAAGCCACTTCTCTGAGGGATCGCATCTGTAATTGATGATTTGGTTGCCGGTCAGATTTGCTGTCCTCTCAAACATCTTCACAGGTTCAGATTCACCTGGAACAGGCATAAGCGATGGAAGCCTCAATAAATGATGCAGAAAGTTGATGGATGAGCCATGTATGGAACTCCATTAGGGCACATACAGGTCCAAATATATTAGACAACTTCAACCGGTGTTTAACTTCAACATCTCCAAGTCAACCTTGTTGAAACACAAAACAAAGTGAGCGCCTCCCTTGCAAGCGGAAACCAGCTTAAAACCCAAAGAATCAAAATGCTGCGTACCTTCTATAGTCCAATGATAAACTGAGGTTTGAGTCACAAGACCCAATAACCTTGGAGTGATCCACTTCCAGAAAACCACCTGGTAACAAATGCCATATCAAGGAGCGGCTTTCAATAAAGGAGACACGTGACTAGTCATGGCTCAACTTCTGAAGCTACTTGTAACCTCTGAATGAAAGCATAGTTAAGATCAGTAGCAGTGACTAAACAATAGGAATACATTCTCACCTGCTCAGGCATTTGATACGATTTCATCTTGGCTTTCAGTTCAATGTTAAAAATTTGGAGGTGATCTTGCGTACTACCAGGTATTTGAGCTGATACACACAGGAGACACAACATGAATACTGGATATGTTTGTTCATGGATAGCAATTGCAGAAGCCAAAACTATATGAGAGGCTAGAGAAGGCAGCTGAATATAGTGCCAAATACCCCAGCAAGAGTAACTCACAACCCTATGCCAGTTTGAAGCGGAATAGTGCAACCCTCAATTGGAGAATTTGAATGCGAATGTAAACATTCACCATATGTTGTTCTCGTCGCAAGGAAACCTTTAAAGAAAAATCCCACCACTCTACTCTTCAATTTCGTCTAAGATATCACCATTCCTACGACTTACCCATAATTATTCGAAATTAAGCCCCTCAAATTATTTTACATGCAGGTGCCGGTTCCATTCTACTGAGTCTCCTCTGCAATAGACTCTAAACCCGTTGGACTACTACGATTGCTAAGATCTCTCGATACCCTCAACTAGAGCTTCGTCATCACAAAAGAAAAAACCGTCACAAGAAATGCTGCAGAAATAGAGGCCCTATGATAAAACGGCGCTAGCCGATAGACTCTTTCAGTAATCAAAACTATCCAGATTTCACCCATTGTATCCAGCTGAACTAAAACCAATCTACATTACTCAGCTTCAGACTTCTATCTGCAGGTCCGAACGTTTCCATGTGACTACATAAAATCCGGACTATCTTCAACAAATTTTCCCTGGCAATAGATCTCCACAAGAATACCCTAGTCGCTTCAATGTAATATTCTTGTATTAAGTTTCCCGCATACTCTTCATTCACGATCACCTCCAGGAGGACTCAATCAGTACCTCCGAACTCGATATCATGGTGTACACTCATCGATCGGGAAACAGACAGTCAGTTCTCAAATGACGTAAGCGAAACAGATCATACCTTTCAGCGCCAAAACGCGGCTGGTCGGATTCATCAAGGCGGAGTCGGCCGTGATCGGGCGCCGCAGCGGTTGATTCGGCGTCGACATATCAATAATCACGACGCTATTTTGAGGTGAAGTCTCCCGCACGCAAATATACTTATCCGATTCCATCGTCACATGTGTGAATGTGACAAATTGCTGATTAATCCCCAGGCTCGTGAGCTGCATTTCACCCTCCCCACCATTAGCAACTCTTGCCATTCCCCTCCCCTCTCGTACACCAAACCCTCTCTCTCTCCCCCCACCATAACTCCAACCAAATCGAACTCACATCTCCCAGATCCTCAGTCCAAAACAAACAATCGCAAACCCTAGGACACTCCCATCGCCACAACACACGGCAAGATCGGACAACTGAGAGGAGAGAACACTCACCGTAAGAGCCTCCTTCATGGAGATGGGAGCGCTAGCGGCCGCCATGGCGACGGACGTGCGGAAAACGGAGGCAGCGCCTCCCCAGACGCGAGCGGAGGCGAGAGCGAGCAAACCCTGCGTTCTCCCTCCTCCAGATCTACAGCAGAAGGAACAACAACAACAACAACAAAGGGATCCCGAAGGCAAGCCCAGGCTCCAAAACGATGAGGGGAGGATGGACTGTCCAGGAAGAAGCTGCTGGCTCAAGTCTTGAGCTCTTCTAATAATTCAGTCCAAGTCTGAAGACTTCAGGGGGGGACTTGGGGAAGTCTTGGGATTAGACTGCGTTGAAATGGCCCACACTGTCAGTCTTACAACACTCGTCTGGAGCTTCGTCGCATCGATGGAAGTGATGAATAGTACATTTATCATCCAAATAAGGTCGGCACATTTATCATCTTCAGCATAGAGATCATTCTTGAATAACATTTGTTTTATCAAACCAAATTTGGATTCGTATAAGATAAACTACCCCATTGCGGTCTGTATTGGAGCAAGCCCATTGTGGAAAAGATTGTAAAAGTGGTGTACATTTCAAATTTTGAATGTATACCACCTTTACAATTTTATCCTCAATGGGCTTACTCCAATACTAACCACAATGGGGTAGTTTCTCTTATATGAGTATGATTATTAGATGATATTCTACATTTAAACATGGAATTTTGAAAAACATAATTACAACAGTATTCATGCAAAAGTTGTAGGTTTGATCCTATGAAAGACATTAGAAATAGCAATGCATAGCACTTGCATCCAGAGAAGTACTAAATGGAGTATATTGCCATGCAATGGTACAACACAAATATTGGAATAGATTTTAGCATTTTATTTATTTAGATTTTATTTAGAGATCATTTGGGTTGAGCAAAAACAAATGAATGAAAGCTCATGTTGAAGACAACATGACAAAAATCCTAACAAATGAAATTGTGACCTAATTTTCATTCATTATAACAAATGAAGTTGATCAAAGGTGTAGTTGAGATGTAACCTTCAAGACTTGGTTTTGTCACTCTTTTTTAGGGCGAGAAATATCCCAACTTATAAAATAGGACATCTATAAAGTGCTCAATCTTTTTGTAATTATTCTTTATTACAAAGGTACAAATACAAACCTATACATTTGTTGATATTGCAATTACATCCATCAATACAGTTTAGAAAATGTGAAATGAATTAGGGTAGATGCTAATTCCATTTATCTTTCAAAAAAATTTATAAGAAAATCTTGTAAAAGTTCAATTTCTCCAATTGCTATACTCTTCATTATATTTAATGTTGCTTCTCAAATGGTGTCACTCCTCAATGAGCCCAAAAGAGGCATGCCACCTCTTGTCACATTAATTCTCTCCCTTTCTCTCAAGAAAATCATGGGCCCTTCATTTATCCCTTCTAAAATGCCATCGATTTTTCAAAAAATTACAAGCCATTGATCTTGTGAAAGTTAATTTGAGCCATCCAAATACAAATTCTAAATACAATATCAAATATGGATACAAATACTAAATATGAATATAGATATTTAAATACTATATATGAATATTTGAATTTCGGATATGGATATGGATACGATGTATACTTACCAAATATGGATATAGCACATGGATACGACATACATTCTCATTATCCCGTACTAATTGCATAGAACTGTACCCTCTCAAAATTATAAGAGGAAGTAGGGTGAATGTAAAATCAAATTTAATCAAATTTTAATATTAAAATTTTTACAATGAAATCTAAAATTTTAAAATTTTGAGCCCATTGCCATTGTGTGATAGTTTGTCACAACAATGGGCTCAAAAGAGGTGGTTATTGCCTCAATAAAGAGAAGACCGTATTAAATAAAACTTTTATCATCAATTATTGTAACTACACAAATAATTGTAACACAATTCAAGGTAAAAGGAAAAAAAACTCAATCACTAAATCATGTAAATCATGGAAGCAACACTAACAAAATTATCCTCAAATACTGTAATGTTGTCTATTTAGTGGATAACACTAAATAGAATGAAGAGAGTACCAAGTGAAGGGGAGTAGGCAACCTATTTAAAACATCAACTTTTGTTGCCTAAAAACATTTCAACATCTGTAATATAATTACAATTACATCCATTCTAAGCCAACAAAATCCTATAAGTAACATATAAAAATATACAAATAGAAGAACCATATAATGGTGATTCATGGCATTACCAATACCAATGGTATATAAAGAATAACATCAATTTAAAAGTTTTACAATAATTTTACGGAGTCAAGAATCAAATAATATCAATTCAATGCCACTATAAGAAAATAGGGAATTTTGGGACATTACCGAAAATGTTATTTTATATTATGATGTCACCAATAATTCATTATAATGAACAAGCCAAAAACTTCAAAAAAAAGTCAAAAATCATTTCCGATGTTTTTGGATATCCCTTTAGCAATAGTTATTCTAAGGCCCCATAATGTGCCATGTGACAAACAATTCAACTCCAGGTAAGACAATTTTGGCAGATAGTGCCACATATGGGTTTTTTTCATCTATTGCCCCCATTGACCTTTTCTCTCACATGAACCCTCTTTGGAATTTGATGTGGACCCCCAAAGATTTGACATGGAACACATAATAGATGCATGTCTATGGAAAAGGGACATTTTTAGTGACATTCTTCTTGACACAAGGATGTTTACATGGATGTCATGTTAGACAACTTCTTCATACTGAACAAGACTTGTTATTCTTAAAAAAAATTTAAAATAAAAAATTTAAAATAAAAAA